>VZRI01000058.1:31386-95095 GCA_013397515.1 Upupa epops | reverse complement strand
TGGACACAATGCTCCAGATGTGGTCTCACTAGTGCAGAGTAGAGGTAGAGAAGGACTTCTCTCGATCTGCTAGCCACTCCCCTTCTGATGCACCTCAGGATACTGTGGGCATTCTTGGCCACAAGAGCACATTGGTAGCTCATAGTCATGCTGCTGTCCACTAGGACCCCCAGGTCCCTTTCTCCTACACTGCTCTCCAACAGATCAGTCCCCAACCTATACTGGTACCTGGGGTTGTTCTTGCCCAGATGCAAGATTCACACTTACCCTTGTTGTACCTCATGAAATTTCTCTCTGCCCAGCTCTATCTAGCCTAAATCTTATCATTTAAAACTGTCACCTCTTACACTAACACAGCAAATCTTGATACAATTCTTGTATACTCTAAGTACTGAATGGCTGCAACAAGGTCACCTCAGCACTGCCTTTTCTCCAAGCTGAACAACCCCAACTCTTGCAGATTATGGGACGCTTAGGAAGTTTGTATTTAAGGCACAGAGTATAATTACCTGCTAAAGTCAAACATGGACTGCCATTAGCCGAAGATACATACAAATACCTTTTCCCCCAGTGACTGCCACCAAGGAAAAGAGAATGTGTTTGTGCAGTAACTCCTCTCTCACACATTCTGTCTTTACACAGTCTCAGTCAGCTCTTTTCTTCCACCTTAACCACAAGCCAATCACTACAATGGATAAAGAAATTCAGTCTTTACAACCTTCACCTATTTTGTCTATGAGTATCCAGGATACCCTGCCAAGGTCCATCAGAAGAACACTGAACACGTCAAACTGTTTCAAATAGTGTGATCTGGCTGTGTGAGCAAGGCCTCCCCCAGAGAGAACATGATTATAAAGAAACAGCTCACTGAATGTAGAACTTTGATACTTGCAGTATATAGACAGTAGCAGTAGTAGTATATAGATAGTACGTTCTCATACACACTGTTAAAGAGTCTTCACCATACACACTGTTGAAACAGTCTTCACTGGTCTAAAAAAAAACAGTTCAGATGAAGTTACGAATTCCTTTAACAACTTCTAAAAACGTAAAAGGAAACATGTAAGAGTAAAAACATCTGCAGTGGTAGTTACGCTGAACAAAGGCAACAGGTTTTATAGAGAAAACATTTGCTTCTATAACAATTTGACTCAAAATCTGTTTTTTTCAAGAAGGTTTGTCCTTACATATGCATGCATCAGTAAACAGAATAAGCATGCCTTCCAGCTTTACTCACTGACGTCAGTTTATACTTATCTCACAGACTCTACAAAGCAAATATTCTAACCTAGTACTTAAGTGAGAAAGGCCAATTGAGTTCACTGCACAACAGAAGCTCCTTCAAACACAGCTTCCACTTAATGGTATCAGGCTGAAGGCCACATGATAGTGTTCAATGCTTGCCAGAGCTCCTAAGGCAGTATATCAGGCCCTTTGCAGCCAGTCTTTAGAAAGGATCCAATTTATCCCTGCCAGCACAGCATCTTTGTGACAACTTATTGATGTCATCTTGAAAAACATATAGGAACAGATGAGCTAAGTCAGTACTTCTCTCTGTCCGCATACTGTGCTGGTTTTTATACAAACAGACATGACTCTTGCAGCTCTGACAATATTTAATAACTTGCAGTTCTGTCTGATTGCAGACTGTTTCAGTTAAGTTCAATATTTCTTTAATGCAGGTTCCTCAATTCTAACCAAGCTTGTAAAAGATTTACCATGCTGCTGATTATACGATCAAAAATCCAGGTCAAATTGCATGTCCAAAGCAGTATACACTGACCTGCCACCCACTCACCCATCCTTCAACAGTAAGCACAGTTAGATATGACATTTTCTGAGACACAGCAGACACAGAAATCCAAAAGACAGGGATATAGCTCCCTGTTATGACAGCTTCCCGTCTCATAGTCATGAGACATTCCACATCACGTTTAGGGGATAACTGCAATAATTTAAATTCTACAGTTTCGATACTCAAGGTCAATGAACATCTCTTCCACTGGAAATATAAACAGTGCAATCACTGCCTTAATGTTCTCTCAACAGCTTAAAGTTACTTGGCCCCTAAAGAAGTCAGGGGTATTTAAGCATCCATTACAGAGAATAAACCTCTACTGTCAGAATTAGCAGCATCTACTAGATGCACAAGATCAGTGAGGAATAGAAGATCCACATGTTATTGATCTATATGAAAAAAAATTTATATATTCTGCTTTTGACTGTACACAGGATATGTATCCTAAAATAATTTTTAAAGCATGCACTAAAGCTGCACCACTATTTAAGAAGTCACATATTACAGCGCAATCTGAAACGCACAGAAGTGCAAGAAATGTGCCCTAGTAACTAATGAAGCCATTTTTGCAATGAAAACCACAAATACATCAAAAACATTAAGCGAGTTGTTCAATTCACAGCTAGAATTCAGTCCTTTCCAAAACCATTGGACTCTCCCCTACATTTGGACAATGCAAAAGGCATGAGAAACTGGAGTAACAGCCTGACTCTTCTGGAAATACTTGTCAGATACATACTTGGAAATTGCTTTCATTGATTTCCAAATTTGCTTTGCTCAATGAGTGAAAATACAGTAGAAGGCTGCCTTTTTGGTATTGTAGAACAATCTCTGACCCAAATGAGGTCACTTGTAGAGTGCTGGAGAGAACAAATAAAATATTTGACTACTGTCAACGTAGGCTCAGTCAGAGCTAGGTGGTATAGTCACTGAAATATATGGTCACACATTTCAGCAACACTTTTTAGACCACTTTCATCCTATCAGGGTAAGACCTTACTCACATAAAAGGGACAGGCATGTTAAACAAAGTGTCCATTTTCATGAACTTAGAGAACATCACACACAAAACTCCCCACGGAAAGGGGAGAAGAAGCAGGTAAAGTGGCAAGCAGGGACAGTGAGGAGTTCTTCCTATTATTTTTTTTTTTTAAAATGCACAGCTTTTAAAGTACTGAAAAGAAAACTGTATCTTGCAAAAATGTATTAAGTTAGTCCCAGTTTTTAAAAAAACAGAGGCTTTTGTCCAGGAAAGTTGGATTAATTAAATGTTACAGTCCACAGAAAACTGTGCAATATTCAGCACCACTATTGGATTGATTTTGTTTCTATGTGTGCATGCAAGCTTCATGTTCACCTATAATCACATGCAAGACCTAAAGGAAGAAGTTAGGCAGTGCTGCTCCTGCCTAGGAGATGATTCCAGTTTTAGATGGATTGGTATTTGAGCTGACAATCTTTGACAATGTCCCTTTAAAGACATACAGAGATTTCTTCTTGGAAAGGCACTGAATACTGTGTCTGTAGTGGGGGTGGCCAGACAATTCTGATAGACATGCTGCTGAGGGATCACAGATTGAAGCTCTGGGCAGCAAATATCCCTGAATTACTGCTCTCCCCAACACATTACACTACCTCCAACTACTGCGTCTGTCTTTGCCTACTCATTGTACTTCTCGTTTCACTCTCCTTTTTGGGGTGAAATACTCCATTATTTCTGCTTTGTTCTGGACCCATCTCCTGTCTGTTCCTTTTGTTGCCACTATTTAATAGGGACAAACACAAGACAGGGATTTCATGCTTAGTTGGTTAAACACACACACTCTCATACAAAAATACCCTAAGTTAGTACAACATTAATGCAAACAAATCAAGCGTACAGAGCTCTTGAAATCCAGAATTAAGACTGAAAGCTCAATCATAACTCTGCCCCCTCATGCTTATGCTTATGGATATGGCCTCCCTTCAGATTTTTTTTTTTTAATTAACTTATCTTTGAACAAAAAGACTTCTAGTATCCAGCACACACTCATATCCAAAGGACTGGTTTATCATCTGAAGCTGTTGATGAAAACTCAAACCCATGATTAAATGAAGTCAAATTTACACACAGCAGGCTTCTGATCTCTGATGCTGTATGAGATCACACAGACACAATGAAATCTCAAACCACAAAGAGAAAACGTGAAATGTGATGGGAAAAAATGATGGTAGACAATTACAATACTAAGGATAGGAAGTAACTGAAGACAGCAATGGAATCGAATGCCAGTAACAAAAAATTAAAAGCACTGGAATGAAACTACATGCAGCTAGAAGGGAGGGTGAAAAAAAATGGATATATACATAAACTATATTTTAACTGTATGAATACCTTCATGACAAATGAGTACACTATGCTTTTGACTCTGAGAGCTAAAGCTGCAGACTCATCATTTTCCATACTTCTGCAAAGGTGGGTTTTTTTCCCAGAAAAGCTACCAATTCTGAGATTCACAAGCAGTTACACTGCGTCCACATTTTCAAAATGTCAGACTGATAAAGTGCATCCTCATCTATATGATAACAGTAAAAAGGACAAAACCTAACAGATCACTGTTCATTTTGTGGATGCCAATAGAGATGACTGCATACACACACAGCCACTGACATCCTGAAGTGATGTTTGGCACAGATCAAAATACTAAAATCATGACTAGTCACCCTGACAATCTAGAACCTCATTAAACGGTGACCATTATATACATTCTTCTCTGCCACAATATATATTGATAGTTAAAAATCCCAACAGCAGGATACCAGGTCACTACTAACTTACCACAGCACTCAGTTCATAGGAAAACGTAATCTTTTTCTGTAACCCATGTTCATGAGTACAGTTAGCACACTGGTTGAACCCAAAAGAACTTTTCCTCCACACGTGCCTACATGTCTTCAATTTTATACCAGCCTATGCTGCAAGAAGACAGGCAAACACACAGCATTAAATACAGGATAATATAAAATCGGACTGAGGGAAAACTAATTCTCAACTGATTGAGGTAGTTACACAGAGCAAACAAGAGTCTTGATGATGTCCTATCCTGTTACAGAACACTAAAATAACAACATACTGTTTGTAGCAGAAATCTCAAGTTCTCCTTTTAGACCACTAAGAAAGAAATAATTTCAATTCACTGGTTGAAATGATTCACCACTTCTTATCAAAAACTTAACAATGTTTCAGAGAAAACAGGCTTCTGGAGTCTTAAAAGGAGCAGCCACAGCTCAAGTGACTTTCAACATCCTCGTGTAGTCACCAGCTGAGCAAGACATAAGCTCAAGCACCCAAACCACACAAATGACACAGCCTTATTCATTCCTCAACATATTTGACAACTTCACTACTAGTGGAGAAGGCTTGAAGGAAATAAGTCGGGAAGAAAGAACTGGGTAACTTCTGACAAGCTAGGTATGACAGTGTCTTTCCAAGCTTATCACTTCAAAAGACTTCATGGTCATGATGCATTCTTCCTTTAAGTAATGGTAATACAATCACAGTGGGTTGAATCCTGTCCAAAGGCTAGAATAACTTTTCTATTCCTCAAGAAAATTAATTCTTCACTACTCAACAAAAACGAAGTTTTCAACCCAATTTTTGATGGTCAAGCAGTTGTCTGCCACATTGCACAAAGAGGAAGACAGCATCTATGTTTGTATAGAAATTGGGCAGAAAGGAAGAGATCACTTGTCATACCTGATATAGGGATTGCTCTTGGGTGAAAGGCAACCTAAGTCCTTTCCATACTATCAGACAGAACAAATCAAGAAAAATCTTGTCCAAAATTAAAATTAGCTTTTCTGACCCTAATCTCTTGCATACTCCCTATACATGAAAGAGGAGGAAAACCAAGGTAAGGGTTATCATTCTATTCACACTGTGCTTGAAGAAAAACAGTATCAAGTTCTATACTCAGATATTCAGTATAGTATTATGATTTAAAAGCCTACATAAAATAGAATAGCAATGCTGAGTTGGCAAAACAGTTAAACTTATGCACAAATGCTACTCTGAACAGAAGACAATCATTCACGTCACTGCAGTGTCAAATCAAGTTCCAAGGGAGTTGTCGGACACTTCTAGGCTTCATCAAGTGTAGAATTATTGCTCAAGTTGTTTCCTCTCTGACAGTTTGCTTTCCATTTGCTCTGTGGCACAAAAGTAACTCATCTCTTTCAACCCATCAGTCCATTCACATGTAACAGCAAGAGACAAAGGCAACAAAAAAAAGATGAACAAAAGCCTTTGTGAACAGTTTGTTTCACAACCTAAGGAAACACAACCATACTAAAAAAGCCCAAGGAGTCATTGAAAATACCAGCAGAAAAAGCAATAGTAGCACCATTAAAATGTGCAAAAGGATTATGCATCTCTTATCCCTTCTGATATCTATGAAGAGTAAATGACATACAGATATTTTATTTCATTTTTTATCATACCCAACACAGTCATTGCTCCACCACGAGAAAACAAAGAAACAAACAAAAAAACAGAAAAAGGAAAAAAACCCAAAAATTTCAGATTTCAGGTTTCCTATATATTAGGTTTCCTAATATTGAACAAGTTTTTCTAAGATTCATGTGTTTTACAAGATGTGTTAAAGAACACTCTTCTTTTTTTCATTTATATTGTTCAACATGCATAATTACTTGATTTCTCTATAAGATCACATGGGATCACAGAATCAGAAACAAGCATATAGAGCAACTGGTGCTCTAAGACTTTTCAAGTTAAAGCTGACTACTTATCACCTAAATGCAACAGCACACTTTTTTTTCTTTCTTCTCCCCACCTTGGTACAGAGGACCCAGAACATCAGTATTTGGCATACATGGCACACAAAGTACTGTTTCTGTAATAATACAAACTCAAGGATGTATGTAAGTAGTACAGTGATGTACCCAAATCCTTGCCCAAATTTTTCATAAACCTTAAAAAAAAAGTGTAAGGTCATATTAGTGCCAGCTACAGTAGCATTTATATAGCAAAAAGGGGTCACAACAAAGTATGTTAAATAAGCAAAACCAAATATATTTAAAATGCAATTGGAAAAGTTTAAGAAATTACCAAGTATGACAAACATAAGAATGCAGTCTCATGCACTGATAGCCAGAAGGTCTTAAGGGGGGATTCAGGCAATACCAGTTAAAGCATCGTTGAGAAAAACAACATCCGAATTCTTCGAGACACTTTATCAATGAGTAACATTACAGAAACAGACAAACATCAGACCAGTTTTTTTTTTTACACAGCTTCAGCACACACTTCAGGTTTGCTGGGCATTATAATTACAACTGAAAGAAAACAGCTCCTAGGCTGTGTGTGTCTCTGAATATGAAAAAGCAAATGAACCTAGAGAAACCTAGAAGTGTGTTTTGAAGGGGAAAAAACCCACAAACGTTATGTTTACTTAAGGCAATGTTTCCTCTGAGATTAAGCCCCAAGATATATCTTGTTCTTTCTTATGAAAGATTTCAGAACCAACATTTACCATCAAATCTGAGAGAAAAGAGAAGAAATCTCAAAGGACAGCAGACCAGACTATTTCCTATTAAGTCCAGTCTTATTGAACATGTTCATAGCTGAGGTAGCATAGTAAGTACAAAGACACTGTGGATATCAAAGTAAGAAAATCTGTTAAAAAGAGCAACAACAAAACAACCAAAGCAAATAACCAGCAGATAAAGAGCAACTGTCAAAGGAAAAATCTAAACAAGTTTAAGAAATATTTTGCAAAATACCATAGAACATAATTAAACAAAATTATAATGGCTTGATGCTACACTAATAAGGAAAGTATAGTTACAACTGCCCCTTTTATGCCTAGCTGAACAGTGATCCCAGTTTATAATTCTTTCTTTGCTCGTACAGAACAAGAAGCACACTACAGCAAACTGAGGCATTACTCAAGCAATAAGTTAGCAAATCAGTGAATGTTTGGTTAGTCTAAAATTATCAGGAAGAAAGGGAAACAGGGTAACAGTAGAGACTCATGCAAATAAAGCTACTAAGACACAGTCTGTGCAGTTAACATTTAAATATAAGGTTGAAAAGCATTACTGATGTACACAGAGCCTAGCAATTAATGGGAAGATTTCGATAAAAGGAGGAGGTGGACATCAGAACAAAGATAGCTGGGTTTTGCAGGCAGTGCAAGTCTTCTGGCCAAAGAATTGTGTTTGAAACACTGAAAACTGAACTGACTTGCAATACTACAAAACAAAGTAGGAATTGCACCAGTGTTGGCACAAAAGGACATGTGAGATCTAATGAGTGTGCTCTATTACCAGTTTATGGAATCGCCAATCTCTAACAATGAATTTCAAGCAATATGCATTTGCAGATGATGGACAGCTCTTTCACTTTCCATTTCACTTTCAGAGTACACTGTGTTTACAAAAAATAGCACCGTCTTGGACTAAAAGACCAATGAAATAGGAAATACAGGAATCTCTCTATCCCTCCCCCTTACATAGCATAAGATTTTTCAATAGCTAGCATAGCACATTAGTGCTGTGAAAGGAAACAGAAGACTGATTCCCCACAGAAAAATTGATGAAAATGCACAGTCAGAGGAAGGCAAACATGTACCATTAAACATTCCTTCTTCAAACTGTAATCAAATATAAAATATTTTTTGTTTTAATCAAAGTGTTAATGGAAACTTCAGAAACATTAGTCACTGAAAACATCTCTTGTTTCACCACAGGCATTTTGCATTTCTCCTCTCACTACTTAAAGTTTGTCTTTCTTTTGTAACTAAGTATCTACATCTTCCAGTTTCTCAGCTGTCACAAATCTATTTGCTGATTAAGCCTCTATCAGCTACTTTATTCATCTAGCACTGTAAAATCAGAACTGTCAAATCTGTCACTTCTGAGCATGCATGGCCCAAGGACTACTTTAAACTGTCATAAAGTGACAACAAAGAGTTGCTTTTGCTTTCAGTGCTTCAATGTTTGGTGAACATAACTAAATTTGAGATGGGGTTTCTCAGCTGGCAGGAAAAGAAATGGATTATACAGAGCAATAGTCAACTGCAAATATAAACTATTCACCCATGTTTGAACTGTTAAAAAAAATAAAAAGCCAACAAAACCAACTAAATACAACACACCACAACCCCACAAACAAGATTTTTTATCAAATATTGACCCATACCTATTCATCTACTTGAGTTAAGTTGGGGGGGGGAAAAAAGGTAAATAATACTTTATAGGTAAATTCTGGACACACACAGAAGTTAAACTAGCTTTGAAAAAACAGAGCTTTTTGGTGAAACAGGAGCTTTGTTTTCTTGTGAAAACAATGAGTATTGTGACCTTACTCACAGAACAGCCTGACATACAGCTACACACACTCATGAGTATGCATGCCCTTTGTGCAGTGCAGACAGCCCAAACCAGTAAGTTCTTCTGGTGAAATTATAACCACTTTGTATCAGTTACTTAAAATGACAGAAATGTATCACTACATCAGGAACACTTTTAATCCCAGACCTGCTTTTCAATTTTTTCTCTACCAAATGCATGAAGTTTTTGAAGGGAGTAAAAGCCCTCAGTCATCCATTTTCCAGTGCTACTACTTTTAGTTTAAAAAGCAACTGGATGAAACTTAGGAATATACCCTATGTGGTTGAATCACAATCATAAATACAAGCAGAAATAAACTCAACCTGCTATTCTGATAATTGAGTACAGCTTAGGGGTGCTCAGTTCCTCACCTGCTTCAGTGCACAGTCATGAGATATTTGTTACTGTAAGGAGACAGGAGAAAACCCAGTCAAAACTGACTCACTGCTTCTTACTAGAACAAAAACTTTACCATTTATTCTAGATCAGCATAAACCTTGCCAAGTTAGAAAATGCCTCCTTTTGCTGACTAAAGATTTTACTTAGGATCAGGGAAAATAATGATGAACGTCTACAAGATAAACTTCAGCAATCCAGAGCTGGTGGTATAATTCAGAGAGAGTGAATAAAATCAGACTTAAGTAGTGGAATATAGCTGTCTATTGAAACTAAGACATGATCAAACGTATAACACTAGTTTTACCTCAACTTTTTCTTTATTTTTACATTCACTTCACTAAGGGTTGAAATATTATTACAGAACTGTAATAACTATTGTGGTAACTAGTAGGTATGATAAGGAAACAAGTTTTACAGTGAAACTTACTTCAGTAATTTCCAATTGCCTACATTATCATTAGATCAGTATTTTAGAAGCAGAAAGAACGTATACAGAGTATGAGAAGACATGCATACAGTTCTTCACAGAATTACTGAGGCTGGAAAAGACTTCTGAGTCCAGCCTATGACCTAATGTCACCACAATAAGCTAGACCATGGCACTAAGTGCCACATCCAGTCTTTCCTTAAACACCTCCAGGGATCGGGACTCCACCACCTCCCCCAGCAGTCCATTCCAGTGTCTAAACACCTCTTTCTGTGAGGGAGTGCTTCCTAACATCCAGCCCAAACCTCTCCAGTGCAGCTTCAGGCCATACCCTCTCATCCTATCACTAGTTGCCTGAGAAAAGTCATTCTCATACCACAGAGGCTTCTTAACTGAAGAGGGAGCATTCGTAGCCTACAGTTATTTCTCCAAAGCAATTTATCACAGCGAAAAGATATTATAAGGCACAGGATGTATCATACCATTTTATGATTGCTTAACTGGGTAATAAAGTTACAAAGTGCACTCAACTGTGTCAAATAAAGATCACAGTAACTGAGAAAAGTACTGCAAGTATTTTACTGTCCTAAGTATCAACAGTCCTCTTTATTTGAAAACATGTGTAAATGATTATGCTTCCTCACCCCCACAAGAATTTTTTTAAGTCCTGTTATAAAGTTTATCATCACAAAAGCATAATCACAAATTTTGCTTTGACAAGGCTTATGAATGCCTAATCAGAAAAAAAAGTGGCATGGTGGCATTCACTTGACAGTTGGGCATGATTATCTTGGATGTCTTTTCCAACCTTAACGATTCTATGGTTTTATATAACCAAGGGAAGAAAGACATTTGAAGAAAAAAATATATTCCAGAACAAATGTCTTACAATAAACATTCATGAAATTAAAATGCATTGCCTTGGTTTCATAGTGGGCTGCATCAGATCCTTCTCATACCCAGGTGGAACCAACATGCAAGATGAACTTTTTGCTTAGTAGTTTTACAGAATAAAGAGAAGAACAAGGTGATCGTGTATGACTACATATGACTACCAATCAAAATACTACCTCTGCAGAGCAGGAAGGAAAAACTCTGCCTCAATAACCACAGTCCGACAGACTAAGAGTTGGTAGTGGGACACAAGCTCTACGTACAACATCCTTGGATTTGCAAAGGTGAAGTAAGGAGGATCCTCTGGACAGATGCTGAACAATAGAATTACAAAAGATAAAACCCTCCAAGACTCCAGTCATTTCTAGTTCTGCAGGTTGACATCATAAATATTAGAAACTGAAATAGCTGCCTGCAAAAGAATGCCTTTTTCTATTCACTTTTATACAAGCCATTTATAAAGCCTATTTAATTGAGAAAAGTATGTGGTTTGGTGTCCTCTGGGAAGAGGACAAATTTCCTGTGCCTAGGGTAAAGTATGAGCCCCTGTGACTCTTGAAACAGAGGAGCTGGAGCACTTGCAAGCTGTGTCAGTCACTAACCTCAATTGATGAATGCCAACAAAATCAAAGTTAAAAATATGGAGCAACATATAAAAATCCTAAGTCTGACCATTCCTGAAGATTCATCCACTTAGGTAGAATACTGAAGAGGAAATTCTCCTGCCACTATTAACCAAACTACTTAAATGTGAAAAATCGTTAATAGCTACTAATTTCCGACTGAATTTTCTAAGTTCCTTACCACAGAAAACTAAAAAAACTCCTATCTTTCAAAAAATTAAGTACACTCTCCAAACCTATAGGTGTCTTGATGGAAATAACAGAATACCCAAGCAGACAGTTCAGTATGAAGGAAAACATAAGAAATTCTAGTGAATATACATTGTCCAAAATATACAAATCTAAATGTGTTTTCCTAAAAAACAGTGAAAAGCATTTGATTATTATGAGGCAAACTGTGATTTCAAAAATTAAGATGCCATTGCCATTTTTAACTGACAAACTATCAGTAGTTGGGGTAATTTTTAACTTTGTCTTCAAGACAGCTAATTTTTTTCTTAAATGTAGCTAACCTCACAAAGTGAAAAATAAAGTCAGCTTGAAAATTGTGCCAAAGAGCTGAAAAAAAAATTAGGAATACTTGTAGGAAAATGAAAAACTATGTTTGTATTCATGTATTACTTCCAGTGAAATACCTCTGAAATTCAGTGTGATCCAAACCACTATGCAGTGTGTGTAAAACAGCAAAGAGTGTAAGTTTCAGAAGTAATAATTACATGCCTTTGCATTTTATTATTCTGGAGTTTGGGGTTGGGACTGAATGGACCTATATGTAGTTCAAAATAAGAGCACTCCAGGAAACAAACATGGCCTGAAAAAATTACTAAATACAAATTTGAGTGCTAGTTTTCTTCTTAAAGGTAACAAAAAATAGATCGTGATTGCAAGGTTCATGGAGCTCGAAGAAACTAATTCGAAATAGTTTATTAGAACAAAACTGAGCTTAGAAATCTCATATTTGATTCTTGTCCAGAAACAGCAATCAAAATGAACTATTAAGCTGTAGTCTAAATGTTTGAAGATTTTTCAGATGGGGACATCATGCGCTCTTAAACGGGAAAATCAGTTAAGTCTTACCCCAGTAAAAATAGTAGGAAAAATAATCTACAAATAAGATAAAGATAAGATTACAACAGACCATAAATTCATTTGGAAATGTTCATGTATAAAAATTGCTCTGACAAAAATAAACAGTGTTGAATGGTATGAAGCCAGGTAAATATTTTTGCATGAACCATATATATGAAGTCCATTATAAACATGTTTAAACCTACTTGGACTTCCAGAAACACTGAAGTATTTTAATGACAAATGTATCATGATTCTTCTTCCTGAAGTCTATTGCTTTTCTCCTCTTCTAAGCCTTACATTCCAGCCTAATAGCAACATATTTTCTACTCCATCACCCATATTATTCTATGGTATTTCCTACAAAAATCCTTCTTGTGTGTCAGATAAACACAGAAGAAAACCCTTCAGGGACAGCTTGATGTACCACAGATTCCAGTTGAAATAATATTGAAGAAAGAAATTAAGAATTTCCTTAGTGAACCTACCAGCACAGAAAAAGGGATAAGAGTATAAACATTTTAGAAAAGTTTAACTGTATCAAGCATGTGACTTGGACTTCATTCCATAATTTTAAAGTTATGTGGAGGGATCAGAAAAGTCACGCTATGTGAAAGATCAGCTGCAGTAAAAATAAACTGGTAAGGGTCTGTTCAAGGCACATGATGTTATTGCACAATTACATGATCATGCATGTTTCATTTGGAAAGGAAACACAGCTCATGTGTCATTTTAGAAGAATGAAGTCCTTTTTAAGTTTTCTGCTTGAAAATAATTTTTTGGTACCTGACTAGACAAGAATGGTGATACAAAACAGTGGCAGGTGCCACACAAAGTCTCATTAAGGTAGTCCATAAAAGCGTATTTGTTCCTTGAAGAATTGGCGAGCCCAATTAAACACCCCACTAAATCAAACTGAACATAGCAAATAACTGTGCAAATCCGCAGTGCAACTTATCAGTTTTCTCATACAGTTCTGTGCTGCCCACATTCTCAGGAATTAGACCTGCAAGTTTTCCCTTTTCTATAGATGTTCCAAGACTATCGTAAATTACCTAAGATTTTTGGCAGACCATCTGCTCTAATAGCTTTGTCAACAAGAATTAACACTACCTTGTGGCTCAGACAAAACCTAAACTCTCAACTCATTTCCGTCACTAACATGACAAGTGAAGGACATTATAAATGTGGTATTTGCTTAAGGTAATTAAGATACATGACATGTTACATATATTGGACATTCTTTTGATCTTAACTTGAATCTATTAATCCTTCTAAAGCAGATTAAGACCATCTCCATATGCTTGGTCTGTGTACTTTATATCTCTAGACAGCAGAGTAAGAATTCCAGAAAATTGCAAAACCAGTGCTTTCCCAGTCACAGTATCATTAAAAAAAAAGCAAGATGGCTAACACCATTCCACAAATTCCAACTACATTTGAAAACTCATACCAGTCCTATGCTGCATTCCAAATTTACGCAATATTCATTAGTTTCTGTGTAAAAACCAGCAGAAGCAGAAGATGGATGGGCTCGTAATATTTCCTGAGTTGCTTTCACTCTAGATCTACTTTGTTACTGTAGTATATAGAAAATTTAATCAATCTTCCCAGAAAGAATCTCAGCAATCAAAGCTATTTCAGTGGCTCATTAGCTACTATTAAAACCAGACTCCATCACTTATATCTTAGGACAGTCAAAACAAAAACCAGATTGCATGGACTTGTTTTTAAAGAATCTGATGTCATCATTTTTGCCATTATAAATGGATACCGAAAACTAATAGTGGAAAAGAAAGCATACATCCTATACTGTTTTGATTCTTCCACTGCCCATGCAAAGGAAAAAGTACTTGCTCTAACAACACTGAAGAATCCACCCTTTCCAATTTCAACAAAATATGAGAATAATATTCAAATATTTTCTTACTATAAACTTTCAAAGTCATAAACCTGTAGGACAATATTTTAGAGCACTGCATTAAGTTCCAACTGTTTTCTTCTGTACTTCAATGTAGTCAAGTGACACCAGAAATTGTGTCAGTGCTTCCATCCAATTTTCATTTTAAGTATCAACATACACTATACAAACACAGGGTGCATGAAAACACACATATGAAGAAGAAACACTACATATAGTCTGGGGAATTCATTCTTTTGCTTGTTTGCTGTTTTGAGGCAAATATCTTCTGGTTTGTTTTTTTTCCACAGTTGCCAATTCTAGATAACAGTAGACTACAGCTTCCAAATCCGAATACTGAAAGGACTAACACACCCTGAAAAATGGAGGAGGGATTTGTTTTGCTGGTTTTGTTTTTTTTTTAATTGGGAACTACTTGTAGCACTTCTAGATGGTTGACGCTTACATAGTAACAGTAGCTAGCAACTCTTGCCATCTTTGGCTGTCCAGGAGACTGTACCCCTTCTCCAGGAATGTGGATTCAAGCATAGTTATCCATGTATTCATCACCCCTAGGCTGAGTATCACCAAGCACAACACACCAGGGATGAGGCATTTCAACTGAATCAACAGGCAGCCTGCCCTGGGAAGGGGTATGTGGCAATTGCTTACCCATACTAGGCTGCCTGGCAGTCTGTTACCAGATTCTTTATGCAATACGGTGTCTGATGTCACGCTAATGAGTGCATCCATTTCCCCATGAATTTCTGTGATGATGGCAGTTGAGAGATCATCCATGTGAGTCAAACCAGGGAAGGGAGGCTCATTTCCACAGTAGCTGACTTCAGCAGCAAAATAACTTGTGTTAGTGTCTCAATCACAAAACAACTATGGGTTCAGCAAAACTTCCTTAGCATTGCTATTGTGATTATAGGAACACTTTCAATGCCTGTGACCAAAAAAATGGAAAGCACCATTGTATTACTGTGTATTTGTAACAGCATTTTTGGCATTTTTGCTGTACAAAACTAGTCTTTAAGAATTTACATGGAACACTTACAAAACATGCAACAAATATTGTTTTACACTGAAAAGCAGGGAAGGGACAAAAAAAAAAAAGTGACAGATTTCTTTTATCAAATTCTCTTATATACCAGTTAGAAAGTATCTAATACAACAGAGACAAAATAATTAGTAGATAAATCAAAGCTGAAAACATTTCAGAGTTAAGATTCCCACATCCTCCCTGCTCTAGCTACTCCTAGTTTTCTGCTCTGTTAAAGAAGATACTCACTTTAGCAAACAGTACTTTTTGCTAGTCAAGTTTTGTATTAAAAATATTTCATAGCCTTGAATGTTTTCTTATTGACTATTTATATGCAGCTCTGCACATCAAGAATGCCTTGTACTACGGCAGAAAAATACCTAAGGCCAAGGCAAACACTGTATATCCTGTGCAATACAGCAAGAGCTGCAGTGCTTCCAAACCAGACCCTTTTCCGAAGCGGAGTTCTACCGATTTAAAAATAAAATAGGTAATGTACCTTATACAGACAGTAGGCTCTAAACAGCTAAAGTGGCAGTGTGGCTCAGCACACAAACAAGAAATGCTTAAGCCCTTTTACATAATGCACAAAAAGAAAACAAAGATTAATCAAGAAGCGGAATTTGATTACTCCATTTCATTACATATATGCATGATGCAGGTTAGCCTAAATTAACTCAGTGAAACTTCACACACAGGTTAGCACTGACTTACATAAGCTAGTTTTAAATCCAGTTTAATCAAGCTGCAAGTTGCGCATAGACTAAATTGTATCTCAGAATGTGCTTCAAAGCCATAAGGCAACAAAAGAGCTACCAATCAACAGAGCTTGAAACTACCATTTGATAGTAATTTAAAAAAAAAATCTACCTGGAGAGCAGAAATAATTAAGACATATATTTTCACACAACTGATTATTTTAACATGAATTTGAGGCTGCCCCACAATGTGAAAATAGCAGCATATTTACACATTGCTCTATTCTGGTTCTGTTGAATTTTTCTGTGTCATTGTCAATGCCCTGAGATTGCTATGTGAAATTAAATTCAGTTGAAGCTGAACTACCTGAACTTGAAGTCTTAAAATAAGCAGCATTTTAAAAGAATAATTTCCCTTTGTCACTTGCAGAATGACTTCTCACTTTCAGAACAGGCATTTGTTAATGCAAATGCATCAGGCGTAACATTTTTTCCTTATGTTTCAGACAACAATATTGCCAAAAGTACACATTTCTATTTGTTCAAATTGATTCTGTACTTATACTAAATGTGGCATATTAAATATGCCAACGCTCAGAAATCACACACAGTGTGACTTACACCCTCTGCTAAAAGATATCTCACAAAACCTAACAGGGCCATAGCAGTACTAACACACAGTAATCTTTGAAACAAACTAAAGCAATTCATAATTGTCCTGGGAACTTTCTGAAGTAATACTTGCAGCTGTAAGTGGAGATAGAAACAACGGACAAATGGAAGCTTGAGAGATACTGACTGGGTATAAGAAAACACTTTTTCCCCATAGGAACAGTCCAGCAGTGCCCAGAGATGTTCTACACTCCTTATCTTTGATGGTTTCTTCCACTTGGTTTTCAATACCAGAACTAAGCTGAATAAAGCCTTCAGCAATCTAGCCAACCTCAAGCTGACACTTGTTTGACCACAAGGTTGGTAAACAGGCTTTCCAAGATTCCTTCCATTCTTAAGTGTCCTGCAAAAGCAACACAAAATCTACAGAGGTCTTGTCTAATCTTTCATCTACACAAGTTTTAGGTGACAACATGCTCCAAAAAATACAGGTTTTAAGTTGACAGTGCCCTCACAAAGTTACTAGCACTAGGAATGACCTTCAAAAACTTAATAAACTGAACAGCTGATTAATTTGAACAGACTTTCACTGTCTGCTCCATTGTAGGCATGTTGATTAACTGCTAGTTTTGCCCAGGTGCTCAAACCCAAGCACCTGCACCAGCCCAGTCACAGGGTGAGTGCCCATTGCCCAAGTTACTGTTGCTTTACCACAGAAAAGATCTCTCAAGGTGTATCACAATAACCTTCTTCCATATTAAAGAAATCATCAAACATCTGCCTTCTAAGATAGCTGTGGGATAGCTCTGAAGGAGTGCCAGATGTATTCGGCATTCTCATTTTGCATGACAGGCAAGTTGCCAATCTGAATTAATACATGAGGGTTAATTTATATTCCCAGCTGGATCATCTAGCTGGGATTTAAAACACTTGTAAATTTGTGTTGAAGGTGGCATGTGTTGACAACAGAATCAGGCCATGGCTCTAAAGGACTTATCTTCTGATGCAAAGTCAGGTCCAGCAGCTCCAGTCTCCCCCTCACTCTATTTTCCTTGAGGTCTGAACGGACACAGATAGTGAGTGAAGGGCAGGAACCAGAGGCCACACTGCACTTGGGACGCAAGCAGTACCCCAGCCAGCATCATACTTAATCAACTGTTAACAAAACATCCTTAGAAAAGATAAAATGACAGTGCAAAGCCTAACAGAAAGTCCTGAGACTGGCTGCTTGAGCATATCCAGAGCTAGGTAACTGGTACTAGTGGGTCACCTCTTTCTAGAAGGATGTACCAGGAGGAAGCATCTCTGGCAGTACCCGACACTGCCAACCAGCCTCATACTCGTGAAGAAGATTGTCCACTATAGCACCAGAGATCTGGTCTCTCAGAACTGACAATGGATTGCAATACACCAGCCTTGGGAACCCACAGAGTTTGGACAGCACAACACACCACCAATAACCTAGCCAGTAAAATATTTTGTTATTGGGCCCTGTGTTACTTTTTCTAAGTTTAGTGCCTCAATGATGAGACTTTGGGAATGGGAGGAAACTAAAACACACCAAAAAAATCTACCCCGAGTGCATCGTTTAGGTCTTTTCTAATGAATTCACTTCTAATAGAGATAGTTAAGTTCAAATCAGTAAGAGACACTCATTAAAGTGAGCAATGCTTGCTTACTCTGTTGTCTTGTGTAGAAGTAAAACTAATAATTTCATATCAAAATAAAACCAAAAAATCTAAATTATTAAACTTCTCATTTAAAGATTCAAAAGTTGTGAAAGGCTTTCTAATGTGCCTTGACCAAGGAATAAGACGTAATCAAGTATAATCTAAGAGACTTAAAAAAAGCCCACATACTCCCCTGATTTAATATATTTACGTACAAGTTAAATAACATCCAGTTAAAAACTGAATAGAACTATAGTGAAGTTAATATGCTTACTCAAGTGTTTAAACGTTGCATTAATATAAGTTACTTTTGTTTATATGGAAAATTAACTACCTTATTAAAATATTTCAGGGCAACTTATGCTAATTTTGATAAACTGGATAAACTGGCACACAGGAAAAATCAAAACCAGAATTTTTTTTTTTGCTGTACTTACATAGATAGTTACCACTGAGACATGGAAAGACAGATTATGAAGACAAAGTTTGAGAAACTACTAGTCCGATCACTCATAAATAATATACCTAAAAAAGTAGAAAGGACAAAAAAAAAAAAAGACAGCTCTATGACAAAGGGACAGAGTTTTGCTTGTGTACTACCTTATACTCTTCTCATTAAAGAACTCACACAAAGGACAGCTGTGTAACAGTCAAACACGTTCATAACGAATAAATCACAGAAATCTACCCAATAAACAAAAATTGCACCGTCACATTCTCTGAGCATGGATTTGTACAGAATAAGCTAGGTCGCTTTTTCCAAGAGTCAGTGGTACACTGCTGCTGACTAGCAGAGAGGTTGTGAGCCTCCAGAACTGCACGCAGAGAGCATACAAGTATTTCGTGGGAATAGTATAATGCCTGCTGGAGACCTAGCTCTTGATTTCCTGCAGCTGATTCCTGACAATTTACACTTATATATGTACTTTTCATTTATACATTTACCAGATACGTTTACTTTCTTCCAATGTCACAGAGCTCATGTGAGCAAGAAAAACAGTGAGAGCATAGGATAAAATGATCTATAAAATGGTTTTACATTTAGTCCAATTCTTGTTCTTATTCATGATCATTAATAATTACTCCTAGCAAACAGAAGAGAGATTTCCCAAAGCATATACCACAGGCAGACTTGCAAATTAATTCAAGTATTCTGTAAAACTGTTTCTTTGTTAAGTGGTAGCTTTCCCCAAATAAACATTTACTGTAACATCTGGATCCTTTCATCATCCCCATACTCCCTTTGCCATTTTTGAAATATCCTTGTAACAGGAAAACATTTTCAAAACATGTTCTGGTATGTTCAAGCCCAAAGCTTGCCACTGCAATTCAGCTATTTGAAATTTACACCACTTCTTGTTTCCACAATCAAATGTATCGCCAGCATGTTCAGCTTAATTTAACATTTCCCCAGCACTCCTGCTTAGCATTCCCACAACAACACAAACTACTGGCGTCCTAAAAAAGTAGAACACAAAAGATGCCTCAAACTTCATGACATTTAGCTTATTTTAGATACCCTGTCCTCAGAATCAACCATCAGTGGTTCTTACATTGCATAGTAGCTATGACCCCTACATTTCAGGTGGCATGATCAAAGGAGCCCTGGCCAGACTTGGAAAAATATTTCCACTGAGAATGGACATACTGCCTGTCAAAAGGTTATTCCCACTGAGTATAGGGAGCAGCTCATATTACTCCAGTGTAACATGAAAGCGCAAAATCTAGCCGTAGCAACCCACATACATGTTTTTCTTTCCAAAAAGGGCATATGGGAGACACTGACTGAAACAGAACATCCGTATTATCATTTGAAGGGATGGGATGGACAGGCAGGGGAAAGCTTACCTAATCAATCCTGCTATAGGAATCAGACTCTTAAAAAAATACTGTAAAAATTCTGCCTCTTACCATAGCAATTACATCCCTTCAGAACCTTTCCTCCTCTTTAATTAAAAATTTATATATGCAAATATATATCTGCACGTAGATAGTCACACACATACAATCAGACTTTACACTCTGCAGAAGACAAAATAACTTTGGAGGCGTAAATCTTAATGTCAATGACAGGAAGGCTTTGGTGAACCATTACCATAAATCTGACAAACGCTAATTTGATGGGTGGCTGTATCTGTCTGCTGCAAGACCAGTCTAGACAGTCTATTGAGAAATCCTAAAACACAACTGTTTGTTCCTTGTAACACCATCTGGATATGGCAATAAGAGGCGACCCAGTGCCATTCACACATGGATCAAAGCACATGCTAATGCCATCATGAAGTCATACACATAAAAAATTCAATCTGAGAACTCTATGCAATTTTCCTAAGTCCTCAGTGAAGAAATCTCAGACTTAGCACAACTCAAGCTAAGTGCATGAAGAGGGGGAGAGGGTAGAAAAAAAGAAGAGAATATTTAATGAGCTTGGCCTTCCCGAGGAATGTTAGGCCACCCATTGTATTGGAAAAGGCTCATGTCACACTTCAGTCATGGCACCCATCAGGGTGCCCCTTTACAAAAATTGATCCGGAGGTTTTTGTAATTACCTGTTTCAAAAAGAAAAGAGTGCCAAGAAATACAAGAAGGTTTCTGAGGTGTAAATCTTGCATTTTCTTATTTAAGACAGGGCTGGCAGAATTTGCAATATTGCAGACAATATTGAAACCCCCCTCTCATTAAACTGCGCCATGGCACTAGATCAAAGCACCAAGGGCCCCCTATTGAACTTCTCTAAATATTACAAACATAGGAGCAAGTCTGGCTATTCCAGAATCTAAAAGTAAAGCAAATATTTTTTCTACCTCCAAAAGCCAAAGCATAGCTTCCCATGATTCAGTTTTAAAAGTTACAAAATGTACCTCAAGCTTTAAATTGACAAATCTTCATCCACTAAAAAAAAAAAAAGCAAATACTACTAGAGATTTTTTTTTCTGCATAGCTCACTTGCAGCAGTTTCTGAGGTACTTTTTAAACTACTGTCCTTCATGCAGCCTTGCAGTTTTCATTTAATGTAATGCATTTAGTAACAAATTCAACATCCTGCACAATACATTTTAGCTTTGGCATAAAATCTACCTTTTTTTTAATGCTAATATGAATCTTCCAGCAAATATATTGTTCTCAGCCTTCTGACCATTGTGGAATTTATTTCCCATTTAACTGTTTTTATAATGAAGAAATTGACTAAAATCTTTAATCATTCTGTAGAAATTACAGCATGAAGGGAGTTTGCTGACACTGAAGATGTGTTAGCATTAGGAAAGCAATATAAACTCCTAGCATTTAGCTCTATCTGATCTTCTGAAAACAACCTAAATACTTACATGGAGGTATTTAATGCCAAGAACATTTGGGCAGGAGCAAAATCCTCATTCTTTAAATACTTTACGTTGTAAACTGAAAAATGAGAAGTGGCAAAATTTATTTCTGCCATCATGAGTAGTTCAATGCAAGTTAGCTATTAGAACAGCGTTTTCAAGTTTTGTAGTCTGGTGTTAATATTTTCCTTACTCCCCCAAAACAGAGCAGCCTGTCCTAACACACTGCATCCCTAATACAACATTTTATAACATTAGAAAATGTTATGTAGAAAAATAAACTCCTTACCTCCTTTACAAAACCTGTAAAATTCCTGTAAATCTGCATGCAAACATACAAAAACTCACTGGAACTAAACCTTCCAAACACAGACAGTTTAATAAAACTCTTAGTCTAAATTAAAAAAAAAAAAAGAAGAAACACTTGTCAGGGTGCAGTTACATTAGGTTAGAATAGATATTCTGTAGTGTATCCCTGAAATATAACTGTAAAAATACACACTCTAAAGTCTTCTAATTCAGTTCTTCTATGGATATTTACAATTATCTCAAATCTAAAAACTTAAATTTATATTATGGTTTGTAATAAAAACCTTCAGATGATAAACAAGTTCAGACTGTTACAAAGATTAAATATTCTGAGAAGCTTTCTGCTAACATCATCAGAAAGGCTCATTCTAATAACTTTTTGTTGTTGCTATTTAGGTTAAACATAAATACTTTTAGTTTTTCTGCTAGATTAATATTCAAAAGAAAAATAAATACAAGGGTGAGTGAAACACAGTAAACTTAATTTTGCAATCAGATGGCTCTTTAAGACAAAAAAAAGTGATCAAGTAGTCTTTGAATTCAAAGTGCAGCCATGGATGAACAGAAAGAAAATCTTCACAAAGTTTTCTGATACTAGAAAAGGCACAGGAGACTGGCCTTGACTTAAGAGTCAGAAGACTGATAAACTATGAGTCATCAAATTTTCAGACTGCAGAGATGTTTCAATATGAAGAAGTGGGAGATTTACAGGAATTAACTGCGTATCATGAACCAGCAGTAGTTTCTGTAGAAAACAATTCACCTTGACAAAAGGCGAGTACATATCACAGTGACTTCTCATTACATTTGCAATGGAATTATACTAGAGTTAGGCTCTTTTACGTCAGCATCATGTACAAAACAGAGTACACACACACTTAGCATCTATTTGTAAATAAGTTAACATGCTGTTCCCTCCTAATTTCTACACTGATAATTGTCTTCAAAGAACTAACATAATTCCAGAGAGAACACCACTTAACCTAACTACTGAAGTCGCAGCACAAGACATGTGAAGGGCACGTTACACAGGATTTAAAATTTCTGGTAACGCCTCTCTCAGCACTGCTGCAGGACAGCACTGCCATCTACTGCTCGCTGCCGTACAGAAATCGCCTCCAAAAGGTCTCGGGAACGGACATAGCACAATCAAACACTGAACCTTGAGAAACCAATCTCGGGCAAGATACCTGCACCAACAAACTTCTCCAGTAATTCTCTAATTCTGTTTAACACAACATCAACATAAATGGCCACATATTGCAGTATGCACTTTGCAAATAAAACTGCAGCACAGACTTGCAGCTGCTCCCCACAGTGGCACTGGCACTTGGGGTCACCTCTCCTGCCTTCCCACTAAGGCAGCTTTACCCATTGTGAACTCACAGATCTTTCTCCATTTTTCCATCCTTTTCAGAGTAGAGAGACAACTAATTCTGCTTCTATCCTGAGAAGCATTCAATTATCACTCACATACAAAGCCACAGAAAATCATGGCAAGTCCAACAATCATTAATTTTTTGAATTTCAGCACAGCAAATTTATTTCTACCAAATGCTATACATTCAAGTCATACCTCCATTTTAAAATAAAGCTTGTACATAAACCAGGCAATACCTAGTAAAAAGATATTTCATTCAATTGCTTAAGAGCCGCCAGGAAATTACTGACATGCCCAATTAATTTTAATCACAATCTTGATACAAAGAAGAATTTAATACTAAAGAAGCACAGGTACACAGGTATTTACTGGTGCCACTGATTTTCTCATTGAAAGAGTAAGTTTGATTGGTAAGTTTTATGGCTTGCACTTAAAAAATCCACTCCAAAACTGCTCTTGCAATTAAAACTAAATTAAGATCCCCTAAAAATTGATGTAATTTAAATAAAAGAAATGATGGATTTTGTTAATGGAACACATGTAACATGGTATAAATATAATGATGAACATACTGAAACACAATCTGTAAATACACTAACAATATATGGAACCACCACATTATGAAAAACAAAAAACTTGCCAACTTTTTGCAGGCTACAATAGTAGTCTGTATGTAAATACAGTACAAACTTACTTATGTCTCACGACACTTGTCACATTATGGTAAGAAAAGGTTACCTCTTACCATATGTAGCAATTTATAATTGAATATAGTAGCTGGTGGATGTTAAGGTTACTTTAAAAAGGCAAGAATAATGGTGAAATCAATAATTGCAATGTTGTGATGCAAAACACACACTCAGGGTTTTTGTTTGACAGCTGTGATTTGGTGGTGTTCTGAGGTTTTGTTAAAATAGATTCTATCACAACCTGAATGACCTTTCAGAAACCACAGGTGCAGTTTGTCCCTAGAGATCTGTAGACATTTTATAGTTATGGTGGTATTCAAAATTCTTAAAAAATTTCTGATACCAAGATATGAAAAATTAATTTTGATTTTATTCTCAAATTCTGGTTTTGCTGTGTAGAATATTTTGCATATTTCTTTTTAAATTCTATCTTTAAGATCTAAAACATCCTCCCTAAAGACCTCTTCAGTCACTCTACCCCTTTCCTCTTAAAACGGTTCTTCATAGAATGTTCAAGTTTACTTGCACTGCAGAAGCAGCAAAAGAAAGTCACAGCCTTCTCTCTGTTTTCTATAATTCATAGATAAGAAGTGCAGATGAACTGGAAAGTTACAACCCCTCAATTTTCATATAATTCTGACCATAATTAGTCCTGACCACATTAATCATTCTCTCTGTCCAAAACAGAGTAGATCTGCAAGCTGCTAGGCTATCAAGTGCATGCTACAGAACCAATTTGTAATACAAATAAATCAACTTTCAGATGTCAGATGTGATATATACAAGTAATTACCTTTTTCTTACAAGCTATAGTCCCTTTTCTACTTGAAGTCAACAGTGAACAAGAGACAAAGGCAAACACTATCTGTAAAAAGTCAGTCTTGATTTTAGAAGAGCAAAATCTAGGAACTGAATGACCACTTCTCTTGTTACCTCTCCCTTTTCATATCTGAAGAGTATCAGCTTTGCACTTACCCTGTGTCACCTAGCACATATAAACCTAAGATTAATTACTTCTTTAAAGCTAGCAAAAGGAAACAGGTGCCTCAAAAAAATAAGACTTCTTATTCTGAAATTAATGTCTTAAGGTCACTGGTCTAATACTTCTGTATTAGATTTAGGAGAAGTAAACTCCACCTGCACTGAAAAAATAGGTATCAACAAGACACTCACACTGGAAATTAGTTAGGCTGTCAAATTTTTCCTACACAAAATGTATTAATTCATCCGTTGCAGCCTGATTAAAGTTTACCCAATTAAGAAGGTATCACTTGACCCCTCAATTTCTGACTCAGAATTAGTACTGAAAGAAAACTATGTACATTGCAAATAAGAGAAATGAGGAGGCAGAACTGTTAGGCAGTATTTAAAGTGTCCTTTTCCAGTGGAAAAAAGAATTCCAGTATTTGAAACTGTAGGACTTCTGACAGTAACAGAAAAAATATAAGTTTAATACACACAATCTGACTGATAGAAGGCCAACAACATTCTTGTGATGATGATGGAATAGTTTCCATTCCAAGAGTAACTCAAGACACAGCAGCTATCAATTGGACACTTCCAAATCAGCAGAGCTGAGTAACTTAGAATTGTTTTGAAAGACACAGTAGAGGTACTAGTTGAGCTGGTAAAGCTTATTGTAACTAAGGTTTCAAAATCTGGAACTGGAAAAGTTCACAAGAAGAAAAGGATTGCTAAGTCATTATTTACAAAGGACAAACTGGATGCCTAAAATAATTATAGGCCTGTCAATCTGAAGTAGATTTTGTGAAGAAAAAAAAAAGAAGTTACAAATTTTATATAGTGAAATAGTCAATGAGATATTTAATTATGAACAATCAAATTAAATTTCACAATGAGTGCAAATCAACAGATCTACAGACAACACACCTAATGTATTTAGACTGAGTTACATTACCTATGTTTAAGTATATAGAAGTTTGTCCCTGGCTGGAAGCCAGGTGCCCAGTCCCCAATCTTACATGGACAGAAGAAAATACACAAGAGTCTAAGGGGTCAAGGCAAGAACAGTTTTATAAAGCAAAAGCAAAGGCTATGAGTGAAAGCAAAGGCAAACCGAAAGAATACCAGCAGGCAACGTTTAGCCACTTTACTGGGAAGCAAGGCTTCAATACATGTAATGGTTGGTCTGAAGGACAAATACCCTCCACAAATGCCTCATCTCACTTCTTTATCCTCCTTTCTGTGCCAGGGCTGATATCATACAGTACGGAATAGCCGTTCTGTCAGTTTGGGTCAGATGGCCTGGACCAACCCTAAGCCTGCTGTCAGAAAAGGGAAAAAAAGACAAAACACAGTCTTGGTGCTGAACACTGCTTAGCAGTAGACAAACACTCTTGTCCTACCAGCACCCTTGTAGCTACCAGTATAAAGCACAGCACCATGAGAAATGCTATACAGAGAATTAAATACATCCCAGCCAAACGAAACTGTTAATATTCATAGTCCTCTGAAGCACTCTCAGTCTGGCACTGTAGAACACTTTCGCTTAATCCACTAGAACAATCCAGTATCACCAGATCACTTTTAATCCAGATCATTGGATTTATGAGCCTCAGAATATACTGTAAACAGGGAGCTTTCCATGCTGTCTGAACAACAGCTGCCCCAAAGAAGCCCAAGACAATCAACAAAAGAAGTAAAATACTGATAAACAATTAAAAGACAGCTTCATGATACATTACTAGGTGTCTAATAGCACAGCAATATTCTGTAATGGATGCTTCTTGAATAATTTTACAGAAAATCCTGTTTCAAGTAACTGAATGTACAATACATTTCTAAGAGAGAAAGTCACAGAAAAGAAAGAGGTCATGTTGACTGTTGTGAGCACAGATAATAGTAAGTGTAACAAGAAACCCAAGGATGTACACATTTGCACTGAAAAATAAAAAAGATACTTCTTTTCACCCTTGCTTTTGAGAATAGTACCTTAATTTTCAATGGGCATCTCTAAGAATTAGTCATAGTGTCAAAGGACTGATGTCTGCTTTTGAGATTAGGAAATTACCAAATCAGAAAGAAAGGTTTTATGATGTCTGTAGCGGACAAAAGAGTAATTCCCATTGCACTGCTGTTGTCTCTCCTGATGTCCCCAAAGGGAAGTGTTCAAATATGCACAAAAATAGAACCAAAGATTTCAAGGAAGAGTCATTAGAATGAGTGAAAGATTAGGAAAAATTCTCTGACAATTTAGGGCTTGAGAAACTTGTAATTGTTGCCTTATTTAAAAAAAAAAAAAACCAAAAACAAAACAAAACAAAAAAACCCAGAGGAAAAGAGGGAAAAGGGCAAGGAAGATCATCCTTAAAACATAAAGCATCAAAAATGTCATATGTAACAGGCTAGCATTGAAGGAGACATAATTAAACACTAGAACACCTAACTCAGACTGCAGTGGATTTTCTACTACTAGAAATATTCAAATCATAATTAAATACTTTAACCCTCATCACGAAAAGACATTTAAGTTTAGAGTCTACCTGTAGATTTTATTATGAAAAAAAGTTTATTAAAACAGTACCTTCTGAATTTACATGTATTCTTTCTACTGGATAGCCAACACAAGCACAGCTTTGCTAAAACAGAGAGAACACAGTGCATGTCCTCAAGAGGTGTATTTCTTTGCCCTCATGTGCCATTCAACACCTTGCAGTGCTGGCAGAAGTTTCTATTACTTTGAAAAGTTCCAGACATGGAGATCAACTCATACTCAGAGCAGAAGTAACTCTAGTGGGGCCAATAAAGAGATCATTAAGTTACAACTGCTATAGGCTACATTTGGCTTATTGTGCCTAAGGCAGTTAAGACTGAGCAAATAGCACGAAATAAAGACAGTTCTGCGTTTATAACACAGCAGCCCAATCTTTTCAACAAGAGAGAAATTCCTTCTTCAGGACACTAGTGCTTGTTGCATGTTTACAAGCCCTATGATCTTAATAGACATAGCCAATTGTAAATGGAGGTCAGTTAACTATTCAGGGAGGTCCCAGAAAGGCACAGAATCCCAACAGCATTTTAGTCAGTGAAGCAAGTAGAAAATCAGTTCCTAACACATTCTGAGCAGACAGTTTACCTTAAATAGTAATAGCTTTTATCTTCTCCAGTTTGAGAAGAAATAGACTATAAATTTTTCATTAAGATCCAAAAATACTCTATATGTGAATGTAAACAGGTCTGCAAAGTCTGCACTAGCTCAAGAACTGAAATGGTATCTGCAGATGACAATCTGCAGATGACTGGGTAGCATTTTAGACAGCTTTTATTCAAACCAATGCATTAGACAAAATTCACTTTAAGTGCAGCAGTTTGAAAGGACAGACAGTCACCAAACTGTCACACAGAAATAAGACAAGATCAGTTCCTGCTGAAATCACGCTTCCTTTTCCCAATTGGGAACATACTGTAGGGAAACCTCACAACTGAGAAAACATTTCAGAGAAAAGTGCATATACACACCCACGCTGGAACAGATTACCAATTGTTAGGCTAGTGAAAGCAAGCATATTTCTCTAAAGCAACCCCTTGTCCTCTCAGGAGATAAATCTTATGGAAACAATACTTGCTAGCAGTGAAAACATAAGATGTCAACAGCTTTCTGGTTTGTTACACTATTTAATATCAAGTTGTACCAAGCACAGTGTGGGAATCAAACGAAAATAGCTGAAAAATGCACAAAGTCATTTGTAATGTTATTCAGGTCAAATTAATGTTATTCAGATCACTTTAGTTAGAAAAGAGTGGAATTACACTGAACTGCAGGTTGCCTTTAGGAGCCTTGGAGATGTCTTCTTGAGCCAAAGTTGCACAAACACAGGAGTCTTAAATACAAGATAAAGCTGAGGTAAAACATAGACAATATGGATTTAAATACTTAAATAAAGAAATAAATAAGCATATCTACCCAATATTATGTAAGCCACAAGTTATTAAGACCTCACTACGTAGCAAAATGAATAAGATGGGACTAAGTGGAATAAATAGTATTTTTAAAAATTCTCCAAAAAATTTGACTTACATTCAGTTACTTGCAAATAAAAAGTGTAAACCACATTTCTTCCACAACAAAGCTGAAGTGCATAAATAATAATAAATAAATAATAAAGTTGCTTAAAGCAACTCATCATTAAGTTGAAACCAAATTACCATATTTGAGATAGTAGTTTGCAAGCAGATGATGTAATGCTCCTATTGTGCAGTTTTATTTCATTATTTAGGGATTATTAAGTCCTAAAAAATAATGCTCCAGAACATTCTTCAGTTCCTACATGTAGCAAAGAATTCCTATAAGGAGTATGGTATTTGTCACTAACGGGTCTGAAAAAGGCAAAGGTAATTCATAATCTGGAAAAAAACAGCGCCCAAAGATATGATAAAGGACATCAATCAACAAAAGTTGGTATACATTCCTTACAAAACACATACCTTCATGACTGACATACAGGTCTCCTCGACATCACACCTCAGTTCTAGACAAGGCTCCTCTTCTTGAGGAAATGAAACCAAAATGAAAGAAAGAATGCTGATCAGAATTTCTCAGCAATTTCTACAGGTGATTCAAAGTTGGCACTGGAGTGCTGCCTTCGTTATAATCCTCATTTGAACCAGATGCTTCCAGATCTAGTATCAGTAGTGCATCACTTTCATGTGGAAAACTGCGGAAGCCTTTAACATGCAAGCAAGATCTATCTGGAAAACGCTCAAAGTTAAAGGAGCACTCATGGAAGCCTCATGAAGAATGGCCAACTTTCATACAAAAGTTATCTACAGATTTAAGATAATATTCCGACTATTATATGAGTACTGAGTATAATCCACAGGGAAAGGCTTTCATTAGGAGTTATAACTATAGTTAAATAAAGTTGATCAGACAACTACAGGACCAGGATAGATATACAGGGATGACTGAGTCAGTCAACAAGGTATGAAAGAACAGTAAGATCTAAAACACCACAAATCTGTAGGAGAAGCAAAAGCAGTTCTTCTCTTCTGCTAGCACTACAGCTTACCAGACAGGAATCATGTTAGAAGAAAAATAATTCTATTAGCAGAAGTGATCAGTTTTCTGAGTTTAAATCTTTAGGGCTGGCTTCAAAACTTCAGTGAGTTACAGTATTCCACCTCTAACATTCTAGTTTTTCTCCATTCCTGACACAATCAGCAACTACAGGAAGTAGAAGAATCAGATGATAGAACAGTAGGTGAGAACAACACAGAATATCTAGAAGGTGCAATAGAATAAGGCTTATCAAAATGTAACTTCATATTAGTAAATCAACTATTCACTCAGGAGCTGAATGAATTCTCTAGGCCTAAACAGGAAATGGTGTTATAACTTCTCAAAATAAATCTCAAGACTTCACTATTCCCTTCATTTTTCAGTATACTTGCTCTTGGGAACAAGATGACAATAATGCACAGAACACACCTGATCACCTTCCTTTGTATTAGCTATCCTATCACCATTTTCTATTCAAACCTGAAACATAGCCTCACCATGCATTAACTTATCGTAAGTATTGAGAACAATACCAATCCAAACTGCATTGCCCTGCTGCAAAGAAGGACTTCAGAATGCTGCTACAGAGTATGGAGCTTTTAAAGTTACAGTAGAAGTTTATGACCTTTCCTTTATGGTACAAGAGCATACATGAGACAATTTTCAACCTATATTAACTCAAAAGGATGTGGCAAGCGGTTTTATGAAACAACAGCTCCCTGCTATCAAAATCACAGGCTTTCTGTGTCAAAAAAAAGCAGCAACAACAACAAAAAAAGCCAGTTTGCTTAGCTGGCAGAAAGCTAACCATCCTGGAGAATATGACAACCAGCATTCACCCACTTTACTTTCTAAGCCAAAGCATGGGAAAAGGAGCTCATAAACCTTGTAGGAAAGCTCCCCATTCAGCAGCCAACTGGTTCTGCCAGCTCAGCTTTCTGATGAAGAAGTTTTAGAATGATACTTCATTTTACAGGTTTGAACATTTGTCTAGAAAAGAATTTGAAAATACCACGTGGCAGCTATGCATAATTTTATTAACTAGGTAGGGGCTTCAGGGAATCAACAAGGTCTCCCTGTTCTAGCTCAGAATTGCTCAGATTTTTGATTCACATTTAGTCTGAACATTGAACAGTGAAGCATTCTCTAAAAATTTAAGTTCTCTAAATGTTTTTTACACTTCCTTCTTTTTTTTTTTTTGCTTTGTTTTGTTTTTCAAATAGAACCCATTCCCTCTACGATTTAGAGCAACTGCTGGATTTCAGTGCTGGCCTAATTTGTTTGTTCGCATCCTGAGGATGATCCTGGGATCTGTTTGTTTTCAAATATACCTGGAATTCTTCTCCTCTGTAGTCCTTGGCACTTACTAGCACTATGTCTTCATGAGCCTTGCAATACCATATCTAAAGTGAGACAATTCAGCATCTACCCCACCAAGGGCACAGCAGCTTCACCAGAAGGGATTTAGATCGTTTCTCTTTTTAAATCAGACAAGTCTATCTTCCAGAAGTGTTTTTTTCTAGAATGCCTAATACCTTAGTCAAGATAATGCAAATGTCAAAAAGGCAAATAGAAAAGTAAAGGTGTCAAAGCCAATTTCTTGCCTGAGAAATGTTGCACCTATTTCAAAGAATTAGCTATGTAAAAACAACCCTGCCTTGAAAAGTCCCAGTGACAACTTGGCTTTCTCTTCTATACATAACCTATAATCAAAAAACAGAAGATGGGTGAGGTTCCTTCAACAAGGAAAATCGCACCATCAATGAGAGACAATCAGTTGTGAAAACAGTGAAATATATCAGTTACTTCACTAAGCTAAAAAGTGACTGTATAAAAAACCCCCAAACTAAATAAAAGGAGTAAGAAGAGTCTTTTCCCCACACAAAATACAACTGGACAGCAAAAAAACAGTGTGAGACACTACAGAATCAAACTGATTCTAGCCATTTGCAAAGCAGCAAGCACACTCACAAAGATATGCTAGGCAAAAACAGATGGTTTGTAAGGAAAACAAAGTTTTAAAACAATCTTTAACCATTAGGCAATGTATTGCTAACAAACAAGCAACATTATTACATGTTTTCTATGAGAGCTCTTTATATTTTTACTGCTATGTTTTTAATAATGTTAGAGACTAGACTCCCAGCACTATCACAGGTAGAAAAGCATTTTTTTATGTTCTTACCTCCCACACAAATGTTTTTTGCAGTAAAAGGTCTACTATGCATCACTAACATGCCCACAGACATTTTGCTTCTTTAATAATCCAATTAAAAAAAAATTCAACAAAAATATACAACGGCAAATCATACAGCGCATAACAGCCGTCCAGATTTGCAAGGTAACTACAAACAGACTGCTGTGGAACCTCCCTAGCATCCTCCCTCCTCCCTATTTTACTCTGTTTAGCCAAGGGAGAAGACTGATATCTATGGCTTGTCACCTGCTCTACAGGGGGTGGTTCTCTCTTGACATTCCCACAGGACAAAACCCTGGAAATGTTGTGAGATATGGGCAGAAAGGCTGCCTTTCTGTTCCAAGCTGAGTAGTGATGTTGAGATGCCTGAGGAACATGGTATAATCCAGAGAGACTTGGACAAGCAGTGGACCTTTGTCAGTCTTAGGAGGTTCAACAAAGCCAATTGCAAGGTCCAACCCCTGGTATCCACAAAGGCTGAGTGATGAAACCTGAAAGTAGGCCTGCAGAGAAGGACTTAGGGGTATGCGTGTATGAAAAACTGGACATGAGCTGGCAGTGTGCACACAAAGTCCAGAAAGCCAACTCCATCTTCAGCTGCATCAAAAGTGGAGTGGCCAGCAGGTCAAGGCAGTTGAACCTCAAATTGTAATAGACTTTGAAAAGACACAGACCTCTGTAGACCAAGTCCAGAAGAGGGACAGGAAAATTATTAGTGGGCTTGAACACCTATCCTGTGAAGAAAGGGTGGGGGGTTGTTTAGCCTGGAGAAGCCTCCAGAGGCCTTCCAACACTTAAAAGGTGCCTCAGAAAAGATGGCAACTTCTCATCTTTGTGCATAGTTTCAAACTGAGAAAGAGTTGACCTAGAGTACATTTCTTACGCTGAGAGCAGTGAAGCACTAGATCAGGTTGCCCAGGGAGGTTGCATCCCTGGAAACATTCAACTTCATGTTGGATGAGGCTCTGAGCAACCTGATCTAGTGAAAGATGTCTCTGGTCACTACCAATCCAAAGCACTTGAATTCTACTTACATCTGCCATGAAACTAATGCACTATTAATTCTTCCATACTGTCAGGTATTTCAGATGCCCTGACCATATTCCCAAAACTTCCACAGTGCAGACAGTGCCAAGTTTTTATGAGGTGCTACATGAACCGTTGTGAAGTTCTCCAAGCCAGCACTCACCTTCTGGAATGCTGACAGCAGCTAGTGAGCTGTCCTCAGCCCCACAGGCTCTCAGTACTCCAGAACAGTTTCTGGCCATCACTCTTCTCATTACCTTGTCTGTACACTTGCTTCCAATCATGATTCCTCACTCTCTCCAGCTTCCTTTACCTCAAATCAGAAGGTAGTAAGGAAAAAATCCCAAACAAACTTTCTCTCCACCACTTGCTACATGTAGGAATACATTGGGAGTAACTTTCTTTTGCATATTAAATTTCTACAATTAAGTGTCTCTTATTTCGATAATGAGGGAGGGAGTGAAAGCTGCAGCTGTGAGCATGACTATCCACAAAATGTCTTCAAGTGCATTTTCTTCATTAATAATTATTGTCCTTTAGTAAGAAAACCTCATTCCATTTAGGAGTGACGGCCAAGGTAAGGACAGCAAGCAGTTCACCCCTCACTAATTATCACGTAATTATTACTATTGTTATATATAATAGTATTATATATACTATTATATAATATTATCACTGCTAGAGACCTTTCAAAAGTCCCTGAAAAGTAACTTAGGAGTTGGTGCAGTGACTGCAAAAGCTACACTTAGTCCTGGACGTTTGTTACGTCTCTTCCCCAAGAGACAAAACAAATACCTATACCCTCTCTGTAAAAGGAGTAGAGTTGCTGTAGTACATGTACGGCTGGTGCATTCAGCATGCTGTAAAAGAATGCCTGCCTCTGAAACTTGCAGTATTACAGAGTTCCTTATTTTGCCGGACTTTGCGGTACAACTCCCACCCCGCTGCTTCAGAATTCACTTTCCTAAACCTTTCTTCACTGGAATCCTTGGTAGGCAGCTCGAATCTGTCCGCCTCCGCTGGTGAAACGCGCTCCGCGTCTGGAATGGCCGGCTGTCGCGCCGGAGTCCCGTTCCGCAGGTCGGGCGAGGAGGGCCAAGGCAGCACCAGGAGACTCGCACCGCGCCGCGAGGGTAGCCGGCGCCCCCTAGCGGAGCGATGCGAAAAAGCACGTGACCCCGGCTCTTTGCTCGCGTCCCGGGAGTGCGCGGGAGACAGGCTAGGGGACCCCAGTGCGCTATGAAGGGCAATGCGGTACCTCCGGCAGCGCACTGGGGATCTGAGACACAAGGCACACACCACGTCAATTTACTACCGGGAGAAAAACCCTCTGGTTTCGTGTTGAGGGGTCTGGCGCAACCAGCCATTTTATGTTAAAGTTACAAGCAATTGGTGAGAGCCGTCCACTGCAACCCCAAATGCAACCAGCTCTGGGGGACACTGAGAGCTGGAGCTCAGGCTGAGGAAACTTACCTGCTGAATTCTGTCTGCACCTTTGCACAACTGTCAGTGTACAAACAAGTTCTTAAGGGATTCTCTATTGCTGTTTTCTGCTAGCTCTTCCCACCTCAAAGCCACGTCTGTAAGGCATGAAATTCTAAACGACACAAAACTAGTTTAACCCAGTGGGCTGTACAGGCAGCTCAAGACAATCATACAAGCACACGCACCAAGGAAGCACTTCATGGTCTCTTAACACAGAAGGAAAGTGGTCAAGTTTTACTAACATCTAAAAGTTTTTACCACATCTCTTGAGTTCCCCCATCAGTATCAGGAAACAGCAAAAGAGACAAGTGAAAGATTTCCTCCCAAGTGAAAGAAGACAACGATCCAGTAACAACCTTGTCTTTCACTTACTTCAACCCACCAATGAGGTGTCCCAAGGATCAGAAACAGCCACACACCTTAGGTATGTTCGATATTCTTTAAAGATTGTAACATTGTGGTCAGGAAATAAACCCAAAATGTTCCTGTTTAGGAGACCTTATTCGAAATTTGCCTTGTTACTGTCTAACTGTTTCTGCTGTATTGTAAAATTCCTCTCCTCTTCAGAAAAACTGCTGTCCACAACAAAAAAGAAAAAGCCAGGGGTTACATGAGCGACTGTGACACACTGTCATCTGTCCTGCTTAACAACTATCAGTGATCTACGAGGAGTCACTCTTGTAAAATCTGACACCCAACTGGAGTCAGCTGAAGATGCACTGCAGAGCAGGGCTGCCATGCAGAAAAACCTGGGCAGTGTGGAGGCACAGGACCTCATGCCATTCGGCATAGAGAGAGGCCAAGTCCCGCCTCTAGGAAAGCAAAGCCCTACACAGCAGTCCAGGATAGGCACTGCCTGGTCTATGCTGAAAGACCCTTGGCACACTGGATCATAGTGAGATGCACAAAAGCCACAAAGGCCAACAGCATCAAGAGGTAGAGTAGCATAGGCACAACAAGGAGATGGAGGGAAGTGATGTCCATAAAAACATAGTTATTAGGGATCCGAAGGGACCACATAAGATCATCTACTCCAATCCCCCTGCCATAGCAGGATCACCTAGACTAAGTTGCCCAGGACCACATGCAAGCAGGTCTTGAACGTGTCCAGAAAAAGAGACTCCACAACCCCCCGGGCAGCCTGTTCCAATGCTCTGTTACCCTCACTGGGATGAAGTTCCTTCTGATATTTATATGGAACCTCCTACATTCCAGCTTGCACCCATTGCCCCTTGTCCTATCACTAGACAACCTCGAGAAGAGCCTGGCTCCATCCCCCTGACACCCACCCCTCACATATTTATAGACATGAATGAGGTCACCCCTCAGTCTCCTCTTCTCCAAGCTACCTCAGCCTTTCCTCATAAGGGATATGTTCTACTTCCTTCATCATCTTCATTGCTCTATGCTGGACACCCTCCAGCAGCTGTGTGCTTCTTGACCTGAGGGGCCCAGAACTGGACACAATACTCCAGGTGCAGTCTCACTTGTGCAGAGTAGAGGGGGAGAAGAACTTCTCTCGATCTGCTAACTGTCCTCCTTCTGACGCACCTCAGGATGCTGTTGGCCCTCTTAGCTACAAGAGCACATTGCTGGCTCATAGTCATCCTGCTGTCCACTAGTACCCCAGGTCCCTTTCTCCTACGCTACTGTCCAACAGGTCAGTCCCCACCTATACTGGTACCTGGGGTTGTTCTTGCCCAGAGGCAAGACTCTACACTTAGTCTTGTTGTACCTCATTCAATTTCCCTCTGCTCAGCTCTCTAGCCTGTGCAGGTCAAACACACAGGCAAACTCCTGACAAGTGTTTCTGCCCATTTTTAAACCAGGGACCTTTTGCATGTTAGATGAACATGATAACCACCACACTATGGAAATGCTGCAGGCACATAAATCCCCCCCTTGACTCAGTGCTTCTTAAATCATAACTGGGTAAGGCACAAAGTCTTCTGTTTGGGGTCCTCAGTCCAGAACATAGCCAAAATGAAGGACAGCTAGCAAAGGCTCACCAGGATGCTGAAAGAGGCTGAAGCACATACACAGGAAGAGGCTCTAACAGACAAGGTTGCTTCCTCCTAGAGAAGGGAAGGCATTGGGAGCACCTCAGAGCAACCTTCACCTGCCTACAGGCAGGTCACTGTCAAGACAGAGCAAGGCTCTCTGATGGTGGCTGGATGACACACAATGCACACAAGCTGAAAAACAAATTCAGACTGGAGATAAGGGTGTACCCTTCTCCCTACAGGAACCATGTAGCAGCAGCGCAGATTGCCCAGAAGCGTAGTGTGTTCACAGTACAGACTGTCTAAAACCCTGAACCATGTGGTCTCACCTCCTCACTGATTTTGAACAGGAAGTCAGACTAGGGATCCCCAAGGCTTATTCCAGTCTTCTTACCTGTGGTGTGTCTACAGGTGTGACACCTGTGTGGTGTCTACAGTGCTATCAAGCTTCAGTGCAAAACTGAAAGCTCTTTAACCTACCAATCTGTATCCACAAGCATGCTTGGTATCATCTTCCACTCTTTTGTAGACTGAGAGAAGGGATCTTCATAAGTACCATCATGCTGCCAGTTACATATGCTCATGAGAAGTATAAAGAGAATTGTATGGCTCTTCAAACAGGTAATGCAGGAACAAAACTCATACCAAAGCTCAGTGCTGCTCCCCTTGCATTCAGTGTAACACATAAACTCAAAAAAAATCAGTACTGGACAGAAGATATAAATGTATTTATCTAAAACCTAAATTAATTCTTTTAAATATGGGTTGGGGGGGGAGGAATCAATTCCATATATCACAGAACTTACCACGGGTGGAGTATAAATGGGAAGACCTGCATTCACCTGTATCAGAGAAAACAGGAAGCAGATGTGCTGCTGGAATGCAGAGCAGTAACACAGACCCTATGTTAGCAAACAATATTCCTAGTACAGTAGCAGGAAGTACATTACAACTCTTAAAAAACAATTCAGGATCTACAGACCTTTCTCAAACCAACAAGCTCATTAGCAGAACTCCAATGTTTGGTTTTATAAAGGTCTACTGTGCATAATCCTTTCACCAAAGAGTACTGAGTTGCAGTAGAGGACTTAATTCTTGCAGAAGTAAAGTGATTAAAACTTAGTAGCATGTATGAAGTTATTTAGATGAGAAGTGGCATATAAACAGTTGTTAATCCTCCAACCTTCTTAAGAGGGGAAGGAACATTTAGAGAAAGCAGTCAGCTGATGAGCAAGCTCCACAGTATTTAGACAAGGGGAAGTGAGAAACAGTTAAAATTCTGACATGGCTCTAATTTAGAGAGTCTCATATTTTAAAGAACAAGTAGAAGGGACTCCATAAATATCAACCCCTAACAGGGACTTTGAAAACCCCGACTTACCATTTCTGTAATACAGAGATTCACAGAGGAAGGGTCACAGGAGGCAATTACTACCATACCACCACTTTAATTACCAGTAACTACAAGCTTTTTTACTTTATCAGTTATTGGGCCTCATATACACTATAAAATCTTATGCAATTCCCAGTGCTTGGATTAATGACCAACTCATTTGTTTTTTGACCTCAAGACTCTATAGTGTTCAGTGTCCAGAACCAGTGCAATAGTAACTGATCAGACCCACCTGCAAGGGATGATCTCAAGACCTGTCTATGCTAAGGTACATCACCTAACTTACATCCAACACAGATTAGGCAAAATCAGATGTTACTGCAAAATGAGAATAGGAGAGGAAATGAAAAATTAATTTGGCTTTAGACCTTCAAGTTCATCACTTAGATCCTATCAATGCATGTACTTAAGGTTAGCGATTACCTATAAAAACACTGCAAGAAAGTTAATTTGTTAAGACCCACCAGAATGGCTGTCCTCTTCCATAGTTACACAAATTCTACAGAGTTCTCTGTTTTACCTGTTGTACAGTTAGGTATGTTGCCTACACTAGAAGACCCTAAAAGCTATCCTCTGTAGAGAGTTCTCTTTAATCAAAGCAAAAATTGTCTCAGATATGCAAGCAGCCGAGGAAACAAAAAATATTCATGTAAATACATACATGCATCTACATAATCATGCTTTATCATTATGAATCCGTCTACTGCATATGCTCTTTAGATCTACTTACTCATTTTCCCCTTCCCTTACTCTGTTTTTCTTCCTTTTCTGTTTTCTTTGCTAGTTACACTAAGTTTTCCAGTATTCTAAATATATCAGTTAATAACTCCATCCATGCATGCAGTACAACATAGGGCAATATTGAAACAAATCTTAATGTACTCCACAATGTTATTTAAAACCCTACAGATCTTTTTAGATTCTCCTTGGGTAAATGCCAAGATGAACAAAGCATAAGACGATTACTGGCTGAAGGAATCATTTTATTTCCCTTCTTCCTTTCTATATCCATTCCCTTTCCTTCACTGTTCCTCCTCTGTCCTGCAGCAGAAAAGCAGTAGATAAGGCAATTATCTAATGTATTTTATTATCTAATGACAATTATGTCTCACTCTAATGACAATAATATCTCACTCCTCTGCATCTGTAAGGTTGTATCAGGCAGAAATCTTCTGACTGGCTAGGCTACCATAAACTTTAGGGCACACCCCTGCATGAGCTGACTACCAATAGCATGGTAGCTAATTTCAGAACATCATGATACAGTGATGAAATCCAGGTTTATTCCAAAAATGAATAAAAATACAGGTGCACAACCCACCACTGTCCAAGCCCAGCTTTTCCACCACAATAAATCAGGTTTCCATGCTTTTCTCTGCTCTGTTCATTCTATTCTACTTTCTATTCTCCAGAAATTTCAACATAGAATTTTTTTTTAGTTCTGTCAGCAGATGTTCAAAATGCAAAGAGCACAAATCATCTGCACAGTACCAACAATTCCACACAAATCCTGAGCAAAGTAAACAAGCACAGTCAGTGAATAGTTTGCTGTCACAGTGCTGCCTTTTGCCAATATGTCATTATTTGGATTGATGTGTAAATTTCTCACCTTTGATGAACCCTCTGCACACCATACTATGCTGGAAGTGACAAAAAAACATCTCTGGTAATGTTAATTGTCTTTCTTGTCTTTTGACAGTAAAGACAATGACAATGCAACAATCCTTGACTCACACACGATAAATCAGAGAAAATGTGTCTGCCATACTAATCGGTAGACTCCACAACAATACAAAAATCACAGAACTGTCAAAGTTGAAGGGTAACTAGAGTTCATCTAGTCCCACCCCTGACCAAATGAGGATTGCTTAGAACACATTACACAGGACTGCATCCAGGCAGGTTTTGAACATCCCCAAGAAAGGAGACTTCACAATCTCTCTGAGCAGCTTAGTAGTCACCTGCCTAGTAAAGAATGTTTTCCTCATATACAGATGAAACCTCAGGTGCTCACTGCCCTTTCTCCTGTCACTTGGCACACCTGAAAAAATTTTGTCTCCATCCTGCTTACATCTGCACTTCAGATATTTCTAGAGATCAATAAGGTCTCTGCTCTCCAGGTTATCCAGTCCCAGCTCTCTCAACCTTTCCTTGCAGAAGAGAAGCCTCAGGCACCCCAGTTATCTCCGTTGCCTTCCACTACACTCTCTCTTCAGCAGTTCCCTGTCTGGAGACCAGACCTGCACACAGTATTCTGGATGTGGCCTAACCAGGACAGAGTAGAGGGGGAGGATGATTTCTCTAGACCTACTGGCCCCTCTTAATGCATCCCAGATACCATTGGCATTCTTGGCAACAAGGGCACACTGCTGGCCCGTGGTCAGCTTACCATCAGTCTACTAGGACTTCAAGATTTTTCTCTTCAGCACTACTCTCCAACAGGTAGGTCTATACCTAGATTATACTGATGCATGGGGTTGTTCCTCCCCAAGTGCAGGATCATTGTCCAAATATGAGACAGTGGAGTGTGATTTACAGAAGAACTAGTTGCTGTTAACAGTCACCATTATGAATCCAAACAGGGATGGCATATTCTGTGAGAAGCTACCAGAATTCTGGAAAAAAAAATATTAATCTGAAACTGGACATTAAACCATTAAACAGTTTAGACTTCAGTTACTCCATGCTTTGCTCTATAACTGAAGACACTTGACATTGCAGACATTTGTGAAGTACCACACATTGTAGCCTTGCCTGCCACAAGAAGACCCATAAAGGGGATTTCAGAAAGCTTTTCATAAAGTCTTTTAAACACTTGTGAAAATCAAGTGGTCAGGACAGAAAAATAAAAGCCTTGTATGGACAAGTAATTGGTTAAGTGGCAGAAAACAGAGGGTAAATAAATGCTCAATTCCATCAGTGGAGGCAAGCCACTTTCAGAATATGTCATGCACATGTGACGGATCTGCTGTGGCAAAGGTAAGCAGCGAGCAACATCCACTTACTCAAGAAAGTACACACTGAAGATTCCTGAATGGAGAGGGGCACTGCAAAACTGAATGGACAGCAGCAATTGCAAATGACACTCAACAAATAATCTACGTGGAGGGGAAAGAAAGCAGTCTTAATTACCCGAGTCTAATCTGATCATTAAATTTATCAGAAATGAAATTCTGGGTTATTGCAGTCCCAGAAGTTTAATTCTTGATAGTTTTCAAAGAAAAAAAAACCCACATGTTATATGTAAGGACAGAATCAGCATCAAGCAACTGTGTAAACCCACATTTCAATCTAACCATGTCTATACCTGACATTGTATTTTTTTATTCCATTTATCTCAAAAAAGTAACAGAACCAGGAAAGGTTCTTAAAAGTCAAAAAAAAGATCATCAAAATACCGAATAGCTTTCCCTTCAAGAAGCAGTCTTAGGTTTTTCATTCTGGAAGAGAATCTCCTGCACTTAAAGCAGTTGGAAACTTGTAAGGCATCCACTGCACATACACTTTTTTGGTTCTTACTCCTCTACAGGCATTGGTTTATGACTATTACCAAACACAGTGCTGATCAAAGGATATACTTGGACTGACTCAATAGGGACATTTTTTATATTCTAATTCTACCTTTAGACAAGTGTTTAAATGGCAGAGAAGAACATGAGGCAACAATACCTAACTCAATTTCTCTCCACAATTGTTAACAGCTGCTAATTAAATTACCACCACCCATCCTGTGCAATGAATGACTCATGAGTCCTGTGGGAAAAGGAAAAGGGAAAACAAAGAAATGTAACAGAAGACTACACCAAAACACATTAAACACAGAAGGTAAATTAGGCAGCATTAACTTGCTTGCACACTTCCAAATCTATAAAGGCTTGGCTAAGAATTGTCTACAATTCTTAGTCTAAAATGGCATAGGCAAGTTTCTGATGGCATGGAAGAGTTTGTTATATGGGTCTATTGATGGAGAGTGCCACTCACACGTCAGAATGAATGGAATGGAATATGTGAAGAACCTCACCCACTTCCCTGGAAAGAGACAACTGCGTAAGCTATCAAAGACAGTCTTTAAGCTAATCCATCTGACATTGTACTCGGACATATATGGGAGCACTCACACTATACTCTAGCAGCTAAAGTGGGTAACTTCTCTCCATCCATTCCAGGCAGATCAAAGGTTTATATGCCCACAGCTATAGATGTTATCAAACAAGAAAAAAAAAAAATCAGCAAACAATCATCACATTAAGTTGGAAGTGGTTTGTCTTCAGCACCAGAACCTCATGCGCACCTCTACCAGTTACAAAGATACTGCTGTGAAAGATTTTTCTGTTACCTTCTGCAATGGGTCACAACCAGAAACTGAGGGCTGACTATATGTTAAACCTAGACTGAGTTTACTCACCAATGATTCTACCAGAGGGGGGCGTGCAACTACTTTTGGGTTTTTAAAATTCTGAATTCTTTCCTAGGACAAAACCTTCAGACTGCAGTAGAAAATGCTAAAGAGAGCTGAGTAACTATACACAGACTAGAACTTCAGAAAACCTTACAGATTTTAGGAATAGATACTTAAGGATTCTGCTTTAACAGAAAGAGCAAAACACTAATTCCCATGGTAGTTTCTACACCAAACAGCAGCTGCTATAAGATAAATGTGCAAAAGAGAGTTGCAGATATACATGTATGTGACCATGAAATACCCTTTGGAGACTATATTATGAAAATCTCAGGCTCGATGTTTTTTCTAACAATGATTTCTGGTCAGTGCACACATGATTTCAATATCCATACAAATTCTTAATCCTTCAAGTGCTATTAAACTCTTAAATACCAAACTATCTTGTAGCATAATGTGCCACTATGCAATATGAAAAACATGTAGTATTAATTAAAAGAAAAAAAAATTATACCTGAAACATAATGTTTACCTTGTTTTTGTGGAAAAATAATCCACGACCATCTCAATTCTTGGCTCTACAAAAATTGTTTTCCTTTTCAGTGTCACTATTCTAAGAAAAGAGTCCCAGATTCTGCAGTCATCTTGGAAATGCACTATTCAGAAAGATTTAAAAATTGTCATGTTTTCTACTTATCTAACTACATCACTACCAAATTTTTGGGATCTGTTTGCTTTTTGCTAAAAAAAGGGTAATAAGCATTACTGGGTGACAGCAGTCTACTTTCCTGAACTGTCATAGCTTTGTCATTTCTCAATTGCACATCAAGCTAACATTCTTGATACACTTTTCTGAGTTACACACTCGGACATAACACACAAACAATCCCATAGTTCTGGCCTTAACCTGTTATTTGTTCTATTCAGAGTACATTCATGCTGCACTGGTCATTCATTTCAAATTCACCAAAACATGAACCATTTAATTTCCAAGGGGTAAAGACTTCTTGCTTACAACCAATCTGTTCTCTTTTTAATTGCAACACACCTTATTTCTGTGTCTCATTACCTTTGTGCATTGAATTGGCATATAGAAATATACTTTGTGTATATACTATGTTCAGTTTAGACAAAAAAACCTGATTTACAACTAAATTAGCTTATATGCCATGTCAGATGATGTTCTTATAACACTACATTCAGTGCCATCTCCAAGAGCCCATTTTCTTAACTCAGTTTTCAAATAATATACTGATACCATCACATGCCACACTCTCTTCAGCTTCTGTCTATCAACTCATTTAGTATCTGATTAAAGATAAAATAGCATTTTATTATTAGGTTTTGTGCCCAGAGTCCGTCAGTCAACACATTTAACAATATAAAGCAAGATTTAAAATGCACATAATTCTCAGTAGCTACTGAAATCTACCTTTTGCTGGCCAACAGCTCAGCCTCTTCAGTACAAGGAAGTGAACTTTCTCCTACATTCAGAAATTGCAGCTGTTTCTCACTCTCCTAACCTCCAAGAAACAAGCTGCTACTAGCAGTTGAAGCTAGTAACAAGCTAACTAACCATGGGTAATGTAAGATTTTGCTACCCAGGGTTGATGACTGGAGACAACTGCCTGAAGGCAGATACACACAAAAGACCAGCTGAGTCTACAAATTTTTTTCAGAAGTTTAAGCACAACAAGTAATTTTTGCTGCTTTTAAATTCTTCATGAATTTCTGGAAAAGTCTTTGAGACATTAGGAATAAAAATAACAAGACATTTAATACTTATTCAGCTATTGTAGACTAAAAGCAGAGATGGATCATGCAGTTCCCAATATTCAAGCCCACACTTCTGGAAGGCAGAGGGCAATCACAAGCATTGTCCACTAAGAAAATCAGTGAATTACAATCATTCTCCAAAACTTACCAGGATTTTTCTCAGTAATTTTACATGAAACCATAACACCGTGTCATCTTTTCCGAGTTTTAATAAAAGCAAGGACTGCTTTGCAACCATAATGTACCAAGCCAATACTCAACCCCTGCATGTTATAGAAGCATGCACTCCTCATGAAATAACTGTAGGATGTGGTTTTTGTGACCAGTCATGCAGCACACAGTGAGCAGCAAGACAACTGAAGCAGATAGCAATTTAACAATACATGGTATTTAACAGTCAAATTAGCAATGCACAAGCATTAGCCAAAAATAATGACTGGAGCTCAGGCAGAAAAACTGATCATGATCACGTGCAGCTGAGTAATTTGCTTACAAGTATTGTCATTGCTTCTGACATCTAGCTTTCAAAAAAAAAAAATACAGTATACCACAGCTAAAATATAGAAATAATCACTAGATTATTCAATGCTTTAACCTGTATGTTATTAATTTTATTCAAATGTTACTAAAAAACATACACTGATACTTCAATTAAACACTACTTTAGCCATCAGGAGATTTGATTAAATGCCATAAACTGAGAATTGCCTGTATGAGAATATTATCAATGCCTGAGCCTCGCATGTAGGGCACAGAACAGATGAAATATGCTGCCCAGTGGTCAAAACCCCTTCTGATATACTGGAAATCCAAGAAGCAACACAGCCCAGGCAGTCTAACCCCAGAATACTCACCTTCTCAGATCACAGAGTCACAAAATTTCTGAGGTTGGAAAAGAACTCTGAGATTCATAGAATGTTTCAGGTTGGAAAAGACTTTAAAGATCATCCAGTTCCAACCCCCCTGCCACGAACAGGGTCACCCCCCACTAGATCGGGTTGCTCAAGGCTACTGTAAGATCCCCCCGGAGTCTCCTCTTCACCAGGCTGAACAGCCCCAACTCTCTCATCCAGTCCCTGTAGGAGAGGTTCTTCAGCCCTCCAGTCATCCTCATGGCCCTTCTCTGGACACGTTCCAACAGTTCAAAATCTTTCCTGTGTTATGAGCTCCAGAACTGGAAGCAGTACTCTAGATGGGATCTCACAAGAGCAGAACAGAGCGGGAGGATCACCTCCCTCAGCCTACTGGTCACGCTTCTCTTGATGCAGCCCAGGATGTGGTTGACTTTCTGGACCGCAAGTGAACATTGCTAGCTCGTGTTGAGTTTTTTGTCAATCATCAAGTCCAGCCTGTAAGAGAAAATCTAACATATTGAGACTAAGTACATACTGAGACCACTGTCCACCATTCTCCAAGTTCTTTCCAAGCCTTCAGCTTCACAGAAGGCTACCATGAAACTAAGCAAATGCTCAGCTCAAGAATAATCACCTCTCCAAATCCCACAGATAAACTACTGAAACACAAAAATTTTCTTCCCCCTCTTCCTTTTTCATTTTTTCCTAAACATAAAGCCAGAATCATTATCAGAGTTCATGGAAAATTCTCTAACAGAAAAGGTGATCCTGGCTCCCCTCCACTACTCAGATACTCATGCAAAAGAGACAGGAATTATAAACCAGTCCAGACTAGATAAAGAAAACAGTTCTGCTGAGGCAAAGTGGTCCACTGGTGAAGGAATTAAATAAGATATCAGTGAACTATATGTCAGCCAAATACAGTTTTGCTATAGGAGTGATCTCAAATTTAACCAAGAAAGGTTAAAAGGTGGAAAAAGAAACACCTCGGGGAAAAGCTAGTTAAGTCTAGAGAATAAGATACTACAAAGTCTATAGGAGAACACAGAATACAAGTAAACCCACTTGCAAGTAACACCACTCAAAGTGAGAAATAACTTGATATGAATTATTCTGCTGATGCCAAAATCCAAACAAACTAAAACCAATCAAACAGTTAAACACTCCCTGTGTGTTTTAAGTCTGAAAGACACCTCAGTGATTCAAAATTAGCTTGTCTGAGTAAGTGACAGCAACACAATTCAGAATCATAGAATCATCGGGGACCTTCAGGGACTACAGAGAGGTCAACAAGATTGACAAGTGTTTCTTTCCTGTCTTCACAGAAAGGTGTTTTCCAGCTCTAGTTTAACAACCAGTCTCAGGTTTTAGTCTTTCCTTCAGGTTGCAACAACCATGATATGCCATGAAGGTAGGACAGTCTCTTCAAGAAAAATACTAAACAAGTCAAGCCATAATTAGAAGAGGTTTCACACTGTACCACTGCCCTTGAATCTCTTGTGTACAATAGATTCAAAAAGTATTTCCTTGTTGCTATGCAGAACATGCACATCAGCAAGTACTGACAGCACTCACTGCCTACACAGTACTGGCCATACAAAAGCTACTGAGAGGCATATTTAAACAAAATAAATAGTTTTTAAGTGATAAAGTGGTATTTATAGTAACACAACAGCATACAATTTTTTGTGGACAATGCTCAGTCAATTTGTGTTCACCTGCAAAATAGAAACACTCAAGAATGACAATCTACACTGTTATTTCCTTAACATGGTACATAGAAGTCTCCAGTTCTTGATCACCTTCTTGCTCAACATTGAGTACATTGTGAAGAGCTAAAAAACTATTTTTTTTAATTGAGAACAATGTATTTCAAAAGTACCAAATTAAAAAAAGCAAAACCCACGCACTACTGTTACCATAAAGAAATTATAACATGTTGTGAAAAACAAGACATTTGGGGTTTTTATTAAGGGTATCAATTTGTCTTAGGCGCTGGCCGGAAACTAATGAAAGAACTATTTCTAAAAGGAAACTGCATTTCTCAACATACAAGAAGCTGTGTGTGAGAAAGCTCCACCAAAATAAGTTTGTATTGAAATATTATTTATATCTACATCCTGTTTAGCCATTTAGAAAAAAATGTTTAGTTCATGTTTTGGAGCCCTCTTTGTGTAAAGCTTTAGAAAAGCTTCTGCTAAAAGAGGGAGGGCCCCAGTACTTATATCCTCCAATTCACACTGTGTGGCCACTCAAAGCCTTCAACCTTTATTTCCCCAACGAAAATAAAGCCATCCTTATCGTTTCCTCATGAAGCTGTTGGTTCTACACTTTAAACAAAGAAATGTAAGGGGCATGTTGGACTACACAAGTAAAACAGTTGTGTTGTTTTCTTTAGGTCTATGAAATTTCATAACAATACTGAACAAAGAACCAGTTTTGTCAGGTATGTTCATCAAGCAATACCTCTGCACACCTTTTTTTCTAAGTATTTGCACGTTTCTAAAATCCAGGACCTTTTCAAAGAGGTAGGACTGAGCAAAGAAACTGCCAAAGGACCCTCTTCTGGCATAATTACAGCAGCACTGCACTGAAATATAATTTAGGTTGGCTTGCACTTTGGGATTCTGCTTGTAGCAGCAGAAGACCTCATGAAGCTATGGCCTACATTTAGATGCTTCTTACCTTCAAGAATGACAGCATACCCTCTCACACTACCTGAAAGATGTTCCAACATACACATACACGGTCTCTCACAACAAAACACTACATCTTTAGAGCCTGATGCAAACTTAATTAGTCATTAGTCTTCCAGGAAAACAATGTAATTTCCCTTCACACATGCATTTCTGAAAGCAAGCACAGTTGGACTCCTGTCAAAGACAAAAAAGAGTCCAGGCAAAGGAGCAGAGGAAATAAAAAGCACAAATGGAGCACCTTTATCCATGCAGACTGAGCATGGAAGAGCCAGCACTGAAACTAATTAAGTGGCACATAAGTTAAACAGAACAGAAATTAATCAGCAGTAGTGCAGATTAACTAGTATTTCCTGAAACCTGAGGACATAAACTATTAAAGTTCATCACTTTTATTTAATACCATACTCTAAGAACACTTGGTAAAGAAATAAAATGAGTCCAAAGCACTTTCACAGCACAGGAGATATGCCAGGTACAGACACTCATAAGACATCCGCTAGCATAGGATGTCTCTGGCCCCATATGTAATAGCATTTAATTTCAGTTATGAATATTGTTGGCAGACAAAGTGTAAGTCATACACTAGAATAATTCTATACTCCTCCACAAGAAATATTACTTGAAATGTAACTCATAGGCTTAGTTTTTGTAAAAGAGTTCCTAAATAAGCCTTTTCTACCAGGGCAGAAAGGAAAGGAAAACAAAAACCCAACACTTACCAAAAAAAAAAAAAAAAAATTTACACTAAGCCCAAACAACCCTCAAAAACACAAAGTTACAAATTCTACATCCTGAACACACAGATATTTCTTTACATTATCTCAATGTCATGATAAAATGTAATTAATTTTATTAAACCACCATTCTGAAGAATACATCCTGTTTTCAGGTTTTCTGAAAAAATGCACGTGTATGAGGCAGAATTCTAAAAAATACATTTTCTTTCATATTTACAGAGGTACTTTAAAGACAGAAATTGCATCTAGCCATCTGCTCAATTTATTAAGTCTCATGTGACACTAAAAAAATCAGCTGGCTCTTGCATGCTGGAGCTTTGTTTTAAATAAAATCCCATAAAAATAAATGTTATAATAAATGCATAATAATACAATATATCTCTGTTTTAATTCTGTGATACAGGAACTAGCCCAAACCCAATTCATTTACAAATGTTTCTCAAAAACTGTCAAAAGAAATACATTGTTTGGAAATTAGTTTTTTATTTATGTGGGTTTCATTTTTCTGGGTTTGGTTTTACCCCATTTTGAGCATTCATTTCCCACTTCCACTACATAAGGAGGAGAAAAAGGGTGTGGGGAAGTTATGTTATTTTTCCCTGAACAGCTTGCTGCCTGTCTTCATTCTTGAACTTCATCGTACTTCTGATAATTTGTTTGGATCACTTTTAAACAAGGGGATGAACATTAACCTTCATGCAAAACGCAGTACTCAAGCTTTAATTCCACACCATGTAAGTTTGGAACTGGTGCTCTGAGATTGTATACAGACCATTTCAAAGTCAGGAGAATGAGAACAGCTTCAAAGTCTCCTGTCTCTCAAATACACTGTACAGCTACATTTGACATAGCTCATCTTTACGATTTTGATAGTGACAGCACCAAACATTCTTTCTGAGTACTGCTTTTCACCCCTTCAGCTCAGAGACAAACCAAAATTGGTGAGGGAAATCAAGAAACTGTCCTCCAAAAGGTGTTATAAATGTCTAACAGATTTAGAATAACTTCTAATTCAATTGCATTGGTAAGCAGGAACACAATTACAGATTACAAAAAAACCTGAAAACGGATACTAATCTTGTAATCTTATGTTAACATAGCACAACACAACACAGAGTTATGAGAGTTTGCAGGACTTGTCTGAAGATGGAGAAACATCCAGAGCAGGACTTAAAAAATTAGTGCAGTATTTTTCACTGGAAAACTAGTTGTATTTGCCTAAGGCCATGACACGTAGCTGAATTTTTTCCTATCACAGTCACGAGCTGCATATGACAAACATCATAGTTTCCAACAAGATCACCAAAGAGAAGTCTAATTTGTAAGTGTCCCAGCACTATCTAATTCACACATTAAAATACCCATTTTATTTGCACATTTATCTAATTCACTGGTTTATCTAACAACTTTTCTGACTGCCATGTCTTGACTTCAATAGAGAGCAATGCAGCATCACTGGAAGATGAAGCCAGAGCACCTTTCCAGCAGCAGCACCACCACCACTCAACCCAACAAACAAGTGGGTAAGTTAAAACACTCTGCTAAAATTGGAAGACATTAATAAAGCAACACTAAGAAACAAACCTGAGGTACATGTATTATTTTTCACAGCGGCAAGAAGTTTGACCTAACAGAGAAGACCTACATGAAGTAGAATGACATCAGTCAGACAGATGAAGAAAACAAACGTCACGCTTAAGGACTCACTGCACAGGATATAAGTGTAAAAAATAGACAAAATAACAAATAACTGAACTGTGAGATGAAAAGGATAGTTTCAAACACTAGTATATTACCTTATGGTAATTTCATAAGCAGGTAAAAACCAAAAAAACCACAAGTGTTTTGAGGGGGCAACGGGGGAGATAGTTCAAGCATGTGATATTTTTTCAAGGGAGATTGTCAGGATTTTGGATACCTTTGTTTTGAAAGGTACTTGCAATTTATATTTTAATTCAATATTCATTTAAAATAAGTATTTTTGGTTCTTATAATTAAAGAGGCTACTCTGCAATCTGCACCAAAACAAAGGATGCTCAGCAAAGGCCATCAGGAAAATTCCATGTTCACACAATTGTTCCCTGCATCTCTTTAGCCTACAGGAGTAGGTTATCTTTCAAACAGACCAGCCAGTGAAGGAAAAACACAACACTCTGTCAGTACATTACACAACTGTTTTACAGAAAGACAGCAACACTGAGGATCAGATATCCTGAGTTCCACAGGGATGATGCAGAAGTGTTTATATATGGGATAACTAACTACATAGCTTTGATAAATACAAACTCAACAGAAAAGATCTGAGGGTCCCATAATTTCTATCTGGGCTTTTTTCCTATTCCTCCCTGAAGTTAATTGTATGTAGAACAATAATTATGTTTTATAGAGCACGAAGGGGTCATGGACAGCAGCCAGTAGTTAGAAGAAACAAAGTTCTTTGTAACATCCTAGTCTAGGACAAACTTCTATTGCAGCCTGAAGGTTTGTCAAACAGGTATCACAGTAATGACAAGGCTGGAAAAGACCTTAAAGATCATCCAGTCCAACCTAAAACCAACCAAGTAACCCTAAACATCTGACAATTCATTATAACAAAATTCTGCATGATAATTTAGCAAGTCTTACCTTTTCCAGCAAAATCAGTTACTAGTTCTCAGAATTTGTCCAAGGATTTAAACGCAGTGTATATCAATTAGTAGGTCATGGAGGTAAGTCTGTCATTGCAGCACTGGTTGGACTAAGCTGCTCTTTCTGAGCAGAGAACATGAGCTCTGGCCACAAGGAAAGGCTGCTCAGAAATTTGGGAACAATTTATTTTATCCAATAAACCCGGTGGAGAGAAAGGGTTGAGAATTCACATTTTTGGACCAGCTTTACTGATTTCCCATTTCAGCCATCCTAACTTTCCCCATTTGAAAACTTCTTTAAAAGACTTTAGAAGTCTTTTAAAAAGACACAGTAACACAAATCTTTGCCTTCAACTTTTCTGAAGACTCACAGGGAAAAAAACCTGCAGTACATCTATCATTCACATGCACAGAACACCACATGCACCAAAACATTCCACTTCTTCTCCCATTTACACTGGTATCAAAGCACACCATAACCACCATGCTGCAAGCAGCTTAAATACAGATTTGCAACAACAAAGTGGACATGCTCCCATCACACACAAGTCACTGACAAGACTTAAGACACAGTAAGCTCCTTTCATTTATGGCTAGAAGCTGTAAATATTTATACCTTTCCTTTCCAGCAGTCTACCTACAGATTATCAACAGTGGTTGTAAATGGAATTGTCCACATTTCCCAAAGGATACACATAAAAGGATTTTCATACTGTCTTTTCGTGCCTTTGTTTTGCTGCTTATGTCAAGGACATGACATGGGAAAGGGAGGAGTAGACAGGATATGCAATACAACCTCCATTATTACTTTAATTTTGCATTTTCCAATGGGAAATCACACTAGGGAGGGAAAGCAACTCAGAGGAAGCTTTCCATAGTGTAAGTCATGGCTGGCTTCTGAACCTTTCCAAACTGGCTCCCATGATTACCTCCTATTGCATGACTGTCTTTAGTTACTACCTCACTCAGTTTCTCTGCTCTCAAGAGCTCCCCTTCCAGCCTTTCATGACTAAATGTTATTTACACATCATTATTTCTACATGTTCTAATATCTAATTCTTTAGCATGCCAGCTGTTTCCAGTCAAACCTTTCCAGACATTAATTCATCATTATAAACAAAGATAAATGTAAGTTAATCCAAAGTAAACCAGAGAACTTTAAAAGCACAATTGCATCATTTACTATACTTACCATATATAAACGATAGTAAGCATAGCTGTATAAATGCATCCTTTATTTCCACATCCCACTGCACTAACTGAAGTCAAGAGGCAACAAGTATCAAATTATTATTATTATTACTTATAATTTCCAGGAAGAAGTGTAGTGCATCATTTTCCATACCCAGTATCTGAATAACAGAAAGTAATACCAAGGGCTTTTTGTTATCCTTACTGCTTTCATTACAGTTTTTTGTATTTCTTTTTCTATGAAAAATATATTCTGCAATTAAGGATAGCTTAATTTCCTGAGAAGGAAGTATTCCTTTCTAGTACTTCTCTTTCTAATCACAGAATTCTTATTGAGGCTGGAAAACACCTCTGAGATCATCAAGCCCAGCCCATGACCTAACATCACCACATCAGCTAGACCATGGCACTAAGTGCCACATCCAGTCTTTTCTTAAACACCTCCACGGATGGAGACCGCACCATCTCCCTAGGCAGTCCATTCCAGTGTCTAACCACCCTTTCCAGGAGGACTTACTTCATAATATACAACATAAACTTCCCCTGGCACAGCTTCAGGCCATGCACTCTAGTCCTATCACTAGTTGCATGGGAGAAAAGCCCAACTCCCACCTGTCTACAACTTCCCTTCAGGTAGTTATAGAATGTGGTAAGGTGCCCCCCGAGTCTCCTCTTCTCCAGGATAAACAACCCCAGCTCACTCAGCCTCTCTTCACAAGACTTTCCCTCTAGTCCCTTCACCAGCTTCGATGTTCTCTTCTGGACCCACTCCAGCACCTCAGTATCTTTCTTGACGCAAGCAGCCCAGATCTGCACACAGTACTCAAGGTGAGGCCTCACCAGTGCTGAGTACAGGGGAAGAATTACATCCCTAGTCCTGCTTGCCACATTATTCCTGATAGAAGCCAGGATGCCATTGGCCTTTCATGCCACTGGGCACAGTGGTGGCTCATATTCAGCCAGCTGTAGACTAGTACTCCCAGGTCCCTCTCTGACAGGCTGATCTCCAGCTGCTCATCCCCCAGTCCATAGCTCTGCTGGGGTTTACTGTGGCCAAACTGCAGGACACTACACTTGGTATTGTTAAATCTCATGCTCTTGGCCTCTGCCAATTGACCCAGCCTGTCAAGACTTCTGCAGCATCTTCCTCCCTTCCAGCATACTGATACTCCCGCCCAGCTTGGTGTCATCTGTGAATTTACTAAGGGTAGACTCAACCACTTTATCCAGGTTATCAGTAAAGATGTTGAACAGAACTGGGCCAAGCACTAACCCCTGGGGGACACCACTGCTCACTAGACACCAGCTGGATGGGGCACCATTCACAACCACTCTCTGTGCCTTGTCATCCAGCCAGTTTTAACCTAATGCATGCCAGCAAAGGATCATGCTTCAACCAAATGTCCTTAGTTTATCCGTGTGTTACCACTGCAGAAAGAGACTTTCCACAGATAGGAAAATTACTGTTTGCATATTCCTGAATGCATATTTAGGGATAAGAGGCAGGCAGAGTAGTTTATTACCCTTATTATAAAAAGCTTAGTATTATATTAAAACAGTTGAGAAGGACAAATGTCTCAAAGCCTAGTACAGAAAGTCAGAGAACCTTCCAAACAAAATATGTTTAAGTATACAATCATGCACACTGTTCCTGAGGCAGAATCCTAAACACTTATGAAGTGGCAAACATCACAACATATAAGCTACATTAAAAGAAAACAGATTTTGAATGTTTTCCTGTTGTAGTTCATGTAGACTGAACTCTTCATCATTGTTTTACTACGATTTTTATATGGATAAGAAAATTAAATCTGAAGCAGAAAGCAGGCTAGTGGCAAGATATTGATAAGCTTTGCTACAAGCTGCCATATGCTTACAATCTCTGTGGTCATGCAGATTTAAGACAGCATATATCTGCCTGTTCCTACACTCCCACTGACACATGTGACTCACACATTTTCAGAGACCGGTCTCTGAAAAATTTAGTACTTCTGAAGTGTAAAACCATAAAGGAATTCTTTTTTTTGACTGGTTGATGAGTTTTATCAATCCCAGAAATTTTTGGGGGGGTTATGATAATGTTTTCATTCTAGGATACACATCTTTTAGTTTCAGATCCTGGTAAACATCTACACAGTTTTAATAATAACCATCTCTGCTTTTCCACTCCCTCATTTGAGGGTATCTAAGTAATCTCACATGGTTTTAACCTCCAAAATGGGCATCTCTTGTATTTCTACACTCTTGCATAGACTTATGTTCTTCACTGCTCAAGACAACAAAAATTTATGCTCTTAGTCATGGTAGCAGAAGGTGGCAAAGTCTCTTTTGGCATGGATCACAGAATCATAGAATCACAGAATGTTAGAAATTGGAAGGGACCTCAAAAGATCATGGAGACTAATCCCCCTGCCAGGACACAATCACCTAGATAACTACAAGAAAATTATATAAACCCTTCCTCCATCTCATAATCTGTCAAGGCCTGAAAAACAGGAAACCTATTTAATGCAGTTGTGCAGCTGGAGTAATGGGTACTGAAGGGCATTACTGATAATCAGCTTGATAACAGACTAACAATTTAGATGTCTGTAGTCCGAAGGACTAGGAGCCTTTGCAACATTTCTGCTGCACTGTGCAAGGACATGCAGAACAGGAAGTGTCCTAGTAGTACAGTATAAAATCAACAGTTGTTGGTGAACTGGCATTGGAAACAGTGATTAACTTCCGGATAAGAATGAACCAAATAAATGCATTAGACATCTAAAGCAACATGCACTAGAAAGCAACATAAAAGACGTAAGTAATTAATAACATGGGAAATAGGAATCGTAGTTTTGCATTTTGCTTCTTGACATTAGTATGGCGCACCATACTTGCTAACTGCCTGACAGCTCTCTTACCTGAGCAACAAGTCCAGGGACTGAGTTATGCCATTAGGCACAGGTAGGGCACAGTGCTGAAGGAAAAACTACCAGGTTGTGCTTCCTCATCAGCAAGAAAAGGAAGGCTAGGGGTGACAGAAGGCCTTGCCAGAGGGAAAATGGAGATCTAGTCACAAGTGATATGGAGAAGGCTGGGATACTTAATGCCTTCTTTGTCTCAGTCTTCATCTGCAAAAGTTCTAGACACTCCACCTGAGTCCCAGTAGGCAAAGACAGAGACAGGGTGAAGGATGGTCCAACCACTTTCAGTGAAGATCCCGTTCAAGACCATCTGAAAAACCTAAACGTGCACAAGCCCACAGGGTCTCATGAAATCCACCCACGGGTCCTGAGGGAACTGGCAAATGAAGTTGTCAAGCCAGCAGCCATCATATTTGAAAGATCATGGCAGTCTAGTGAAGTTCCTGCTGACTAGAAGAGGGGAAACATCACCCCCAACTTTAAAAAGGGAAAAAAGGAAGACTCTGGAAACTATAGGCCAGTCAGCCTCACCTCTGTGCCTGGCAAGATCATGAAACAGATCCTCAGCAGGTCCTGCTGAAGCCTATGGACAATGAAGAGGTGACTGGTAACCAACAAGGCTTCACTGGAGGCAAACCATGCCTAATTAATTGGATGGCCTTTTATGATGGCATTATAGCACAAGTGGGCAAGGGAAGGGCAACCGACATCATCTATCTGGACTGTAAGGCATTTGACACTGCCCTGCATAACATCCTGGTCACCAAAATGGACAAACATGGACTTGATGAATGGATCACTCGCTGGATAATGAATTGGCTGGAAGGTCACACTCAAAGGTTGTGGATAACAACTCAAAGCCCAAACGGAGAGCAGTGACGTGGCATCACTCTAGGGTCAGTACTGGGACCAGTGCTGTTTAACATCTTTGTCGGTGATAGGGACAGTGGCACTGAGTGCACCCTCAGCAAGTTTACCAATGACACCAAACTGTGTGGTGTCATGGACACGCTGGAAGGAAGAGATGCCATCCAGAGGGACCTGGACAGGCTTGAGGGATGGGTCAGTGCCAACCTCATGAGATTCAACAAGGCCAAGTGCAAGGTCCTGCACCTGGGTTGAGGCAATCCCAGGCACAAATACAGGCTGGGTGGTGAACGGACTGAGAGCAGCCTGGAGGAGAAGGACTTGGGAGTGTTGTCAACAAGAAATTCAACATGAGCTGGCTATGGTCACTTGCAGCCAGAAAGCCAACCACATCGTGGGCTGCATCAAGAGAGACGGGACCAGCACATTGAGGGAGGTGATCCTCCGATCTGTTCTGCTCTTGTGAGACGCCACTGCGTCCAGTTCTGGAACCCACAACACAGGAAAGATTTTGTACTGTTAGAGCATGTCCAGAGAAGGGCCATGAAGATGACTGGACGGCTGAAGAATCCTTCCTTCAGGGACTGGCTGAGAGAGTTGGGGCTGTTCAGCCTGAAGAGGAGAAGACTCCAGGGAGATCTTATAGTGGCCTTCCACTACATCAAGGCGGCCTACAGGAAAGCTGGGGAGGGGCTGCTTACAAGGGCTAGTAGTGGTAGGACCAGGGCTAATGGTTTCAATCTGGAAGAGGGTAGGCTTAGAGTGAAAGTCAGAAGGTAGTTCTTCACAATGAGGGTGGTGAGACAATGGAACAGGTTGCCCATGGAGGCTCTGGATGTCCCCTCCCTGAAAATGTTCAAGGCCAGATTGGATGGGGCCTTGAACAACCTAGTCTAGTGGGGGGTGTCTTTGTTTGTGGCAGTGGGGGTTGGAACTGGATGATCTTTAAAGTTCTTTCCAACCTGAACCATTCTGTGAATCTATGAATAGCCCTCACTTCAGCAGGCTACTCTCAGAGCCACCCAAACTCATGCCCCAGTCAGATAACCTGAAGCTAGACTTTCCAATGACAGGTGTTTCTATAAGAGCATGTACTCTCGGCACTAAAGGATCTATCTTAATTTTGTGACACAAGTCTTCTCTTTGCACTGTGATCACAGCAGTGCCTCTCTGGACACTGAAGCCTAATTATCATCCTACACACTTTCCTCCCTTAAGTACCAGCAGTCAGTGAAATCATTTTGTCTCAGCATTTTCATAAAAGCTACCTTATCTGAATTGTAATTTTAAACACTGGATGTAATTAAATACTGTGCTGTTCAAAATGTCACGAGACGACATCCAATTATCTCTATTAACACAACCATCACAACTTAGTAGTAGGCTGCAATATACACACCATACCTAGACTAAACAAAACCAAACCAAGTTATTGTCAGAGGGTATATTCTGCTATACCTTATACCAGCTTGTACCCCCTTCTGCAATATATATGTATTCAAGCTTGGATGTTCTCTCAAATTAATTTGTATAGCTTACTATGACCTTCTAAATAGCTTGCAGATGGTCTACATACCTTTCAGACATTAAAACCTTGTGCTATAACCCACCCTGATCTTTTGAGCATACACTTATCACACAGGAATTTTAAGAGAGAAGGTCTTCCTAAGGAACTTAAATACCACAAGAAAATATGCCTTTGACTTGGCCACGCAGCAAGATTCTGTCCATATTGCCCAAATCCATTATTTATTTTAGACGTTGAAAATGGAATGCAGGAAAATGTCATACAAAAAACCTCAAGCAGCTATTAAAACATACTTGTAACCCAATTCTAAGAATAAAAGCAAATGTTAAACTTTTCAGTTCTGTCCTCAAATAAGATTTGCAGGTGGTACACATTTCTCATCACAATTGTTCGTAATACTAACGAAACAGTAACTGGCAAGTGCCAGGCTTCCTTCTGGAAATAATTAACAGTAGGAACAGCATTCCCACTCGAAAAGCTCCAGTATTTAAAGCGTTAAGTCGAGCACAATTAATTTTAACAAAACACCTCATTCATCTAACTGTTATCATTAACTGGAGCAACTAAGACCAAAAGAAAAACACAAAAGCATTTCGGACTTTTGACTTAGCTGAAGTTTATGAAGTTTACTTTGCCTCCATTTGGAAAATATTAAAGCACTGCAGACATGTTTTACAATGCTGTGCGTTTACCTAACAATTTTTAATATATGCATTACTCAAACATCATGATTATTTTAAAACAAATATATAAACCCTACAGCAATTACATTCATCGACATTAGCTAAGTGTTCTCAGCTAATCTTTTTAGTTAAAATGAAGAAAATAAATTCTTGTCCAGCATTGGTAAACCTTTCTTAAAAAAACATGCTGAAGTCTGCTTGTGAAAACTACTCTGACAAATCCCTTTTGGTAACTCCATTGCTTAATCCTGATCCCAAAAAATTAAGTAACTTCACCCAAATGTCATTAACGTTAATAAAAATTTAGTTAGTTAGAATATTGCCTTACCGTGTAAATGCCAATTCTACAAACAGCAAATGACAGCTGGATACATTCAGACATAGTCTAAAGAAATTAAAATAAATACATTACCAAGAATGTAATTTATTAAAAATTAGTTTTCTTTCCATCTCTTCCCCCTCCCTTGAATGAAACATTTGATAGTATATTATCTTACTTCTGTAAGGCTGTATTAAACAAGCATAAATACAGATTACACTTACTACGAGACACTTACTGTTTAGAAACTATTACTTCAGTCCTCAAATTAATTCCCACCAAAATGCCTATACACAGCAAAAGTATTTGCATGCTAGCTTTCAGTCCTGTCTGGCTTAAAAACAATCAATAAGAGACATTTTCATCAAGTGATTTTTGGCTTCTTTAAATGTTACAGTTCTTCTTCCCTTGTACCACAATTCAAACTCTCTTCCTCTGTACCAGTGACCTATGTGAAAAGAAAAAATGTACCCTCAACAAGCTAGCTGATGATAGAAAACTAGAATTAGGTCTGGCACACCAGAAGGTTCTGCTGTCCTCCAGAATGAGTTCGCCCAGCTGGAGAGCTAGAACCTAATGAAATACAAGGGTAACCTAATGAATTACAAGGGTAAGTGTAAGATCCTGCACCTGGGTGGAATAACCCCATGCACCCATACAGATTGAGAGCTGACCTGAGGGAAAGAAGTTCTGTGGAGAAGCAACTGGGAATGCTAGTAGGTAAGTTCACCATGACCCAATAAGGTACCATGGTGGCCAAGAAGGCAAATGGTCTCCTGACATGCATTTGGAAAAGTATGACCAGCAGGTCAAAGGAGGTTTTCATCCTTTACTCAGCCCTACTGAGGCAACATGTGAGTACTGTGTCCAGTCCTGGGCTCCCCAGACAAGGAAATAATGGAGAGAGTCCAGCAGAGGGCTTTAAAGATGAGGAGAAAATTGTAGTATCTCTTAAGATTAAGAGACCTGTTTATGCTTAGCCTGGAGAAGAGGAGACCGAGGGAAGATCTCACAAATGCTTATGAATAACTAACAGGCAGTTGTCAGGATGATGGGGCCAGGCTCTTCACAGTGGTGCCTAGCAACAGGACAATGAGGGCAGGTGTGAACAGGAAGTTCTTTCTGAACATAACATTAAACTTCCTCACTGCCTATAGAGGTGTGGAGCCTCCTTCTCTGAAGACATTCAAAACCCGCCTGGACATGTTCCTGTGAGATCTTCTCTAGGTGAACCTGCTTTAGCAGGGTGTTAGACTAGATGATCTCCAGAGGTCCCTTCCAGGTTCTACTGTTCTGTGATACATCAAAACAACACATATTATTTAATGTTCTTACAGTTCTAAATTCATACCCCTTTAATCTGAGATTTTCAGGTTCAAAAGAGAACTCTCCACTGTATTGAATATTCTATTTAATTTGCTCTTACAGCTGTGAATAATCATATTAAAAGTTTTTACCCTCAACTTGCTCAACTTCCAATCTGTTGTGAAGCTACAATTCTGTGTCTTCTGCAGTCACCCACAGATTCTGAGGATGGACTATGAATTTCTGATGAAACAGATGAAAAACACTTTCTTTAAATAGCACAAAGATACCAGAAAATAAATGCTACTCCCTCCCCAACACCAAAATAATTTCATACATCCAGTGCAATACACTGGCCTTACAATTATTCAGAAGAGTAATCAGAAATTACTTTATATAAAGGTAATTGAGAAGGCACTTTAGGCAAAAATTGAAGCAATCAAGTGGAACATTTTTATTATATGTTTAACAAGGTCACACAGCACTTTTATGTATTTTAAGATGTTGAAGTACTGGATGCTACAGATTTCAAGTAGTATCAGTAAAAACTGGATTTTTTTTGGCCCCTACTTTCTAACTTCCCCCCAAGAAAAAGCTTTGCAATTCAATTAACTAGATTAACTAGAATTGTGATTTTAAAAGTTAGAAGAGCAGCTCTTATGAACTGCTAGTGAGAAAAAAATTGTGTAGCAACATTTTCCTTTTTCTATAACTGTTGATTTTAACTAAACAGTATTTCATTGAAGTGTCTGAAATTCAAAAAACGCAGCACAAAAACCTGAAAACAAACCTCCACGGCATGGTTTATTTCCTTTTCTTCTTTTTTTTTCTTTCTTATAAAGATTGACAAGGAAATGATGCTTCTAAGCACCATTTATTTGGGGTTTTTTTTCTTCTTTTTCCAGCTTTCAAAATATCCAATTCTATGACTTGTGCTCCAAATTTCCAACATAAAGAAGTCACAAAAACCAGGGACAGAACTGACTTCAAGAATGTTACGTAAAGAGCTGGTGTGAAGTTGTAAACCATATCCATGCACCTCCTCAAGCATTTGTAGGTATGTCCATGGACAATTTCCCCAAGTAATCCAGCTTAGCCCTTTATTACCCTCCCCACCAGTATGCTTTCTAATGTTTAATTGGGGTCTGCTGCAAATTAAGTGCATACTTTAACACAGGGTGATGCACATACCATTTTGTATTTTCAGTATCAAGTCAGATTCCATGTTGACAGTAGTTTTATGTACAAAGCAAGAGATTATTTCAAGTTGTGAGAGAAGTAAACACTCAGCAGCAGCAAACCATTATAGCCCCTCAGCATATATAGATGCTTTAATTCTAGAAAAACACAGCATTATAAAGTGTTTTCCTTTTTTAAGTTTTGTTTATTACTTCCAGGTTATACCTGCAGTTCAAATTCTCCAGCAAGCACCCATGGCCCCCTGCTTCAGCAGAATAAAGTAACCAACATCTGTGTTACCTTACTCATCTTTTGCTGTGTTTGCTACAGCTTATGTTTCAAAATCAGCAAGCTATTACAAGACATGTATTCTACTTCCTTGGAAGGAAATCTTCCCTTCCTACCAGTTAATACTTCCCCTATGCATTTTCCAGTAAAATATTAAGATAATCCTTTCCCAAATCCTTTAAGTGAATGTTTATGACATGCAGTCTACAGTATTTAAAAAAAGCTCATTAATTACAATGCTATTATTAGTGTCTCTTCTCCCTCAAAAAAATAATACATACCCCTCTATATTATTTCAGTGTAATCACTGAAAAAACATCAGGAAGTTATTTAAATAATTAGAAGTTTAGTGATACTACCCTACGAATTATCACTCTAACAAGTGAATTACAATGTATGTGACAATCTACAGCTACAATGGGGAATTCATTCTCAGTATTTGCAATCTTTCAGTGTTTTGGTTTTGTAACTCATTTTGGACCATATAATTGGGTAGCAAAATAACTATTGGAGAATTTGCATTTAATTTACTTACAGTTTATTGTTGCTTTCTGAAAGGAAAGGTAAGCATGAAAGTAAAAGAAAAAAATATTTTAAAATATACCTACAAGTATTACAAAATAAAAATACCTTGGTTTATGCAATTCTACAAGGACTTAGAATTCATTTATCACATCTGAATTGAGAAACATAGGCACGCATCTCTGTCAATATGCATCCTCCTGCTTAGGCAATGAGTGCCCTCACAAACATTAAAAAAATTCTCCATCTCATGGTTAATATGCATGCTTGTGTAAAACTTAAGTTTTTTTAATCATATGTTGTAAAAATGTGACTGTTTGTAGTGACTTCAAAAGAAAAAAGTGCAACCCTTCAATCACAGTAAATACTCATTCTATCCATTTTCTCAAACACTCTGCTACCAGTACAAATATCAACAAAAAAACCACTATTGGATGTTCCAAAAAAAAAAACAAGCCTCATACAGCTCTGACACAGGCACACGTTAGTCTGCAGATGCACAAATTCTCTGATTTCATACTTACTTATCCAGCAAATATTGAATTCCTACCTGTAATATTTATAAGACAAACTAATTTTAAGATAATAATTACAGCATGTTCTGCAGCTTATCACTTTAGAGCTGCAGTCACCAACCTGAAACCACTGATCTCAAAAACCTTGGTGGGCAAAAGGTACAGAGTGATCCTAATCAGCTTTTCAGAAAAGACATGCGACGCATGATTTCTGACAGAACTGCTGGAGCTGGTGTCCTCAATTCTGCCAACCACAGAAATGCTCGCTCCTTGACCCAATAGCTTTGTCATGATCCTAAATAAACTACCAAGTTCCAAGGCCATAAAACCAGAAATCAGTATTAGTAAAGGAAGTTGGTTTTTTTCAGGTGATATGTTTCCTTACCAAAATAAAGATGCCATCCAGCTCATTTATAAAGAAGTAGTCCACCCTAGTAACCACCTGGAAATACGCAACATTCCATAACATGTTAAATATGAAAAAAAGCAATGTATCACTATCACAGCAATGGTGAGCTGGAAAAGACCTTAAAGATCATCCAGTCCAACCTAAAACCAACCAAGTAAACCTAAACAACTGACATCTAGATCATGCCACTCAGCACTTCAACCAGCCTGACCTTAAACACCTCCAGGGATGGTGACCCAACCACCTCTGTGGGCAGCCCGTTCCAAAATCTGATCACTCTTTCAGTGAAAAACCTCTTCCTAATGTCAAGTCTAAACCTCCTGCAATGGAGCTTAAGACTGTGACCCCTTGTCCTGTCTCCAATGTCCAGGGAGAAAAGACCGACTGCTGCCTGACCACAACCACCCCTCAGGTAGTTACAGACAGCGATAAGATCACCCCTGAGCCTCCTCTTTTCCAGGCTAAACAGACCCAGCTCCATCAGCCTCTCCTCGTACTTACCTTCCAGGCCCTTTACCAATTTAGTTGCTCTTCTCTGGACTCGTTCCAGCACCTCA
>VZRI01000058.1:6139-31287 GCA_013397515.1 Upupa epops | reverse complement strand
TATTAGAGTCTGCCCATTTCTCCAGTCTGTCCAAGTCTCCCTGCAGGGCCCTACTAACCTCCAACAAATCAACACGGGCTCCAAGCTTGGTGTCATCCACAGATTTGCTCACAATGGATTCCAACCCATCGTCAATGAAGATGTTGAATAGGACCGGACCCAACACTGAGCCTTGGGGCGGACACCACTAGTAACAGGTCACCAACTAGATGCGACACCATTAACCACCTCTCTCTGGGCTCGTCCATCCAACCAGTTCCTGACCCAGCACAGTGTATTCCTGTCAAAGCCCCTTGCTGCCATCTTAGCTAGGAGTATATCATGGGAGACCGTGTCGAATGCCTTACTGAAATCTAGGTAAACCATATCCACAGCCTTCATCTCATCGACCAGTCGAGTCACTTGACCATTAAAGGTGATCAGGTTAGTCAGGCAAGACCTACCCCGCCTCAACCCATGCTGACTGGGCTTAATCTCTTGGCCATCATGCAGCACTAACCGTTCCATAACTCTGCCCAGAACTGCAATGAGGCTAACAGGTCTGTAGTTACCTGGATCATCCTTCTGACCCTTCTTGTAAGTGGGGGTCACATTTGCCAACTTCCAATATATGTAATTAGCATGAAGATTTATGAACCAAAAAGACATTCTCATTGCTTGGGTGTTTTAAAGAATGTATAGGTACACAAAAGTATACACAACTATGCTACAGTACAAGTAGCAGTTCTTGTCAAATTCCCCACCATTAGTATAGCTTGTATACTCAACAAGCAATAATTCATATGAGCCTCTTTCTGCACAAGATGTCACAGACTTCTAGTACATTCCATGAATAATGTTTCTAATCTAAATTGACCAAGTTCTTTTTAGTCAGTTCTCAACAATGAAACACACACAATATATTTTCATAATTCTCCTTTAATGCTGAGCAATCACATTTTTAAAATACTCATCTTTTGTACATGATCATTAGATAAATATGGATTAAGAGATGCTGATAGAAAGGCAATGACAAGTGAACAGGAAATAGGCCTGAGTCAAGAACTCTCTTGTCATCATAAAATGTAATGAATTGGATGCACCAGAGAACAATGTTCTCCCCTCTTTTAAAGAACATTCTTACTACAACACTTTCCCATGACCGTTTCCAGGACTGTACTGGTTCAGACAGCAGAAGATGTAGCTTATCTAACACAAAACAATTGCAAGAACAGCATAGATAACTCTCAAGAATAATGTACCTTTTCTTCAGCCTTGATGAAAAATACAACTATGGAAGTTTTGAGACAACAATAAAGCTGTAAGAGAAGAAACTATTTACTGTGCACCCTAGACAGGTTGTCAGTTTAGTTTCAGACTCAGTTAGTGGTTTGGGCTTTATGGTAAGTTCATAAATCAATTAGGATACAAATGCTGGAACGCAAATAGCCTCTGATAATATGCCAAAGCAGCAAACCCCCTTTGGCTACAGTGTTCTTCTGAAACCACATCTACCTGTCCCCTCAGTGATAAGCACAACAGCATAAGCACCAGAACACGCAGGAAATCACACCTCATAGACAAATCCCCAGCAGTCACATCCTTCCAGCAACCATACCATCAGGATCTCCACAAGCCTACTACTGCATCCGAGCATCATATTCAATACATTCACACAACAGAACTATCTTTCAAGACATTGTATGCATTCACAGTCTACTCACTTTGGCCTCCTTGACATTACTGCTTGAGTGAGACCCCACAGTTCAGCTATACTCATGGGAAAAGGCACTTTCTGGAGTTATCCGATTGGGAGAAATACTGCTTATGTACCCTATGTTTTCAAGAATATCTGTAATATTGCCTCATTCAGCTGTCTCTTCTTCACTCTGCAGACTATTCAATTCCTTCTTGTACAGAAACACTTTCTTTCAGTTACTGTGTCATCCTTACCTCATCTTTGGTTTTACAATACTTTTTCTGAGATGAAGCCAATAAATATCTGGCATTTAAGATCACAGCAAACACCACATATAAGCAACTTAAAATTGCTGATTTTTCCTTCTGAATACTCTAAACTTACTGTAAGATGCCTGGTTTGAAAAGACATTTGAAAGAAGGATCTCTATTCCCTTTCCTGAGCATTGATGGCACTATCCATCCATCTGTGCTGCCGTATGACTTCTACTATAAATATACACAATTTTATATCAACATGGATTTTTTTGCCATTGTATGACCAGTACTAAAAGGGGTACTATGCAGGTTCTTAGTATTTGTCTCTGCATCAGCTCACACAAGGCATATGCAGATTATGCAACTAAACTGAAACATTAAATTCACTTGTTAACTCATTGTCTTCCCTGTTATTCACTACTACACCAGCATCATCAACACTCATTTATGAAACTTACTACTGGCAGTTTAAAGAATGATTGCTTTTTAAATGTTTCAAGGTTTTTCATTGTGATTAAGAGGCAAAATCATATTAAAGAAGGACTAGGCAGTAGTCAGTATAAAAGCTACTAAAACATAGGAAACATAGGAAACAGAGGCTTCTTGAATCAAGAGCTCCAAAACATAACAAAAAAGTAAGTGTGCAAACTCACTCCACACCTTTCCAAGAGTTTGTACTGGCTTTTGGATACCATCTTGCTTCCTTGGGCTCTCCTCTATCAAAAACTAATGAGGTCCTGTGAACCAATCTTTTCTCTACTGCTCCACTGAAATATACCATGAAAATGAAGCACTATATAAAGATGCATATTCTTCCCACTGTCTCTCCTTGTAAGACACAAAGCTGTAGGGCTGGCCTGTATCTAAACACACTAGGACTTGTCAGCTAGGCTTCCTGCTTTGTGTCACTTCCTCAGAAAGCTACTTACATCCTCACATAGTCACCTTAACAGGCTGTCAGTGAGACAAAACAAAAGTTCTGTAGTCTGAAAAGGTCCAGCATGACATGAGCCAATCTCTTTCATTGAATCACAGAACATTTTGGGTTGGAATAGAATTTCAAAAGATATCGAGTGCAATCTCTCTGTGGTGAGTGCTGACATCTCCAACTAGATTAGGTTACTCGGAAGTCCTGTCCAGCCTGACTTTTGAATACTTCTAGGGGTGGAGCAATGGGGCATCTATCACCTGTTTGGGCAATCAATTCCAGCATTTCACCACCCTCACTGCAAAACATTTCTTCCTCTTGTCTAGTCTAAATCTACCTGCAACCTTGTCCTATCACAAAAGGCATTGCCAGAAAAACTGTCCCCATCTTTCTTATACGCCCCATATGCATACTGAAAGGCTGTAATAGGGTCTTGCTGGAGCCTTTTCTTCTGAACACTGAATAACCAATTACAAATACGCTATTTATGTCTCCAGTGACTTTTATATAGACAGTTTGTCCTTCAGAAGGTTTGGCTGCACACACAGAAGAAAAAAAGCAAAACCAACATGCTCCATAGTAACATGAGCCAAAATCCAAACAATTACAAGATTTTAAGTACTGTACATGGGTTTTTTCCTTATGGCTTCACAGATGTTCAGACCCACATTTGTACTTTTACGTTTCAAATTAAACATTATTTTGTTAATAGAAAGTTGATATCCTTGCACTATCACAAAATGTTCAAAATCAGTTGAAGAGAATAAATATCACAAGCATTAAAAAACATGAGCTGATGATACTGATGAAAGCCAAAAATAGTAATCAGCATGTGGTATTAGGAAGAATATTTTGTCCTTAATAATAGCAAATTTACTCACTTATTAAAAGCTTGTATTTCTAACCTTTTGTGAAATCCATCAGCACACTGTCTCAATCTTGGAGGTCTTATGGAAGAATTCAGAAACAGCATACTGCAGAGTAACACACCACTGTAATGCAATCCTCATCACAGAAAAAAGCAACCTGTTAATTTTGTTTTAAGCATACCAATTCACTTTTTTATTCACTGTATGCAGCTGAAGAGAATGGAATTTCTAGCAATGCTATACTCCTGTGACTTCATAGAACCTTGTGCTGGAAATTATAACAACATTAAGGCACTTTGTGTTTCCAAATAAGCCACCTTTGAATCAAAATACTTCCTGTTGCAGGATAAGCAAAACCAGCATTTGACTTTTGTCTTCTGCAAAGGAATTCTGCTCCCTGCTCACATCTGCTTACTGATCTATGTTCAGACAAGCAATTTCCAGTGAATTAAGCCTCCAACTTTTTATTGTCCTTTCTATACAGCTGACTATACATTTTACTCAGCAGAAGCTTTTTGCAGTACTGGCTAAGTAAATTCTACCAAGGAGATCTCTTGTTTTCAAAAGCACTGCTCTTATGTCTCAAGTTCTATCAGGTTATTGAACTCCTGACTTGTTTAAATCAGAGGTGTACTCATTCAGCTGAGATCACCTTCCAGAACATGTATCATTTGCCACTGCTGGTTCTCTTAGATTTGCACATTAGATTTTGTGGAGCAAAAACACCACCAGGAACATAGCCACAAGAACTTCTCTGGGTAAGGGTCTCAAAACTTTGTTTTGGATTTCTTCGTGCAGCTGAAGCCCAAGTATTAATACTACATACTTCAGTTATTTTAGTTCAGAAGAGTTCTGATCTGGATCTGTGGACTGAAAACCCACTAGCTGAGTGCCTCTTCCAATCTGGCTTCATTTGAAAAATATCAAATTTATGTGACCCATTATCACTCTGCAATGCAAACCTACACAGAGAAAGCAAAGGTGACACACGCTTCAGAAACACACATCTGACCCAAACACTAATACAGTTGCATGCATCTCTGTACCTTGGTTGGTGTTACACACGCAAGATGCCTTGTTTCCCATATTCAACTATCTCTATTTTGAAACAACTGTCAGATGCCATCCTTTTGTCTAATCAGCTTGTCAAAACTGAAGGAGGCATTATATCTTAAAGATACAAGGCCTTATGCTTCACAGAGGGTGTAAAATTTATCTGACAGAAGAGACAACATACAGACCCAATCTTTATTGTTAAATGACAAAATTCTATGATAAAAGAGATGCTTATCAAATTATGAAGGAGCAAGGCTAGACAGAGCTTTGTTGTTTGCGTAGCAGATGACGTATCAAGAAACCATACACTCCTGAGGGGGAACTCCAGAATTCCTAGTATGGCCCTTCCTCATCTTTTCTTATTCAAAGAGCAGCTACTGATTTACAAAGTTTCAGTGAAGTAAGTCTCTATTCTTCAAACTAATGCCCCCATAATGCCACTTGCAATCTAAGAAAGGATGTTTTCTATGGCCTGCAGATATCAAACAATGAAACAGGCAGCAGCAGTGGGAAAACAGATGAAGTAGATCAGAGCCATTAAGTGATCATGATTCATTCTTTACTACCACTATCAGTACCAAACCTGTTCAATTATATTAAAGGGTCAAACTAAATAAAAGGGGAAATCGTAAAGGTAAACTATCCAAGAAAAATTTTTGCTCAGAAATATTTTGTTTCTTTTAGTATCACCTAATGCTTTTAAGAACACCGCTGTCTAGTACAGGCAACTTTCCCCCGTCAAGAAAGTCTTAGCCTGAACACTGACTATCCAGAACTTTGCATCAAGACCATTCAGAAACCAAGAAACTCTGAAATTACTTCAAGGTCTATGCATCTAACTTGTGAAAATTTAGTTCAATTTACCCAAAAACTACTCAAATTTTAGCTTCTGAGTGCATGGGTACAGAAGTAAATCAGTTCATAATAGCTGAAGAACAAATAACCAAAACAACCCCAAACTTATCACAGTAAAGAAACAAACCCCTTCAAAGAAACAAGAATTCCAGACTGGGTGTGCACTTTCTCAACTTTGCAACACTCAAGTTCACGATTAACTTTTCAGAAAAAAAAACATACAGTTAAAGTGGCTGTTCACACAAGATGTGTTATCTTCCATTATCTGCCCAAGAAACATTTTAGTATGCAACTAAAAGACTACACAGTATAATAAACAACATAAAGATAAGCTATCATACAAAAACAGCAAATATAAAACATTGAACTATTTACCAAATTTATCTTACATACCTCTCAGGGCAATGTAAGTCCTTTTTTTTTTGTGAAGTCACACTGATTCTAATTTCACCCTATGAAGAAGCTTCTAAAAGCTTTACACAGATCAGGCTGATACATGCCACTAGTAAAAGATTTAGTACAGATGACGCCATTGAAGACATACAATGTAAAAGTCTACTCAGCAGCTTATAATTTGTACTGCAAGTTATCATTTTTGAAAAACTGAAGCCTTTGCATTGTTTCTCTACAACTTCTTCAAGCAAGAATTCTAAGAATCATCACTTGCCATGCTTTTCACAACATGCAAAATTAATTGAATTAAGCGTAGTCTACTGAACAGAGGCCAGCCAACACAAGTCTGTGTATACACTAAAATCCTTACAGGCACAATGCAGCAAAGATTAAGCACAAGAAGGTGGCAAATACACCACATGAGTAACTAGTCCCAAAAAACTACACACCTAAGAGTATGTTCTAAAGAGATAAACTCTATTAGTAGAAGATGCCTCAAAATGAGTGAAGACATTCTTTTCTAAAGGTTGAACCTGGTTTAGCTATGTTAAATACAATAAATCAGGAACCCCCACACCATTCCAAACAGCGTAATTATATCAATACAAAAATAAAACGGGCACCAGGGCAAAGAGCCTTTTCTTGCTATTAAAGACACAGAGGCTAGCACTACCCTTCTGTTACACTACAAAGCCAGATCAGGGCACCACAGAAATTATTCTTCCAATAACAGTGCTTATCAAATGGCATGAGCCATAAATTAGGGATTACACTGTAGGGAAGAGAGGTCCTATGCAGGTTCTACATATCTACCCATAAAAGCTTCAGGGCCATCATCCAAGCTGGCTCAAACTAATCTGGCTTTGAGCAGGTTTTGTTCATTTGTACATTTTCAAAAATTAGTTGATAGCAAGTACTATGTTCAGTACTTCTTAGAATCAACTCCTTAGAGAAAGAAAGCATCTCCAGCAATGAAGGCCCTATCCAGGAAAAATCATTAATCAGGAAAACCCTCCCATACAGCTCTGGGAAGAGCTAGCTGATGGCAGGCTCATAGAGACAGAAAGACAAGTCCATGCAGCAGCAAACACGGTGTGCTACCCCAGCTTCATTACACTAAACTCCCTCATTGAGCCACACCACTAATAAACACTTTGTCCAGTGCTCTGTCAAGAGACTACTGTAGCCTGAAACAGCAGCACCTTTTCTTTTCTCTGCTTTCAGAATAGAAAACCTTACTGTCTGCAGGCTGCAACACAGGTGCCCAGCATGAGTAGCTATGAACTTCTGCTTTAAAGCCCACATAGATGCTATGGCCCAACACAGACACATAAAACACAGAACTCTCTAACATGTACAGCTTTTTGCTAGAGCTGTTATGAAAACAACAGTGATTGTTATAAATCTGTAAGCTGACACACATAACTTTTAAATCTTGCATAAATAAAGAGTAGGCCCAGGGCAGACTGTGGCAACAGCTTCATCCTCTACACTGAAAGTGGGTCATAGACAACTAGCTGCCTAACTCACCACCCTCAATTCTTTTGTCAGAGCAGACTTTTCAGTATGCTTGATCCTACTGTTCAAAAGAGCCATTCTGTTTACCATCATTAGCAGACAGGCCAAGGAGAACCAATCTCCTGCCTTTGGGAAGATAAAACTTGGAAGTCCTCTGCATAGATGCATGAGAAAATAGTTCCAACTGCCAAACTACATTTGTTTTATTCCAAGTTATACACAGATGCAAACAAAATTAAAACTTTTCTAACCAAAGGAGGAAAAATAAGTGTTGATGTTGAAGGACAAGGGACTCCTACTGTATAATAAGTATGGAAACTCCAGTAACAAGTGATTGTCAGTAACAGTTTAGGGCATCTTGAATCATCACAGAAAACCAGTGGGATAACACCCTGTATAAACTATAATCACTAACCCCTGGTTTTCTCAATTTGTAAAAAATAACTTGGCTGATCTTAACTACTACAACAGAAGAACCTTTTATGTTTCACAAGGTGCTATAAATATGAAGAGACACTGATGAGACCTTGAGAAAGTCTGTCTGCAGAGATATTCCCTAATGAAACAAAAGCACTAAGCAAAAATTGCATGAACACTAAAAACACAATTATGCTTGACATACCAGGTTTTTTAGAGATGGCATCAAAGAAAGCCATAAAATGGAAAAGACTAAAAAGATCAACTGGAGAAAGAGTGAGGAAAACAAAACTGTCGAGCTATTTAATCTCCTTCCCAATGTCATTAATACAAAAACATGCTCATAGTTTCCAAGAGTTACTAAATTTATTGTTCTCAGAATGGCTGGCCTTCACTACTACCCATAGCAGTCACAAAGGTTAATGCAAGCAGTTCAACCAGAACAGGTTGGCCAGTTTCATCTGGATATAAGTTTGTAAATGAAAAAAACTAAGAAACAGCTCAAGGAGCTTTGAGGTTGCACCTGGAAAACAGCAAGTCTATTATCAGTATTCCATTAACTAGGTTCTTAATGAAAGGCCTACTGACCAATTCTACCAAACAGGATTAATTCTCTATTACTGGAATTAATGAAGGAAAGCCTACACCAATTTTTTTATAAAGCTGAAAAGCCAGGTATAAATCTAAGATACGCAGACTCAAGAACAATACTGAAGTAAATAATATATTTTTAGTTCTGTTAATTTCATTACCAGAGATGGAAAAGTCTATCACTGTTTGAGACTCTTATCTCCATAAAACAAATTCACCACAAAAAGCGTCTTCAAATGATTTAACTAGTCGATGAACCTCTCTTGAACGCCTACACCCGCATACACCGCACATGAAGGTACCAGAAAGACCAAGTTAAGTTTCTGACTCTAAAAACCACCTGGCTGGCCACACCAAAGTCAACAGCGAAGACGGGTGGCCAGAAGAGACCTTACTGCCCTGACTGTCCCTCGACAGCACGTCACAACAAAGGAGGGGGAACGGTTCACAAGCTGGGGCTTGGAGAAGCAAAGCCGGAGCAACAGGATGTGTCTACTGCTAAGCTGAAAAGCGCAGGCGAGCTGGCGACACAGTGCTTCGTGGTTGAAGTCATCCGCTCTTCACCTCGCCGTGCCAGTTTCCTCGACAGGTTCACGTCGGAGAGTCCGAGCAGCAGCCCCGTCCGGGCCAAGCAGCTTGATACGGTCTGTGGCCGCCAGCTCCGCCAGCGCTCATTAGAGAGCGATAAACGCTGCCCCGGGACCGCGACTGCGCGGGCGCCGGGCTGGGTCCGCCTGGGGTGACAATTCAGCTCACTGGAGCGATCCCTGAGATAGGGCATTTAGGAAAAACAGAGCGTTCCGGGTCACGGCTTCAGCAGTCTAATAGCAGCCAAATGAGCGGGCCCGCCGCACCCCCAGCAGGGCCCCGCCGCTTAATCTCCCTGAAATGGCCCTGCAGATCGGGACACGGCACAGCGCCTGGCCCCGACTGCCCGGCGGCCCTGCACGAAGCCCCTTCCCGACCCCCAAGTCTCCCGAATCCTGCTGTGCACACACACCCCATACACACACAAAGATATCCGGCGGGGGCAGCGGCTGGGGCCGCTCTGCTCCCGCGGGACCTACCAGGTAATCCATGTACCAGGTGGCTCTGNGTCAGCCGCGTTTCCTGCCGCCGCCGCAAGGTGCAGTGCCGGGGCAGGCTGGGCCGAGATAGACTCGGCAGGGGTGGGCCGGGCCGGGGCAGGCTGGGCCGGCGCCGCCGTTGCCCCGAGGGACAGCGGAGAGGCGCAGAGAGCGCGGGNCGGCGGCGGTGGGGCGCGTGGCGTGGGGGGTGACGGGGCGGGGAGAGGGAGGCGGCGCAGCCAACCCTGGCCCAGCGATGAAGCGCTGCCAACAGCGACCAGCCCGCCCCGCGCTGCCATCAGCTGATAGCACACGTGGGTGTGAGCGGGACGCCGTTAAAGGCGCACGCGCCGGGCGGCCACTCGTGCCCGTGCGTGACTTCAGCTTTGGGGGGGCAGGGGTTCTTACTCGGTTTGTCGCGTTGTTTGGCTAGCGTGCGGACTGGAGCCAGGAGGAGGAAGGCGTGGGATGAAGCCACTGGCTCCAGTTTCCGCGTCTCCCGGCGTGTTCCGGTGGCCGGGAGGCTCATCACCCCGGGTACGGAGTGATCTGGTTTGCGAACGCGTATTCCCGAAGGGTGGGGACAGGCGTTTTGTTGTGAACCTATTAGTTATTTCTAAAATAACTTATGTGAGTAGGTATCTCCATCCTTCTATAGCGCAAGTCACACTACCGCCCGTGAAATCAGCGCTCCTCTCCTGCTCTGCGGGCGGGAGTGTGTTATGATAGCAGGAACGCCCGACTCTTCGGAGAAAGAAAACCTCTTAGCATGGCAGCGGGATATAAAATGTGGAAATGATAGAAAATGAGCATCGAGTGAGACCATTTAAGAACAAAAAATACCGAGTGTAATTTAAAAAAAAAAAGTTGTAAAAGCAGGTAAGGAGCAAAGAGGGAAGGAGTAAATAAGAATCCTGGAGTAAATGGGAATGCGCTTTTGTGAACGTATTAGTAAGCAGCTGGCGTAGATCTAGTACAGTGTGGCAGGGGAAGGGCAGTTGGTGCTCTGTCTTTTGTCACAAATTAACAGCCTGTTGCAAACAAACTGTTAGAACATCCAGTCAGGGTGAGAGAGCATTGGTAAAGTGTTCCATTTGTCTGACCAAAAAGCAGATAGTACTTCTTAATGGATCATTAATTTTCCTCATGTGCCTCATCTAGGAAAAAACTTGTTTCCTTTGACCCTTGTTGTTTTACTTTGTGATCAAAATCAAATACAGCTGCATAGAGCATTACATTTGGTTTAGATGAGTACAAACAGATTTGTTTACTTTGAGCCATTAATACATTCGTTAATTTTAGTTTTTTATTAGCTAAGGGGTGGAAGGAGGGATACAGGCTTGGCCCTTCCTGCCATTCATTGTTCTGACTCTTTTCCTTGTAGTCACAAGCTTTGCTGGCAGTGCTCATGATCACGAGCTGTCCTTTTGACAGTGGGAACTACTGGGTGAATAGAAGTGGTTAAAGCACACTTGTTAATACTGTAACAAAGAGGCTGCAAGAAACTCATATTTCATCATTCTTCTGTAAATACATGTGGTTTGTCTGTAAATATTTTTCAGTGCTTTCCCTTAACCTTTAAAACACTATTTCTTTTTAGCAGCAGCAATGTATGATTCTTGAGACTTGCTTTCTTCAAACACTTCTTAAAGAGTGACAGGAAGACAGGAAGAGAGTTTAAAGTAGAGCATCAAGAAGAAGCAGAGATTTCAGAAGTGTTTCCTATGAGAGTTTATGGGAAGCAACTGGGAATTATTTCTTCTAGAGCTGAATGGGGGTGGGAAATAGAATCCATATGTAGAGAGTTGCTGCAAAGAGTATGTCAGAATGGGAAGTGACTGGCTTGTATTGCAGCAAGGGAGAACACTTTGATGGGAAGGATAACCATGCATGGACAGATGTTACATGCAGAAGAAATTCTGAGACTGGTCATGAGTTACATAGACATTTCTCAGGTGTGGTTTAGTTGGCACTGATTTGAGTCTGGAGAAAATGAACCAGAAGATCCTTCTCTTTTATATTAATCTGGTGATTATAAAGATGCAGCATGTTTAGACACTGAAAGAGAAATGCTTATTCCAAGTGACTATGCATCAAATTTTCTTTATAGCTTATAAAGAAGTCCTCAGGAGCTGAACATCAGTGAACAAAATCAGAGAAAGCCTCATGTATATACTGTAAATCCTACAAGTAAGACAGAGAAGCCAAGCCTATGCTTCTATGTTAGTCATTGTGTGCACTATAAACACGAGTCTTTTAGCCATTGTGTAGCCTTATGACATAAAAAGATTTGTAGTGAGCAGTAGCAGAATGTAAACAAATACAAACCCTACAGCACATGTCTTCTCATCTACATAGCAGTCATGATTCTGGCATTTTGAAAATGCTGTAGGAGTTATTTAATTAAAAAAGTTCAATTATATATTGGAATATATGCTAATGCTGTGTTTTCTTCATAAAGAGTTTTGTCAATAGGAACTAGTATATCCATATGTAAAGGAAAAGATGGCCTCAGGTTGCTCTGGGGCAGTTAAGGATTGGACATCAGGAAAAATCTCACTAGAAGAGTGGTCAAGTATTGGAACAGACTACCCAGCAAATCTCTGGAGATGTTAAAAAATGGACAGATCTAGCACTTGGAAACATGGTTTAGTGGGCATGGTGGCATTGGTTTCACTGTTGGTCTTAATGGTCTTGGATGTCTCTTCCAACTTTAATGATTCTCTAACTCTGTGGTTCTATTTTCATGGGGGAAAATAATCACATGATGGCTATTAGGTAATAACTGGTTCCAGAAAGTGGAAATAAGTGCAAGTGTATTATTTCCATATACCTTGTAAGAAAGTCCATCAATCTTGGACTCAGGCTTTGACCCTGATAGTTTAATTATTAAACAACATTTAATATCTGTTGTTTATGTCAGTGCAATTTAATGAGTTTGAACATTTTAATCTGTGATTGTCACCTGCTGAATTTAAGATTTTAAGGCAGTAGCAGTCAACTAACTCTGAAGGTGGAGTTGACATAATTCATTTATTTATTACTAGATGTTAGCACAGTGGGAACACAGAAGTGCAAATACTAATGAATATGCCCATTTTTAAATGTATATGGCTGGAATTAATGGGATTTTTTTTTTCCAAATTGTATTATCAGCCGTACAGATGCAAGTTGTCCAGCAATCATTATCTTGGAAAACCACTCAAGGAACAGGTGTAATTTTAGTATACTTTTCAGTCATACCACTGCAATTTCTGGTCTTATTAGTTAAATAGATTCTGGTAAAGGTAGTAGTTGTCTATGTAATAGTGATAGTAGAAGTCCTGCAGCAGGCAGTGCTTTTCATTCAGTAGTAGTCCATAGGAACAGTATGGCAAGTGTTCCAATGTCATGGTTTGAATGACCTGAACACTGGATCTTTTATAATACAGTATCACAGTAATGATGAGGCTGGAAAAGACCTTAAAGATCATCCAGTCCAACCTAAAACCAACCAAGTAAACCTAAACATCTGACATCTAGATCGTGCCACTCAGCACCTCATCCAGCCTAACCTTAAACACCTCCAGAGATGGGGATTCAACCACCTCCATGAGCAGCCTGTTCCAAATCTGTTAAGGATAATAAGTGCTTTCATAAAGACATTAAAAAGGAGGTCCAGGGAAAATCTCCATTGATTATTGGATGAAAGGGGGAACATGGTAATTGAAGACAGGGAAAAGGCTGAGGTACTTAACACTTTCTTTGACTCAGACTTTAATAAACAGCTTGGCCATCCTCAGGGCAGCTGGGCTCCTGATTTGGTAGACAGGGATGGGGAGCAAAATATTCCTCTTGCAATCCAGAAGAAAGCAGTTAGTGACCTGCTGTGCCACTTTGATCCTGACAAGTCTATGGGTCCAGACAGGATTCATCCCAGAGTGCTTAAGGAGTTGGCACAAGAGCTAGCTAGTCTGCTCTCCACCATTTATCACAGTATCACAGTAATGATGGGGCTGGAAAAGACATTAAAGATCATCCAGTCCAACCTAAAACCAACCAAGTAAACGTAAACATCTGACATCTGGATCATGCCACTCAACACTTCATCCAGGCTAACCTTAAACACCTCCAGAGATGGTGACCCAATCACATCCATGGGCAGCCTGTTCCAAACTCTGATCCCTCTTTCAGTGAAAAACCTTTTCCTAATGTCAAGTCTAAACCTCCTGCAATGGAGCTTAAGACTGTGACCCCTTGTCCTGTCTCCAATGTCCAGGGAGAAAAGACCGATCCCTGCCTGACCATAACCACCTTTTAGGTAGTTACAGGCAGCAATAAGGTCACCTCTGAGCCTCCTCTTTTCCAGACTAAACAGACCCAGCTCCATAGGGCTTACCTTCCAGGCCCTTTACCATTCTAGTTGCTCTTCTCTGGACTCATTCCAGCACCTCTTAAACTGAGAGGCCCAGAATTGAACACAATACTCCAGGTGCAGTCTAACCAGTGCCGAATACAGGGGGAGGATAACCTTCCTCTCCCTGCTGGCCACAACATTCTTGATACAGGCCAGAGACCTACAACTCTATCAGCAATTGAGACAATCTGAAGTGCTTCACCACATCAGAAAAATGTCACTCATTTAGGGAACAAAGTGCATGGTGTGTTTGTTCTCCCTTTGCTCCCACCATCCTGGTCACTTTTTTAATCTTAGATGAAGGGTAATTGACTTTCATTTATTAGCAAGAAGGCAGTTGTGCTAATCTTCCAATTTTACTGACCTATGGTGCCAAGATAGCTCTGTTTAAGAACTTTAATTACAAGAAAAATAATAATACCCTTCTAATTAAGTTGAAAAACAGATAAAGCATTTAATATCTCTGGAAATACTGAGATTACCTTGCTCATACCGTGCTATGTTTCAACATCTTTTTCCATGGTACAAGATTGTTATCAAGGGCATACACAAACTTTCCATAAGTTATAGGATAGGGTAGCAGGAAAGCACAGCATTGTAATGTGTAACTTCATGTTAGCACTATATTCTTATTCTGGTGTAATAAAATCTGTGGCTCATACTATATTACAGGTATCTTTGATTCAGAATACTCTTACAGTAATTTAAATGCTCAAAATCCCTTGACTGGGCATGGCTACTGATTTATAATTTGATGTCTTGAATGACTGCAATAGTGATAAGTTCAAAAAATCAAACGGTGTGATAAAAGTCTGACTTCACTGTAAGAACAGAGAAGAGGTTTGAGATAAAGAGTAAGATTTGTTAGAGGAGTTTTGATGTTGAGCAACTGGAAAACTCACAGAAAAATATGAATGGTATAAAGATTTCTAAGCCTAAATTTTAACAATAAATATGTGTGGCAAAAACTGACTGGAAATATTTCCCACAAAGATCCAGAAAGGCATAAGAAAAAGAACTGGATGTAGAAATCAAAGAATGGATTTCTCACAAGAAGAGTTTGAGTATTAAATGGAGCCCAAGAGCAGTCAACAGTTGTATTTGCAGCTCTAATTGAAGTGATTTGGAGTCCACAGTTAAACTCACGTAACTGGGGAACAGAAGCTGCTCTGAGTAAATAAAACTTGAAGCAATTTGCAACACTTTATCTCATGTATTGACAAATGTCAACATTGTACAGGCAAAGGTAAATGAGTGCCATGGGAGAAGCAAAATCTCTCAGCCAAAAATCTCCCTGTGTTCTAATGCTTTGCTACCTTTTGGCATTATGATCACTATGTTTGCTGTGGTTAGGCTTTTCTTTCCCCTACAAAAGAATAATGAAACCAAACAAACAGATTTTGCAAACAATTTTTCAGCTGTTCTCATTCCTTGTTTTGTTTCCTGACTGTTGGTAGCATCCTTCCTTCTCTGCACTCTAAAAGAGCAAGATTCAGCACATTCATATGAATGTGCAAATGAAGAGCAGGTAATTCTGAAACCTTGCATTTCCTATTTATATTTAGCTTGGTAAGCTATCTTACATATTCAGTTAGTAGTCATATCTGAAAAGAAGTCTGCTTGACTAAAACCCTGTATAACTAAATTTTGTCTATAGTCTAGAATGTGCTTAGCAAAGCATGGCATCTGTCAGTGGAAATGAACATTTCATACCTTACTGGAAATAATGAACAGCATATACAAGTATAAATTTTTCTACATTTAACTTAGATTTGAATCTTAAATGAAAAGTTAAATGGGAAAAACTGATAAATGCTCAAAATGAATAAGTTTGGGGGTTTTATTAATGGATATATCCTTATGGCAGAAAGAAAAGTTTTAATCCCATTTAGGTAGTACATTAAGAAGAGAAAGGTCAAAGTAGTAAGGCATGCGTTAGAGTTTGAACTCCACTTAACAGTTCATGCAAAAGTAATTCCTTTATTCATGTTAGTTACGTTAAGCTATGCAGGCATGTGAACACAAGTTATAATTAAACGTTGTTATTTTACATATCCTCGGGAGATTTTTTTTTCTTTAGAGCACGACCTAAATCCCTGCTGACTAAAGTGTCCTTAAATGCAAATGCTTTGCTGCATATTCTTGATGTATTGAAGTCCGTAAGTAAGGATAAGGTGCACACAGCAATATTAGGCTGAAACAGGATGAAAAAGCAGTATGAGAGCATAAGACTGAAAGCAAAATCAGAAGTATACAGGTATAGGTATCAGAATTTCAAGAAATCATAATGGTTGAGCAATACCAAGTCTGGAAGTAAGAGTCCTATGTTCATCACTCCTATTTGCCAAAGGGATTGTGGTTTAGCCACTTGTTGACAACAAGAAATAGGGAAAACATGATATCAACTGCAGATCATTTTACAAGTTTCTCATTTTATTGAAGTCAGAAAATAAGGGCAAATATACTAATTTTTGAGGGGAAAAATAGATATAGTGAGTAAGGAGATACTGTGAATTGAAACTAACAAGGTAATTAAGAAGTATTCAACACAAATTTTCTCTTTCCAAAGAGTTTGTTAAAATTGTCCCATCTCCTGAGGCATTTCATGATGTTTCTATAGGTACTGCTCTGTACATTTGAGGTTATAAACGTTTGAAGCAATAATGTCCTTCCCTGCTAGGTCAGCAAATGTATTTATGAACTGGAAACTTAAGAAAATAGTGCTACTGGAAAAATACGCCTGAAAGAAGTGAAGTAAATGTATGTAATACTGTGTTGTTCCTTTTTCAGCTCCATTAATCTCTCTGTACTGAAGCTATTAGGTAAATTAACATTTTTATATCACTGATCTGCCTTCTTGGTTTCCAAAGGCAACTGTGTGATACAAATCTGAATGTACAAATAACACGAACTAAAGGTAATCCAAATGTTTTTGAAGCACCATGCCTTCTGTGTTTGGGAGTTTCCACTTAAACATGATGTATCCAATCCTTGGCCTTATTCTTAAGCAGGACCACAAGAAGCGAGTCACTCAAACTAATTCAGGAGATGTTTTGATGTATGAGCAATACATATTTAACCTGTTTTATGAAAAGCAAGTTATTTGTTATTTATCCACCTTCTCATTAACAACTTTGCAAAGTTAAGACATGGAATATAATACTGACTGTTCAGGAGAGGTTGCATTTTTTTCTCCATAAAGTGCTTTGGTCTGCTGCTGTCTAAACTATAAAGGCATTCATTCATATAGTTATTTTAGCGTATTGCCCACTTACATGGAGAAGGTGGGAAGGTAGGAATGTTACCTATTGTTTTTTCTAAGGTGATGGTGAGTAACTGAGGTTGAAGGCAGCAAGCTGTTAATCATACAGCCTAAGAAAAATTATTCAACAGATAATTCCTCTTGGAAATCCACAGGTCAAAATTCTCACAATATCACAGATGTTTAAGAAAATATGATAGTGTGAGTGGAAATAAAAAAGGATCCCCATGCAAAATGGATTATCATCATAAAGGGAATCATTGCCCATTCCAAAATTACATGCAGAAAACTACTTAGAAAGCATAAACAGCATTTGCATCCAGTATTTACATCTTCAACTTAATCTTTATAGCAATAATGAGACCACCTTTTCTTTGGAAGACTGGATCCTCCATCTCAGGAAAAGCAGAAAAGTCTATACAGAGACTCGTGTACTTGATTTGAAGGCCCAATTCCTGTTCCCTCCCCAAAATCTTTGCTTTTAGTTGGAGCAGGATGCTGGCATTTGACCTTTGTGTGAAATGTTTTGTTCAAAGGTTTTGCCAGTAATTGAACTGGTTTTTCCATAGGCTTTATGCAGATGTTTTTATACTTAGGCAAATGTAAAAGAAAAATACAGTTCTTTCATTTCTGATTGTCCAGAATTCATACTCTTGAGTGGTCTAGGCCATGCTGTATCACATGTGTACATTGCAGTAGTGCATACCCCAGTGCCCATAACCTCTATAATCAGGAGTGAAACTTAAAGCAAACAAGTGAAGTAACTTAGAAGTGTGGGTCCAATCTAAACTGAAACAGGATATGAGGTAATATAATTACATGTCACATAGCTAGGACATTGATGAAAATGTGTGTTTTGCATGTTGAACTGACTGTGTAGCCTCTATTTTTTGGAAACATCTTTGAACTCAGGCACCATTAGCATAATAGGAGCTGACACTGCTACTGCCAGCAGAGTTTTTTATTTTTTTTTAATGACAGACAACAAAACATCTATTGATATAGGGGCAGCTAACCCTGAGTTGCCATCAATCTGACAGCTCTTTCTACTTCATCTTATTCACCTTCCCAGAAGACCCTTCCAGTAATACTGTTCTAAAGTGACTGGAAGCCACTGCCTAAGAGTGAGAACAGATTATAACAAAATGCAATGGAGGTTTGTATCCTTTAAATGTAGGAACATAGCAACAAATAGATACTGAGCTAAAGTGTGACATAGCATGCTGGGATTCAGTTTGTAAGTCCATTGAGGAATACAGTAATTTAGCTTTCAAGCCAGGGTTGACAGGGAGTCAGAAAAAGGATTTACTGAAGTCTACTCAGCTCAAGATTGAACAGTAATATCAAGAATCAGTATCAGATTCTGCTCTGGTGATGAAGTGGCAGGGCTTAGTAAAGAAGTAACTGAAAGGAGAGGAGGAACCAGAAATTAGTTTAGGGAAATTCTATAGAAAGGATTACTACAAAAAGACAAGTCTGTGGAAAGGGGTGGAATTACAGAAAAAGCAGACAGAGAGAGAAGTTCTGGAGCTTTGAAGCATCTCTCCACACACTCGTATGCACTCAGATGACAGGATGCGGAGCAAGTTCTGCCTCCATCACTCGCCCAGTAGTCTCTCCTCCCTCCATAGTCCACTCCCATCTTAAAACGTGGAGGCTTCTTCCTTCCATTGAATAGCTGTCAGTTCCTGATCTCCCCAGAGGAAACATTTACCTAACTTGGCACAAATAGAGAAGGGAAGGAAGACTCAAAGAAAGAAAAAAAGAGATAAAAGCTTCCACACATTTCAGCTGACATCCATAGGAGTTTGTTAGCAGGCCCCTTTTTATGTTTGGTGTTTGAAGGAAGATTGAGGAAGCCCCAGTTGCCACTGCTACTTTTTGCAAAGCTATTTAAATGGAGGCAGTGTCTTTACAGCAGTTTTAAGATGCCTCCAACAGCTGAATGTGATATAACAGCATATATATTGTTTATGTTCTTTATTGCTCCCTGCAGAATAAAATATTTGAGAAATTGTTTTTCCATTCCCAAACACCATAAAGTAGGGAGAAAATGCATATAATCCTTTGGGTAAAATTTCGGTGTAGCAAGAGGTAGGGTCACTATTGATTGAACCAACTGTAGGGCATTAACATTGTTTAAACAATTCTGCTTATGTGCACTGTATAAAATCAAGTGTAGAAAAAAGCTACAGTGTAACTGTAACTTGTGTTACAGTGTAACTCTGCAATGTATAACTGAGATATTTAGGATTTTTAAAGGTGTCAAACATATATGATGATTTGCTTATACAAAATCATGGGCTAAGGACAATTGCCATTTAACAAAGGAAAAACTGAAGAACGTAAGACAGTCACTGGTAGGAAAGGATTCAGTTTGCAGAAAGCAGAGCGTGCTATCCTGTCATTGGCTGGTTTTTACTGGGATATGTGCCAAATTAATATAGATGTTAATTGAATTTGCCATTACTGTGGCAAAGTAAGGGCAAATCTGTGTTACCTGCTTTTGTCTGACCTAATCACAATTATAAATACAGTATTTATAAATGCAGTGTATTACTAAATTTAGAAATTCATTCAGTATTATCTAACCAAAGGGATTCACAGAGACAATGGAGGTGTCAAATAGCTGATCAAAAAAGCCATTTGCTGGCACAAGCAATTTGTCTTGATACAGGGCATTATCTTAGCTTTACTTACCACTGCTTCATAACCTTTTATCCTGATTTGGGGCTCAAGATGGAGAAATGTGTGACTACATTTCTGTCAGTATAAGGCCCACAGACTTTCTGTGGTAGGTCTTCAAGACTTGCAGAAACTCTAAATGCTTTATAGTGAAATGTAATTACAAAATAAGGATAGGCAGAATGGTAATTTCTTTTTTAGTCTCCTTAATTTATGCAAATAGTAAATGACTAGCTACTATTCCACATTATCCTCTAGAGGCAACTGCAAATTTATAGTTAAGAGAGAAAATCATGGGGATTATGACAACTGTGCTTACAGTGGATAAAACATATTTCTTTATTGTACACCCCTTAGATTGTTGTCACACTCTACCTTGGCTGAATTTCGTTGTAAATCAGATGCTACTTCAGTTGTAATTATACACGCTCAGGCTGTCCTTTTGTTTTGAAATTGAAGACTGAAATGAATGAAGTCTTTTTTAACACTTAGAGCTATTTTAATGTATCAACACTTGACTTTAAATATCTAAAGTTTTCATAAAGTTTACTAAAATCACAGTTCTATATTTACAACAGATTTTTGTTATATTTGCCAGGCCTGGTATCATCATGCAAATATCCTTACACAACTGTGAAGAGTACCCACTGTCTGCCAAATTGCACTATAGGTATTTTGACATCAGTGAGAGTGAAAACTGCATATTCCAAGTCAGCTCTTATTCATAGAATAATAGAATGTCCTGGGTTGGAAGGGACCTCCAAATGCCATCTAGTCCAACCTCCTACAACAAGCAGGGACATGTCTAAGTAGACCAGATTGCTCAGAACCCCATCAAGCTTGTTCTTAAATGTCTCTAGGGATGGGGTTCCCACTTCTCTAGGCAACACACTCCAGTGATCCACCACCCTCAGATTAAAGAACTTTTTCCTGATGTCTGCCCTAATTTACCCTTTTCTAGATTAAAGCCATTAGCCCTTGTCCTATCATTTCCTGCACTTCTGAACAGTTCTTCCTCAGCCTTTTTATATGCCTCGTTCAAGTATTGCAAGGTCACTGTAAGGTCCCCCGGAATCTTCTCTTCTTGAACAACCCTTTCAGCCTGTCTTGCAGGCATTCCCGTTCATGTTACCCAGAAAACCATCAGAACAACCTGTAAAATTACAAGAAGAAAAGAAAAAAGGAAACAGTTTTTATGCATGCTCTTTGGAGAGATTTTGATCTGCAAAGGTAGTCAATTTTTTACCACTAGATCCAAAGACAAACAGCCTTCTATTGACTTTAGCTTTTAAGAAGTCCTGAACTCCTGCATCTTGTTATTGGCTAATGAGGTGAGGTTAGGGATTTGTTAGTACCTACAGTCTGCTTTATGAATAGGAGTATACATAAACAGAGAAAAATGCTTTGAGCCCCGGTTTTCAAGAGCTAATAAATTAGTAATTTAAAGGTACTTTCTCCTAATGTATTTTATTTTTAAAAGATCAACACCCCACAACAATAACAAAGAACAATCAAAAAACCAATTCACCCCCCCCCTATTCACAAACCAAAAACTAGAACTACCCCACCAGAAAATATCCTTTTTGGAGAAAAGGAAAATGCAGGAAATACATTAATAGGCACACTGCATACAAGTGTATTTTCTTTAAGTCTGTATTCAGAAAGTCTCATGTCTGGAATTTACATTCTAAATTTTGTCTGTTTTATTCGCATCTGCCTTGGAAGTATGAGTTATAGTATCTATTGGGTGAGCAGCACATATATAAGAGATTTTATTGCTTTTAACTTTATTGTACCACAATCACACAGGGTAGCAGAGGACTGTAGCTAACATTTGGCATTCTAAGATAGTTTACAGAGAATATAACTCCATCACTAAATTTACTGCTGTGATTTTGTGCTTGCGGTTATCCACAGATGTTCTAAATGCTTTTACATGCTCAGTTTAGCACCTTAGCACATACAGCCACTTGTCTCACATATGACTGTGACATTTTTTCATCTTAATGTCCAACAAGTCTCTAAGGCTTGATATTTTTACTCTAAGGATTATAAAACTAAATATTCAATGCTTTGTACCCTTTGCTCCTTTTCTGTTCTTATGTGTGAAAAATACAATTTCAGTCTTATCTTTGCCCAATGAAGGTCTGAAACGTGACCCGACAATTGTTAATTTTAAATTGAACCTAAGCAATTTCATTCCATAGAAATATTTTGCAAATAAAATCCATTCAAGTACTATGGAGAGATAACCTTGTTTTCTTTGCAAACTAATAGTCTGCTGGAGGATAAAGCAAAAGCAAAATCACCAGAGGTACACAAAGGACAGCAATACATTTCCATATACTTTACTAACTGCAGCAGAATTATTTTTGCTGAAGACGTCTTCACTTCTACTGAGTATGAATCTATTTGACAAACTTAGATTACTACATGGTTATTTTCTGTATATTAAGCCTTCACATGCTATACCCTGTATTTTCAGTTGTGCTATAGATTTGGTCCAGCCTGGACACTGGACACTGCCATTCATTGCTACACTATCGGATCATATAAAGCAAGTGTTTTAGTTGGTGCCAATATAAAGGAATGGGAGGGTTTATCCCTTTCAGTAAGCGCACTTCTCGTGTTTAAGCAAGCTGCATTTTGGTATAATCAGGAATATTAGATATATCCACAGTACACCCACCTTCATCTTTGAAACTAGTGGTACATCTTCATACAGTAATTCTTGAGATCCTTGTTTTGCTTGTTTAAGATCCTTTTTCCTCTAAAAGCCTCATACGCTACCTTTTCCTTATGGTAGAGGTTTTTTATACCAACATTAGAAGACAGTCTCTGTCCTAAAAACCTCAATAATCTCAATTCCCCTACTCTTCGAAAGTTGAACAGAAAGACTGTGTTTTGCCAGAAGCCATATAGAAAAGCCTGTAAGAGAGCCACAAACCAAAAGTGGATTTCTTACCTCCCCAGTCAGTGCTATAACCACAAGTCTTGCTATCCTTTCTTGCTAATGTCTTGGCAGCTGGATGATAACACTCTTGTATGTAATAAAACCAGTGGCCGTTATCTAACAGCACAAACCAGTAACAATGCAGATGTGCTAGGGAACAGCAGCTAAGAAGCTCAGCTACATTACAGTAAAAGGTATAGGAATAAATACACCAGAGGGCTTCTACACTTGAAAATGCATTTCTGCTCAGGCAATTTGCTGTTTGCGTGGGAACTTTATATTAGTGTTTTCTTCCATTTCCTATTGTTCCTACCTGGTCTTGTGCTGACAATTTAAAGACAGCATGTGAATTCAGCTGTTTCAGGGCATTTCATTCATCTCTCCTACATGCATTTATAGCTCCAAAGGTGGAGGAAAACAAGACAAGGGTGTGAATATTCTTGGTTAAGAATTAACTATATTTGTCCTTTGAGCATATTCCACATAGTCTTAAGAGTGAAAAAGCTGCCAAGTAGCTGGCCCATGAGGAATGAAGAGAGTCACAATTTAAAAGATGTTGACAATGTCTCACCTAAACAGAATGTTAGAATAGAAAAACATGCCACAATACTGTTTTTTTTATAGCTCATTAAGGTTTAAGTATTCTGTGTGTAACTATACATTTCAGCTATGGGAACAAGTCCAAAGCCTTCTTTACAGGGTCCTTTGACTGTCACTAACAATTTTTTTCTTTTTTCTGTTCAGGAAGATGACAGCAGCCAAAGCATAGGCTTCCTGTCTTTAATTAAATTGAATAATACATGAAGAGGAATACCTATTCTGTTTTATATCTGTTTTATTTCAGCATGAAAGATAGATTAGAGAGAGAGAGAGAGACAGGCAGATAAGCAGGTAGGTAGATAGATAGATAGATAGATAGATAGATAGATAGATAGATAGATAGATAGATAGATGCAAATTATATCTGATTTCTGGAGTTTCTGGCTAAACAATCAGATGAAGCTTTCTGTACAAGTAACCTGAAATTTGATCACTTGCTTCTACATAGAGGCTTTAAGACAAGGAAGGTAAATCTGTTAATTCATTACCATTTAACTCTGTTAATACTTAGAGAATTAAGGCTAAAGATTAATGTTACTCTAAACACATGAAAAATCCTAAGTAGTGGTACTAAAATAGCCAGAGACTGAGTGAAGTAAAGCTGTATATATTGTGAACAAAAAAGCACAGTACATTTGTTTAGAGCAAATTATTCTCACTAGCATTAATCACTAATTCTTCATTTCCAGTGTTTCAGCAAATATATTAATGTACTTCTCATAACTGCACAAGTCTTGGGCAAAAATAATACTTTTTAAATGTCCCCTGTTTGATATCTAGATTTCAGAGGCCTAAGACATACTACTACATACAAAGAAGTAGTGGTGAAATTCCCTCTAGGTTCAGTGGGATACAAATGGAATCTTCCTGTAGAGGCATTTTCACCCAGATCCTATCAGGTCCTGCATACCTTTCCTGATATAATTCCTGCTACAGACAGGAATGTTATATTTTATCACTGCTGGGACGATGAACAAAACATACCAAATATGTTTGGTCTCCAGAAAGAAAACTGCCAAGACACTTCAATACAAGCTGACCTTAGTGCTGAGGGATATCATGCAACAATTGAGTGATGGCCAAGAGATTAAGCCCAGTCAACATGGGTTGAGGCGGGGTAAGTCTTGCCTGACTAAACTGATCTCCTTTAATGATCAAGTGACTCGACTGGTTGATGAGAGGAAGGCAGTGGATATGGTTTACCTAGATTTCAGTAAGGCATTCGACACGGTCTCCCATGATATACTCCTAGCTAAGATGGCAGCAAGGGGCTTTGACAGGAATATACTGTGCTGGGTCAGGAACTGGTTGGATGGACGAGCCCAGAGAGAGGTGGTTAATGGTGTCGCATCTGGTTGGTGACCTGTTACTAGTGGTGTCCCCCAAGGCTCAGTGTTGGGTCCGGTCCTGTTCAACATCTTCATTGATTATATTGACGATGGGTTGGAATCCATCAGCAAATTTGTGGATGACACCCACAAAGCTTGGAGCCCGTGTTGATTTGTTGGAGGTTAGTAGGGCCCTGCAGGGGGACTTGGACAGACTGGAGAAATGGGCAGACTCTAATAGGATGAGTTTTAACAAGTCTAAGTGTCGGGTTCTGCATTTTGGTTATAACAACCC
>VZRI01000055.1:0-22916 GCA_013397515.1 Upupa epops | reverse complement strand
CAGCAGACTTTGCTGCCATTCAGAGAGGTCTGGATAGGCAGAGAGCTGGGCAGAGAGAAATTTAATGAGGTACAACAAGGGTAAGTGTAGAGTCTTGCATCTGAGCAAGAATAACCCTAGGTACCAGTATAGGTAAGGTCACCTTATGGAGAGCAGCGTGGAAGAAAGGGACCCGATAGTCCTAGTGGGCAGCAGGATGTCTATGAGCCAACAATGTGCTCTTGTGGCCAAGAGGGCCAACAGCATTCTGGAGTGGATCAGAATGGGGATGGTTAGCAGACTGAGAGACGTTCTTCTCCCCATCTACTCTGCACTAGTGAGACCACATCTAGAGCATTGTGTCTTGTTGTGGGCCCCTCAGTTCAAGGGGGAACTTTTGTCCACCGTAGGGCAATGATGTTGAAGGAAGTAAAACACTTCCCTTATGAGGAAAGGCTGAGGGAGCTAGGCCTCTTTAGCTGGGAGAAGAGGAGGCTGAGGGGTGATCTCATTAAGATCTAANGACGTTCTTCTCCCCATCTACTCTGCACTAGTGAGACCACATCTAGAGCATTGTGTCTTGTTGTGGGCCCCTCAGTTCAAGGGGGAACTTTTGTCCACCGTAGGGCAATGATGTTGAAGGAAGTAAAACACTTCCCTTATGAGGAAAGGCTGAGGGAGCTAGGCCTCTTTAGCTGGGAGAAGAGGAGGCTGAGGGGTGATCTCATTAAGATCTAAAAATATGTCAGGGGTGGGTGACAGGAGGATGAAGCCAGGCTCTTCTCAAGGTCATCTGGTGATATTACAACGGGCAATTGGTGCAAGCTGGAACATAGGAAGTTCCACATAAATATCAGAAGAAAATTCTTCACAGTGAGGGTGATGGAGGGTGAAGAGTCTCCTTCTCTGGGGATATTGAAGACCCATCTGGATCTGTTCCTGTGCGACTTGGTCTAGGTGAACCTGCTGTTGCAGCGGGATTGGACTGGATGATCTCTTGAGGTCCCTTTCAATCCCTAATAATTATATGATTCTATTATTTCTTTGGCCATCCTTGGATGCAGTTATCCACTACTCTAAGTGAGGTCCTGCCTTAATTTACTCATTTTTGATCACAGAAAAATCTTTGTATCGACAAATTGCCAACTTACATTTCCATTCTGAAAGTATCCTGAAATATTCTATTGACCCTTAACTAGGATACCATATTAATTTTCTTGATATATCACAGAATCAGAGAACTGGTTTTGGTTGAGAGACATCTTTAAGATTATTGAATTCAACTGCTAACCCAATACTGCCAGTTTACCATTAAATCATGCTCCTCTACATCTTTACGTCTTTCAATCAGGTCCAGGGATGGTGACGCCACCATTTCCTGGGTATCCTACTGCAATGTCTGATAACATTTTTGGTGAAGAAATTCTTCTATATAGCCAATGTGAACTGTCTCTTTTGAACATTCCTTTGAACATTTCCCTTACTCTTATCACTTGCCACCAGGGAGAAGAGAATGTTCCTCTTCTTACTCTGCTATCTTTCAGGTAGTTGTAGGATGCAATAAGGTCTTCCCTTAACCTCCTTCAGACTAAACAACCCCAGTTCCCTCATCAGCTCCTTGTATGGCTTCTGCTACTATGCACTCAAGCACCTCCATGTCTTTCTTATAGTTGGGGACCCAACACTGAACACAGTGCTCAAAGTTTGACTCACCAATGCTGACTACCGAGGTACAATCACTCTCCTATTCCTGCTGGCTGCAGTATTTCTAATACAAGTCAGGATTTTGTTGACCCTCTTGGCCACCTTGCAACACAGTGGTCTCATTCAGCTTGCTGTCATGTAACACCCCTAGGTTCTGGTGCTTTCTTACCTCAGGAAAAGCTCAGGAATACCCCTGTACACATATATCTGTCATTCCACTGCTCTCCAGGCTGTCTCTGAAGCAGCTGCTCTTGGACACATATTCATTTAAATATATGTGTATATTAATATCCAGTATATACCACGATAATTACCGCATAGCCCCAAAGCTATGTGGTAATTGCATGAGTAAGGACCATTGTACTTGCAATGACTTTTCTGAAATGAGTTCATTATTTTTGCATTGTTTAGTTTTAATGGTCTCTTCTTTTTTATTTTTTACTATATTTTTGTAATTTTTAAAATTTATATTGAGATCAGAAATTATTAATTATCAACATTTGCATTAGAAAAAATATGTTTTAATTTTTTTGGTATTTTATATGGGCTTTTGTTTTTGAAACATTTTTCTCTGTAAGAATTAATTACATTTGAAATAACTCATAAGTTAAAATTCACAAAGTGTATTAAATTGTTGACTGAAAGGTAAAATTGAGAACTATTTTATTAATCAAATTACCTGTAAGTCTGTCTAAGCACACAAATATACTTTGCATTTGATATTGCTACTGCTATTATGTACTGGGCTCCTAAGCTTAATTCATTGACTAGATACTTTACCATTGTAACCTTCTTATTCTGCATAGCCTTGTAGTTTTGCTCTAATGCACAGCAAGTGGTATTGTTAGACTTCCAGTCATTCATTAGTTTATGTAGATGATGTTGCTATGTTTTGCTATTGCAACATTTTATGACCACACAAACTGTGTTGTATTCCCTGTATTAGATGATGGCCTTGAGATAGAATAATGAAGAACTGTGTAATGTCATAGTGACAAAACCTTAGGAAGCAATTTTATCAAGGCAACATCACTCCCGTGGAACTTATATCTAGCTCATTTCTTACTCTGTTTTGTAGACAGCAACAGCCCGTTTATAGGCTCAGATAAAAAATTCTCTGTCACAGCAAACTCATCAGACACATGCCCACATGTCCAGAGATGTTTGATTTCTGATAATATGTTCAGATAACAAAGACATGTGATACAGCTGTGAGTTCTTTTTTCCCAGGTTACTTATTTCCAGGTGTGTGATGTATTGATTTTATCTATGTGAATGGAAAATGTTATGTGGAATGTGAAGGCTCTGAGGTAAAGTTGAAAAGGATTGTAATTGGATCCATTGCTCATGGACTTGGACTTCATCACCTGATCTAAGTGGTATCAAGAGATAGGAAAAGAAAGCCTTACTTCTGAGCTATGGATCCTCTATTTTTTCAGTCCATCAAACCTATCTGGTTGAAAACTATTTATTCTTCTCAGGTTGTCCAGAAGTCATAAATTGTAAATATTACTTTTGTGATCTCTTTGGAATATTTTTAGACTGGTACACTGTTGGGAATTTCATGGTTAGGCTTGACACAGGCTATTGTGCACGAGTGTAGTGATCTTCACACACACAGACTTTATCTAGAAGCCTATATTAACAAATTATTTATGCCAGCATGAAAAAATGCATCATCATTGTTTTGAAACTTTCATTTAGAAATATTCCTTTCCTAATTTAAATGATAATGAGAAGTAGCTAAACTCTAGCAAAAATATTCAGAGACATTTATGCAACACAAATGATAACATTTAATCAATGTTGATTGAGCCATACAAATAGTATATTAATCTTAATTGACTAATTTCTCAGATCACAACTTGGCTGAACCTCACTCAGGTTAATGCATCCAGAGAACCTTATATCAGATGAAGATCTGTGAGTTTTACCTAGTTCAGCAAAATTACTTTTTTCTGGTTCTTACAGAAAAGGAGCGTAATGGGACCCTGTTTACCACAAAGCATGGTATTAACAAGTGAAGTGATAGAGTTTCACTGACATCCAAAATAAATATAAGATTATTTATTTTATCAGAGTCAAGAGTTTTCATTTATTTTAGAAACATCTTTTTACTGAGGTGTCTCTTGACTTTACTACTTGGATAAAAAATCACATATCAGTAAGAGTAAATAAAAGGAAGTCTTGTAAGAAACTTGGTTGGTTCTGGTTTGAGGTATGCGCTGAATATCAAAGAATGATTCTTAGCAGTTTGTAAACCAGTGGATTACACTCTCAAAAAACCTGATGAATTATCTGTCTTTCCAGCCATTTAAAACCAAACACTTGAAATTCTGCTTTGAGGAACAATTGTTCATTAACAGAAAAACTGAGCAGAATATGCAGATTTATTTAATCTTACCTTTGATTCTTGTCCTACTTTCTGTTGTTATTTTGCTGTTATAGTGCACATTATTAAATGCTGTTGGAAATTTTTGCCCGTTGAATTAGCTTGTAAGGCATTTACAATAAATGAAGAAATGCCAGGAATCTCTTGCCTTTAAATGCCTTTCTAAATGTAAACTGCCTATCTCTTTCAATTTATAGTAAGGTTATAATGCCAAAAGCATCAGCATGGTGAGTCATAGTCAGGACATTTTTGTCTTTATAACATAGTTAAAATTGAATTTTATTTAGAAATTGTGTTCTTTAGTACTCTCTCTGCTTTAAAATTGACCTGCCATGCTTCATTGTTTTAAAGTACAGGATACAGTACTACTTACTTTTACAGTAAGAAGAAACATATGCATACATCACTTTTTTCTATAGATTTCTTCATTTAACATGATTGGATTTTATTGCTTTACTGCTCCTGTTCATGTTGACCTTTTCTACATTTGAGATTAACTGATTTTAGAATTGAATTGCTTAAGAGCTCAAGAATTCCTATGCTAGGTAACTATACCAAAAATTGACCACAGGCTATATAGTAGCAAAACTTCACTGCCCAGTAACCAGCAATGGTGGGTTGATGTTGGGTCCATTCATTACCCTATCCTCTTCCTAGCAGGAATATATTCTTGATTTTGCATCAGAGAAACTTGGCCATTGCCAGTAATTTAGGTCTGTAAGGGAAGAAGTTAATCTCTCATCTTGCCTGCAATCAGCCCATGTAATAACGTACAATTGTGCATGAGCTCTGTGTTGTGTAAGACAATGTCCTGTCTCAATCCATAACACACAATCATTGTGTAATAATTGTATGACATAATGATTGTGTTATGACTGCATACTGACTTGTATGGACATTTTGGCTTCTAAGGTGCCTCTGTCTGCAGTGGGAGGTACCCCTGGTTTGCAGCAGAAAGGAGAGCTGAGCACCTGTAACACTGATGTGTGGAGAAAAAACAGAGATCTTGGTGGAGTTTCTAGTAGGCAGTTTACTACCACCAGTGGGTGTACGGGGGCTCATGCCTCCACAAGTGTACACACCAAACTTGGCTGAGGGTTCAGCTGATATGCAGTTAAAGTTTACATATTAATAAGATTACCCAATCCATCTATACATATGCATGACCTGTCTCCACTTCACATGTAAGTTACATCTCCTCCCTTCTGGACTTGCACAGTTTATTATGGTAAGGGTCTGTAGGGGTCTTAGGGGATGAAGCAAATAAATAGCCTTTGTTGCTGTAAACTTTTGACCTGTTTGTCCAGTGCAGATTCAATAGTTGCTTTCAGTGAATTGTTTTTGAAAATTTTCTCCACCAGCATATTCCTGTCCTATTTAGCAGCCTGTATCCCCTTATCTAGGAATGCACATTCTGTTTTGTCTTAACAGCACAGTCTTTCCCCCAAAAGATTCCTTATTTGGTGGCGTGTTAGAAGTAATTTCTCTGTCAAAGATAATTTGCTTACTAAGATTTTGCTAACCAAGAGCTCTAAAAGCAGTTTCATAGGTCACCATAGGTCCCCCTTTCAATGCCATGGTTGTGTCTGGGATGAATTGTGTCCTGCACTAAATGACATAGAGATGGGGGAAGCTGCCTCCTCCATTTCTCTCACTGGGTAGAGGGCTGACATGGTTGCCAGCAGCAGAGTACTCATACCTACTCATGAAGTTCAATGAGGATAAGTGCAGAGTCCTTCACCAGAAAACACACAACTCTCGAATGCAGCTCAGACTGGGATCCTCCTGGCTAGAGAGAAGCCCTGTAGAGAGGGACCTGGGGGTCTTGGTGGATAGCAAGCTCAACATGAACAAACAGAATGCTGCTGCAGCGAAGAGGGCAAACAGGATGCTGGGTTGCATTAACATGGTCATCACCAGCAAGATGTTATCTTGCCACTCTACTCGGCACTGGTCAGACCACACTTTGAGAGTACTGTGTTCAGTTTTGGTCCCCGCTATACAAAAAAGATGGAGATAGACTGGTGAGGGTTTAGAGAAGGGTGACCAGGATGATCAGAGGACAAGAAGACCTCCCATATGTACAAAGGCTGGGAATGTTCAGCCTTGAGAAGAGAAGGCTTATTGAGATATTCTAGTATNGCTGCAGCGAAGAGGGCAAACAGGATGCTGGGTTGCATTAACATGGTCATCACCAGCAAGATGTTATCTTGCCACTCTACTCGGCACTGGTCAGACCACACTTTGAGAGTACTGTGTTCAGTTTTGGTCCCCGCTATACAAAAAAGATGGAGATAGACTGGTGAGGGTTTAGAGAAGGGTGACCAGGATGATCAGAGGACAAGAAGACCTCCCATATGTACAAAGGCTGGGAATGTTCAGCCTTGAGAAGAGAAGGCTTATTGAGATATTCTAGTATATCAAGTGTGGCTACCAAGAGGATGGAGACTCCCTTTACACAAAGAGTCATGTAGAAAGGACAAGGGGAAATGTTTACAAGTTGCTCCAGGACAGATTCCGACTGGATTAGAGAGGAAAGTTGTTCATGATGAGAGCTGTCAGTGGAATGGTCTTTCAAGGGAAGTGGTGGATTGATCAACTTTATACAATTTCAAGACCCATAGTGTTCTGGGCCTGCTCATTTAAGCTTTATCCTGCTTTAAGATGTTGGACTAGATGGTCCCTGAGGTCCCTTCCAACCCACAAGCCTGCGAACCTATGAACCTACTGTAGATCTGAGCTCCAGCCCTTAGTGACTCCACTTGGCCCTTCCTCATTTGTCTCCTCATTGTGCAATCATGGGATATTTTTAATCATACAAAGTATGTCTTCTGTTCATCCTAAACTAATTTCCTTGACAGCTGGTTTACTGCAGATGTATTTATAAGTAAAATGCCTTATATTGCCTCTCTTCCTCGTAGATTTTTTGGGGAAAGACAGGAAATGAATTTCGCAGGAATTTATGACCTTTTCCTTTTGCAAGAGCTTCTGTCTAAGTTTTTAGATGATGCAATATGGTAGCATCCAAAAGTAGAATGCAAGCAGAAGTAAGGGTGAGAGGGAAAGTGATTTATTAATCCATTTCAGCCTTCTTGTAACACATCTTAGTACACTGAAAAGGAATTTTAAATGAGCTAAAAGGAAGGGTCATGCTACAACATTTTAAATTAGAAGGTTAGAAATTTCTACAGCCACTGTATGCTGCTGGATAGGTTTAAACACACAGAAAAAGTGTTATCTGTGGGATTAAAATATTGAAATAAAAGATTTAGGAAGTTAGAAAGTCAGAAAACTGCTCCTCACAAGAATCATATAAATTTCTGGGTAACTTTTGTCTTCATAGGGTTTAGAACATGATGTAAGTATTGCTTTAAAGGTGTTAAGTGGTTTGTTTAGCTAGAAAAGCTTTTGCAAGAATTATATAATGCATACTTAGAGGGAGTGTTTCTCTGAGAGCTGGATAGTAGGACTCATATTCTTTGATTATGTGCTGATTGCGTTCATGATTTATAGATGCATTTTGATGAACACATATTGTGTCTCTCTGAATGACTTCTTAATGATTCGGACTAATCACTAATTACATTTACACAGTTACTAATTACTAATTACTAATCACTAGTTGTAAGTGCTTCTGAGATGGCTTTTGAAGCACATATTTTGCAGGCGATTCAAAACCTGTGTTACAAAATAGGAAGTATTTGTCTTTGCAATTGCTGGATCCTTGTCACTGGGACTGCTGAATGCTGTTCTTATTCTGTTTTAAACAAACCGTACTTGATGAAATATAGAAGAACAAAAACAAACCAGCTTTTTAGCCAAAAATTATTTTGGGCATTTGTGAAACAGTCAAGAGAAAGTCTTTGGGGTTTTTTGACATAATAAACATACATCTAAAAAAGAAATGGCATGTACTTTTAGAAAGTGTGGCATTAGAAACAGTGCATTGAAATGAATTCTCAGTACACTCTCAGTTCTGTGTGAGTTTGTTTTGAATTACCTACATCAAGCTAAAATAAATGACCCTCAAAACTTATTCAGAAAGGGCTGTTGGTAATAGTAAATCTTATGATCTGGAAGTTTCCTGTTGTCCTTTGAGCTCCAAGAATCCAGAGAGACTAATGGAGTTAAAATAAATGGAACAAAAAATTCTCTAGACTTTCTGCCTTCTTATGGAGATGTGGTTTGAGTGTAAAAGTTTCTGACCCTCCCCAGAGTACACTTTGCTTTCTTTGGGTGAACAATCATCACAGTAATATGTTGTGCCACATATTTTCTGACAAAAACAGACTTGTGAGACAGGACGATCTGTATTGCCATATATATTTACACAGGGAACATGCATGAAATGGCACTTAAAAATGAACAAAAATATGTGAAAGCTAAATTCAAAGTGAATGTTATTTGAAACAGGCATGCAAGTATTCAACTTGAAAGAGCTATATTGGTACCTTACTGCTCTTCTAAAATGCTACTTTTTGTATAGATGGTCAGAGCAAACAGATGCTTCAACATCTAATGTTAAAAAATAAATGAAAGTTTTTAAACTTAATAAAGAAATGTAAATATATGAAATAAAAAAATACTCGTTCATATTTTTAAAATAGAATAAGAATTTGATACTACAATTCGGGTGAATTTAACAATGAACAGTCTCTCTGATTCTCTGATTCTGAGAGAAACTATAACTCCATGAATATGTGAAAGATTCATGCATTGCAGAACCATGTGATAAGTTGCTAAAATAGTAGTCTGTACTAAAGCTAATCTTCAAATATAATTTCTGATATATAGCGTTATCTTCACATACATTGTGCATAAAAAACGAATCCACATTAGAATAACAAATACATTATACATTAAATTAAATTTCTTAGGTAATTCTGCTTATGCATTCTGATTTAAATTTTTGGTTTTCTGCTCTTTATGTAGCAAATGGTTTATGCCGAATGAAGAATGCTACCCTAAGGAACACTGCAAGAGAGATTTTGGTTGAAGACCTTCTACTGCCACAGTGGCCAAACTCACTTGCCTCATGTATTTTTTTTTTGTGGTTTATCATATTCACAGATGAGTGGTCTATAAACAGTAATGTCTGTGTTCTGACAACATTATGATAACAGGCTTTATTTCTATACTAGTAGGCACAGTGGGTTTTTGTCTGAAGGACTATTTGAAGTTGTTATTTGAAGCATTTGGGATTTGTCTTGTCTGTCTCTAATATTGCATAGCATTAATATATTTCAACACTGTTCACTTTGACTTCATGTGTAGCCATGCGTTTACTGCAGGTTTGCAGCTTGTGCCATGGATGTCTTAAGTCAGACACTTGAAAAACAATGCACACACAATTAGAGTAATCTTCTCCAGCAGATCTCAGTACATGTTCACTGTTTCCTGTCACAAATTAACTAGATGACAAGACCTTCCTTTACTGTGCAAATATTCCTACATCATATTTTATCCTTAGACTTCTTCCTTTCTGTATGATCAGTTTTTTTCCCATGGGATTAAGTGGGAAAAGCTTCCCAAATATATGGTTTTAATGTACAAAAGGAGCTGAATTGAAGTTTACAAATACAATCACAGTTCTGACTCTTCATTTAATTAATTTCGTTCATTTAATTTTGTCTATTTAAGAATATCCTTTCGGTATACTCATAATGCATGTATGCATTCATGCATGAAATTTCCTGTTTTGGTTTCACTTTGTTTTTTTCTTAAAATAAGCTGCACTGTGCTGAAAGCCATATGAACCATCAATACTGCTAAGACTTTAGATCCAACACATACATTTCCTGATTGAATACAGTAGCTGATAAAGCAGTAAGCTGCAGTTCCCTCTAGTCCTTTGTGAAAGGGTGAAAATGTCAGAAAATAAAATAGAAAAAAGCAAAACTCTGAATTCTTTCCCTGGTTGTGAAGTGAGCACACATTTGGGACTGTAGTTCATATTCAAGTCTTTCTTGTTTATGATATTTTCTCTCTCCCCCAAATCTTCCCCCTGGTTTCCCTCATTTCATTGGTTTTCTATATGTTCTTTAGATGCCACAAGAGAGCTCCAGTCAATGATGTCACTGGGATCACAAGTGCCTCTTCTCTAGGGTTAAGTGCACCTTATAAATACTAATTCTGAAGGAATATCTGTGACTTGGAAAGGGTCTCTTACTAAATTCAATACTTATGAGTGCATAATAGTGGGAGTCACATTAAAAAAAATTCCCCAACATTTCAGAAAGGAACTAGCAGTGTATTTTCCCTTGGTCTAATTCTCTACAATGAATTAAAACTCTTCACAAAGTATAATAAAATTAGGCCTAGGTATAACTTAAATTGGAAGTCTTTCCTTGACACTTTAAATCTAGTAAAGTTGCAAGTGATTGAAGAATGGGTCTAAGAAAAAAAATGTTTATCTGCTTTAATAATGAGAAACATATTCATTTTGACTGAATAACTGTAGTAATTTTTTTAATTAGATAGAGTGGATTATCAAGCTAATACACTCATCTATGGGTTTCTTCTATTAAGAAATATTATGAATATAAGAAAATGTCCAGTCAGCTAAATTTTCCTAACAGAAGATTATCTAAGCTTTGGTCTGTAATAAGCAATTATGGCAGGGGATTATGAGTCTGAACTCTCCCAGAACACCTTTATGGGAAAGAGCAGTAATGCAGCACCCAAAAAATCATCCCAGGTCTTACTAAGGAAAACAAACTTTCAAAAATAAGAGCATAAGAAATTTTAATGGAATGTTCATTCTAGAAGAAAACTCATAAATAATCACACCATGTTGCTCACTTTGGCCAGCAAAGTTGTTTTTATGGTCAGTGTACATGAGAAATGAATGGTTCTTCAACCTACAAAAGCCCTCTTCGAAAATTTTATCTGAAAAAGTTAAAAGCTTGAGAATGTAAACAGTAGATTCCTATGGTTCAACATGTTGTGCTGCATTTCAAAGGAAAAACTGAACTAATTAAAGTATGAAAGTTTTCAAAGCCAGTATAACAATAACAAGAGTTACATACTGTTTACATAGTAACAGTAAGACCCCGAATAGGAGATGCTGTTCTGAATCATTTATCTTTCCCTATTTCAAAATTATACTGTATTGCTAATAAAAGACAACAATTTTGTCTTTAAAAACTGTATTAGCTATAGCAGGTCAATCAGGTCATAGAACGTTTTATATCCCATTCTGCCTTTAAATAGTACTTGAATTTGTGTTAAAATTAACAATCAGAAAACTGAAGATTTCTTTGCTAAAAATTTCTCCATTTCAGCTACCAAAAAGAAAAAAAAAAGCTACACAAATAAAGGAAAAACAAAAAGAAAAGAAAAACATTATTACTCATTCTGACATCATTACAGGAAATCAATTAGCAATTGGAACAAAGGAGTTTGGAATTGAAGTAATTAAATTTGAGCATGTGTGACATTGCTGTAATTTCAGTGAGATCCTCCCACACTTCCCTATGAGTGATTTATTTAGGCAGTTGGATGAGTGTAGGGTTTCTTTTAATATACTAAATTATTTTCTATCAGAGCTGTTCTCAGATGATTTTACACTGCTTTCTTAGCAACACATCATATTTCCATTTGAAAGTTGAAATCTTCCAAAATTTACTTTAAACACATAAAAATAGCTAGCAATAAAACTTTTGCTGCTTTTTTCTCTCCTCTGAAAAGTTTAATAACTGTAGCATGAGCTCTTGAGGAGCACAAATAATAAAAAATAAACAAGAAAATATTTCACAACCATGCTGTCCACTGAACATTCTATTTAGACATCCATTGAGAAATCCACTGGACTCCTTTGGCTTCCTCTATACCCACACCTCCCTGTGAAAAGTTTGTCCTCAGTTCCCAGAAGTTTAATGCCTGGAAGTGAATTGAAATTGCAGATGAAACAGTCATTGATCTTTGCCATTCTCTCAGGTCTCTGGGAAATCAAACCTATCAACTCCTACTGTTTAGAGACACATAATGCAGTAAAACACTGAACAAGTTTTTCCCTGAGCACTCAGCATATGCCTACCAATTCTAGCTGGTTTTCCTTGAAAACAAGAGGCAGCAACACAGAACAGACAGAAGAATATGCATGTGGCAAAGGTACTGGTGGACTCTAGAGAGATGAACATCCATTTCTAACCAAGAATAAAAACATGTGGAGACTTTTGTTCATTGTAGGACAGTTTCTATTTTTAAGCTCATTAATGTAAAACCATAGTGACTCTGAAGAAATCAATGCAGTTCATTTAGACTTGTAGTTCTCTCCAAACACTGTGAACACAGATATCTCAAATCATAGGTATGATAAGTATATAATGGTGTCATGATGATCATTTCCCACTCAAAATTCAGCCTCAGTTACACCAAGTAATTGTTTCACTTTATTTTGGTTGTTGTTTCATTTTGTTTTGAAAGCTTCAAGAACCAAAATTGGACATTTTTCCTTGGCATTCATGTCAAGTCCTTCTGTTCCTTGTTCAGTCAAGTCCTTGTTCCTCATTAATCTGTTTTCCTCTATTTCAGCTGATTATTCTTTGTTCTTTCCACACATGACGAGAAAAATTTTATTGTCTTCTGTTTTATAACTAGTTTATAGGTATTTGCAGACTGTCTCCTGTCACTATCTGTTTTCAGTGTGGCAATCCTTCCACCATGTGTGAAGCTTTGCTATATTTCAGCACTCATTTCTGGGCTTAGTGTGTTCCTGAACTGCAGCATCCAAATACATAATGCTTGGCAAAGCAACATGTACCAAAGAAGTCTGAAGAATTACTTAATGTCTTAAAAACAAGACTGCCTTTACTACATACTGCAAGTGCTTCTCTTCTGTAATAGCATGATGCAGTCAACTTCTATGCAGTCTTAAAATATTTGTGTTATTTAATTTGAACAGTTATCTGAATAGTAATACCCCATCCTCACTTTGTATCTTCAAACTTTCAAGGTATTTTGAATTACATTTCCAATTTTCCAAGCTGTATCTCCAATTAAAACATTTTGAATTATTATCCAGAGTTCCTGTGTAAATGCAGGAGTAATTTGGAGTACAATTTACAAACTCTTGGAATAATCTGTAAATTTAGTCATCTTATTCTTTATATTCCATTCAGAAGTGGAAATCTGAATCTTACCACATACTGAATAGATCATTGTGAAACCAAATGCAATCAATTTAATCTATTTAACTGTATGTTTTCTAATAATTTTTATATGCAAATAAATGTATTACTAAACAGTTCAAATAACCAATTTACAATTAATTGATCAAAGTGTTATTTGATAAAAAAATTACCCTTTTCTTATTATGGAACTGCTTAATCATACTTTTGGGATTGGGCGAAACTTACCCTTACCACATAGCTCCATTATTCTACCTACATCCATAAACTTTCTGCATGTGAATCATAAAAAACAAGTTACTTGGTGTCAAATGTATTTTCATAACTTACACACCATTTTTGTCACTTGATTATAACATTTGTCTTCTTGTATTGCTTTTCATCACTGGCTCAGTCACCACATAAAACAATTTGATTGCATCTCTTTGCAGATGAGAAAGCTGAAGGACCCAAGAGATATGTTCCACCTCATAGGTGAAATAAGGACATAAACCCTATTTCCTGCAATGAAGTCTCAGGCAGTGTCTATACATAATTAATGTAGTAAAAATGTCTAGGTGAGCTTTTTTTTCTGCTGACAAAAAAGATTTAAAGATTCATTAAATTAGCATTCAAATTTTCCAGTTTTGTCATTAGCATCTAAAAAAGCAAAGCAAAACTATTTCCTGAAGACTGTCCTATTTTTAATTTTTTAAAATAATTTTTGAATAAAACAGTGTTAGCAAGCAGTCTTCAAGGTATCACACTATCATGGTAATGATAAGGTTGGAAAAGATCTTGAAGATCATCCAGTCCAACCTAAATCCAAACCAATCAAGTAAACCTAACATCTAACATCTAGATCATGCCACTCAGCACTTCTTCCAGCCTAACTTTGAATACCTCCAGAGACGGCGACTCAACCACCACCATGGACAGTCTGTTCCAAAACCGGAACAGTGAAAAACCTTTTCCTAATGTCAAGTCTAAACCTCCCCCAATGGAACTTAAGACTATGACCCCTTGTCCTGTCACCAGTGTCGAGGGACAAGAGAACNCAAAAGAACGACCCCTGCCTGACTACAGCCACCTTTTAGGTAGTTATAGTCAGCATTAAGGTCACCCCTAAGCCTCCTCTTTTCCAGGCTAAACAGACCCAGCTCCATCAGCCTCTACTCATAGGGCTTACCTTCCAGCCCCTTTACCATTCTAGTTGCCCTTTTCTGCACTCTTTCCGGCACCTAGATATCTTTATTAAACTGAGGGGCCCAGAACTGAACACAATAGTCCAGGTGCGGTCTAAACAGTGCTGAATACCTCCCTCACCCTAGTGGCCACACCATTCTTGATACAGATCAAGATGCCATTAGCCCTCTTGGCCACCTGGGCACATTGCTGACTCATGTTAATTTTGCTGTCCACTAGTATCCCCAAGTCTCTTTCTGCGAGTAATCTCTAAGAACTCTATTCACAGCCTATAGTTCTGCCTGGGGTTGTTATAACCAAAATGCAGAACACGACACTTAGACTTGTTAGAACTCATCCTATTGGAGAGCCTTTGTGAACCCCAAATAATCTATTTGTGTTATTTCTGTGATTTCTGTAGTGTATTTACATATACTTTTTCTTTCCCCACATTCATCTTTAACTATGTATTGTGGTCATTAAACAGTAAACCAAGCCATGCATGCTAAGTAAGGCTCTGTTGCCTCTGCTTTCATCTCCTTTTGTTACTTGAGATACATATTTATTTACACTTTACTGATGATTCTGCTAATCTTTTAACCTTTAATATGAATGTTCTGATGAGTCATATAACTCAATGCATTCAATATTTACTTTCCTTAACTTTTTATACTTTGAAAATTGTGCATATTACATATGCCACTGAGTCTATTTAGACTCCAAAAAAAAAAAAAAAAGGTGAGGAAAACATTCATTAGCATGGCTGGAATGAACATGATTTCTTGCTCTGACATATGGTGGCACTGTCTGAAACAAAGCTGATTTCTAATTGTCCTAAATAGCAGGCAAGTTGGAATGCAAAGAATATTTCTTTCTCCTCAAGAGAGTTGCAGCACAGCTTGCTACTTCATTCTCTCTGTACTAGAACTGCTTCCCTGGAGGCTTGTTTTTATTGAAGAATGATGCTAACTTAGTAGTTTTCTCCTTTGGGCCTATGCTTGAAAATAAAATTCTGTATTCTTCAACCATGTTCTTATTAACAGGACCGTGACATTTTTGTCTTTTGTGTTGCTTTTATCACCAACAGTACTCTGCATCCTATCACAGCCCTTTTGACCTTGAAAATTAGACTTCAGAGCCTTCTTCTTTCATGTGTACTTTGCAGTTGTAAATGTGTGGTAATTAAGAATAAATGAAAGAATAAATTAAGAATGCAGTTTTTGTCAAAAAATAATCTAACAAGCTGAATTCAATGGGCTGTAACAGTTTTACAAATACAGGGTTTCTTCTGTCTTACTTAGGTGGGACACTTCTGAAGGTACTGAGATGTCATTGAGACACCAACAGGCCTGCTGATGGAGACAGGAAATATATGATATGACTCATAAAATGCAAGCTGTATATATTTAATGCAATGTATTAGCTGGTCTTCTGTAGAAATTATAAGGATAGCACATAATATATGTACCCTGCTCTACTTCTCATATTAACTAAGGATGTTCTAAATTGGTTTGTATTGGTACTGAGGAAATATGTCACTGTAACTAAAAAGCATTCAGAAATAAATTTCTCTGATTCTCACATGAATCCTTTCTCCTGCTCATCCAGTCTCAGAGAAACTTTTTGAAGCCCTATTTAACGAGGGATTCCTGCAGAATAATGTCTAAGATTTAACTTTCAGTGTTACTTTGCATGTAATGCATGACCGTTGCAATAATAAGAGGCAATTTTAATGCTGGGAGTTACACCTCTGAAGCTTATGGTGTTCTCAGAGATTCTGGCTGTGCCTTACTATTCCCTTTCATGGCAGTTAAGAAAAGAGATTCTCACAATTTCTCAAAATCTGATGCTTTGATACAACACAAAACAAAACAAACGTTTCTGAGCACTATTATTATAGGAAAAATTAAGACACATTTTGGGTTTGTCTTCTTTTTATATCCTTTGCTGCTGTCAATACTTCTAATATCCTGTACATGGAAAGAGATTTTGAGTTTCATATAGATATGTAAAGATTTTACAGTACAGAACTGGTCTTTGCTTTTGGGATACCTGAATATTACACCAGTGCTTTCTTTGTTCCCTCCTCCACAGTATCACACATTTTACTTGGAAATGATCATTAAGATCATCAAATTCAATCATTCACCAAGCACTGCCAAGTCCCCATTAAATCAAGTCCTTCAGCACCATATATACACAATTTTAAATACTTCCATGAGTGGTAACTCCACCAATACTTTATGCAACAACTTCCAGTTCCTGGTGCAACTTCAGGGCAATTTCTTTCATCCTATCGCTTGTTACTCAGGAGAAGAGACTGATACCCACCTTCATACAACCTCCATTCAGGCAGTTGCAAACAGCAACAAGTGCTTCCTTGAGCCTTCATTCCTCTAGGCTAAACAATTCCAGTTCCCTCGGTTGTTCCTCACAAGACTTCTTAGCAAATACATTTGCAAGCTTCCCCCACCAAGGATTGTCAGGAGATCAGAAGACCAGTGGGACACTGATGGGACTTGGAGACCTGAAGATGCCTGGTACCCTGAGGTGGTAGCTATATCCTCTTTCCTTCTTTCCTTTACCCTTTTCTTTTCCCTTTTATTTTTCCACCATTATTTATTTCTATTCAATGCTGTGTTGATTAATTGAAGCATAACGCCTGGGCATGCTCACCTTATTTTTGTACTTTGAGGTCACAGTAAACAAACATTCACAAGTCCACCTAGCGTGGACTGTGACAACCTCATTACCTTTTTTGGACCTGCTTGAACACCTCAATGTCATTCTTGGACCAAAGGGCCCAAAACTGAACACAGGATTGAAGGTGTCGCCTCACCAGTGCCAAGTACAGGGGTACAATCATTTTCATAGTCATGCCAGCCAGACTATTTCTAATACAAGCCAGGATGCCATTGATCTTTTTGGCCACCTCATTACACTGCTGATAGATAATTCAGCCAGTTCTCTTCCAATAGGTGATTCTTCCCCAGGCCTGTAGTTTTGCATGGGGTTGCTTTGTCCCAAGTGCAGGACCCAGCAGTTAACCCTGCTGCACCTCACCTTTTTTTGTTTTGGCCCATCAATCCAGCACATCCAGATTCCTCTGTACAGCCTCCTTACTCCTCCTTGATGTCAGGCGGATTGACACACCTGCTTAACTTGGTGCCATCTGCAAACTTCCCGAGGTTGTGCTCAGAGAATGCTAAAGATGTTAAAAAGATCAATTCCCAACACTAAGCCCTGAGGGACACCACTAGTTACTACTAGGAACTGGCTGTAATTTGAATTTAATTTCAATCACTACCACTGCATGAGCTGAGCTATCCATCCAGTTTTTTACTCAAGGAAGAACACACTCATCCATGGTTTGAGGAGCAAGTTTCCCCAGGAGAAGGTTGTGAGAAACGGTGTTGAAAACTTTACTAGAATCTAGGCAGACAACATCCCTTTCCTTGAACCTTGTCACCGAAGGAGATCAATTTTGTCAATCAAGGACATGATTTTCATAAAGCTATGCTGACTGGGTTTAATCACTTGGTTGTCTTCTACATGCTACATGATGACATTCGGAATGGTCTTCTCCATAACCTTCCCTGGCACTGAGTTCAGATTGACAGGCTTGTAGTTTCCTGCATTCTGTGTCCAGCCTTTCTTTTAGACAGGCAAGTTTCATTATGCAGAAATAATTTTTTAACAAATCTGTTTCTTGCTCATTACAGCGTACAGTTGTATGCTTTCTATAAACTACAGGACAAAGAATTAATATGACTCCTTCTTTCTTCTTAATAATAGTGGTAAGATTTTCAAAATACTGTTTAAATACTCAGTCCCTATAGCCACTCAGTAATTAAAGAAGTGCTTACATGTGAGACTAGCAGTTCTTTAGCAAGCAGCAGCTATACATATCAATACTCTTGATTAGGTTCTATTTTCCCAAAAATAAAGTAATGATGTCTTGGTTTATTACACTTACGCTATAAAAAAAATTTGCGTTTGACTGGCAGAGTGATTGTTGTTCTGCAGGGAATAACCTTCAAGTGTATGCATATAGCAGAAAGGAGCTCCAAATTGGAATTATTAGTGTCAAATTGTAGTATGTGCTTAAAGCCTACAAATTCCATATCTGTAGTTTCAGGGTTATGGTGTGCTTTGTTGAATAACACATGGTTGAGAATTCATGAGCTTTCTCCCAGAAGCATGTCCTGGTAACTACAGCTGCTGAAAATGCTGAACAAAAGGTCAAGATTTAGCTCTGCCAGTGTCCTCTAAATCTTGTAAAGGTTCATGCATATTCCAGTGAGAGATATGGGTGAATAAAATACACCAAGCCATAAATATTCTAATATATTTTTGCCATCCTGACAGAATGAATTTTTCAGGCATTCTTCTAAGTACTTAGAGCTGGATCAGATTGGTTTATCCTTGTGTAAATTCTGCACAGTCCTTCATGAAATAAGAATGAGCATTAATGCAAGGGTTGTAATATCCCATTCTCTCTCTGTATTTCTCAAAATGCAGAAACTGCAAACCTACTCCTTCTGTCAAAGCTACTCAATGAGAGCTATGTGCTATTCCCTCAAGCATTTGTGGTGCAGACAACACAGACAAGGACAGCTGGGGCACTCATGGGAGCCCGAGGACGTGAATACAGATAGGAATCTTCCCCTGTTTAATGGTTATGTATTTCCAAAATGTTGGAAGTCATCACCTTTGCAATGTGAATACTTCTGGAAAGCATTTTCTTTCATAAGACAAATAGAATGGAAGTTATTCTATTGTCTGCCTGATTAACTGGAGCTTTCACAAATCTGGAGAACATAAGACTGTATAAGGGCATGGACATAACAATGGGAAGTGCAGAAATCCTGTATTAGACTGGTACTTTTATTTTTCTTTTTATTATGGTGTTTACAACTCACTGGGATGGGATAAATGGGTCTTAAATCTGTGGATGAACACATACTTTTTTTTCCTTACAGTCAGGAGACATTAAAAGGAAAGTTTGGTCTTGCTGCTCTTTGCCTCTTGCATACCTGTATGAACAGTTGCTGTTAGAATCATAATCAATTACTAATCTTGAAGATATTTTCTGCTAGTGTGAGCAGCTTAGAGAGGTTTTCAGCAACAAAACTGAGGGTCTACTACGGAAAGGGTAGTTTCCAACAGACCACAAAACTCTCATTGGGGTTTCTTAAATTAATTCCTTAATTTTGGGCAGTGTAACTTTGACGGTGGTGGCAGTGATGGTTTGAAGGTGGATCTTTTCTGTGTATAGAAGTATTTTAGAAATTTATGGCAATCTCTGTTAGGTTTCAACTGTCAAATTATATTTTTGTTTATTTTTCAATTATAAAATTTTATATTACAAATCTTATAACAATATAAATTTACACTGTGTGCAGTGTCTTCATGATTGAAACCACAAGATGGATTCATCAGCTTATTTACCCCTGAGACTAATTCTGTTCAATATATTTATTAATGATTGTAAGGATCTGATTAGCAACAAGTGGAATATCTCGAGCACAGTGAGCAGGGAGGGCAGGAAAAGCCTTACACCTAGTAAAGACATAAGTGCTCAGCAGTGGGAACAGAACTAGCAGGCCCTGAGCAACTGTTGTTCGATTAAAAAAACCTGTGCTTAAGTAGTGAGAACACAATGTGTTGTCATGTTTTAAGGATGTACTTGTCAGTGTTTTGTCTAAGCCCCTGAGAAGAAAGTCCCCTGTACTGTTGGAAGAAAAGCACCCCTGACAGCAGAGATAAAAGAAAGGTTTTAAGCAGTACAGAGTGATTGTCAGTCATCCCCAGTCTGTGACCATGCTGAGACACTGACAAGAGGACTGTTAGAGACCCGGAAAATCTGCAAAGCTGAAAAAGGGAAGAACGGCTGATCACTTATTACCACCATCCCTCCACCCATGAAACTGACGAAGAAAACTGTCTAAGACAGAGATCTGCAGGGCTGAGGAGCAAGGGGGGAGGACAGAGCCTGACATAGTCCAGAGTGGTGATCTTACCTCTTATCTGTCTTCTCTTGTTTCCCTTTTTCTCTCCTCTAGTTCCTGAGTTAGGCATCTCTATAATCATTTAAACTTTAGTGATTTCTGTACTCTCAGAGTTTTTAGTGTTGGGTAACTTTAGTAATCTTGATTTCTGTGCAGATTTATGGTGTAAGTCTCCTTAATTTGACCCAAGCAAGTCCATAAACCTGAGTCACTTAGGTGTCATCATAAGGATGACATGACATTTTAATTGGCATCACAGATTTGCCTGGAGCTGACGGATCTGCAAGTGGAGCTCCTCTCTTCATCTCCTGAGGTGGAGCCTGTGCAGGGGGAGCTTGAAAATTAAAAGCTCGTCTGTAAGAAAGGTGGCTCATATGCCAGTTATTAGTGGTAATTTTATTTCCAGTTAATTTGTAGTAAAAAAATTAAAATGTCTCTCATAACTTCATACAAAAATATGTGATTTCATGGCATATTTTTTTTAAAGATAATTTGGCATAAATCTTCCCATCCAACTCTGTTAAAGCTCCTTGACTCAATGGTACTGAAAGCTCAGTTTCAGTCAAGTTAAGGACAAATTAAGTCTCTTGAGAAGAGGTTTGGTCAGAACACTACAGCTTTCTAGCATTAGCTAAACTTAAGGTTATTTGAAGATCAGCCTCATGAGCTTCTCTGGCCTTGTTAGTCACTTTCTTTAAGCTTTTGAAGATGTGATTATTTATTGTTAGTGCATTCAATCATATAAAAGGACTGCCTCATGGAATTAACAACTCATTTTTGTGTTACATGCTTGAGATGTGTTTTTTCCCTAAGGAGCTCTGATAAGATCCACAGAATGTGGAGGAACCAGAGAAATTCTGAACTAGAAAACCTGAGAAGACTCAAGGTTTTTTGTCACCTAAAGGGTGACAAAAAGGGTGCCCTAAAGGGTTTAAAAAAAATTTCTGGCATAAAGAAAACAACATGTTTGCCAAGGAGACAAGACCTAGAAAATGATAGCACCTAATGAATTGATTTTTGAAAATAGTTGTGACAAACTGTTTTGAATTGCAATATATAATGTTTCAGTGATATGAATTCTGTCACTTAATTTAAATCACTCCCCAAGCTTTACGAATCTCTCTTAAATAGAATCATGCCTTATTCCTTGTGCATGCCTAAGCATGTTAAAAACTTCAAATGGAAAGAAAGTGATTCTACTGAGCAAGGAAAAATCATAGACAAGAAATTAGTTGGAGATCTCCTGGGTATTTCAAAGGTGGATGCAAGGTATAGTGCTAATATAACTTCCTTGTCTTTTCCAAAAGATACATTAGCTTCATAGATGACATGGGCATACAGTCAGCCAAAGTCTCAGCTGTTCTATTTTGTCTACTGATAGAAATTACTTAACAATTGATAGAATACATATCCAGTGAGGTACATGCAGGAACATCAACTTAAAATTTTCATTAATAGTTACGAAAGATGTTATTTTCTTCCCCACACACCCAACTGAATACTTTCTGGATATATCAATAAAAGAAATAATTGCCATAGAACTCTTTAGTGGTTAAGAAGTGATTCCAAAGACTTCTACCTAGCTCCCGTTTGTGCGAGTAAATCTATTTTGTGACTGTATGTGTATTATTCATGAAGTGAGAAGAAAAATGATCAGCTCTGATTTCAGCAACAGCACAGTGCTTGTATAGTGGCCATGAAAGAATAAAATTCAGTGCTTGCACTGATTCTTCAAACTTATTTTAAGCTGACATGGGAGTTTATGTTGCAGATACTGGTCTTCCAGTCATTTTATTTGATCTGCTTTGGATGATATTTTAGAATTCTCTAATTCTAAGAAGTATGCAATCCATATTTTTGAGGTACTCTCCAGTGAAATCAGATCTTCAAAGTTCCCTTGGATTTGCACATACATTTCTGGAGGAAAGAGTCTTCATAACAGAATTGTTTAAATCACTGACACAGGAATTGCTTTCTTTTGCTAGCTTCTTGGGACTATATGGAGTCAATAGTCAGTTATTCTAGGGACTTGTGGATATAAAGTTAAAAACACACTAAAATGCTATTGCAGAAAGAAAACAGAGATAAGAGAGGCCAAATAGTTGTTTCTCTGTACCTAATCTGCCAGACTGGTTTGCAGTTATTTCAGTATCCCAGCCCCAGAAACTCTGCTAGTTCCCGTGCATAAACAAAGTCCTGTCATCCTATGGAAGCATTGTCTAATAAAGTTTAGAAGAGTCAAAGTTCTCCACACAGAAATGGTTGTTAGTATAGCTGATAAGCACTTTTCTATATAGTGATTGCAAATGTTTTACTTTAAAGCAAAACCACATAGCCACATTTTTGATGATCATAAGATGGATAACATCAGTTATCCTTTAGTTATTAAGTGGTTACTGTATGTTTGCTGAAGAGTTTGTGGCTGGACAGTAAAAAGTATCAGCGTTCGAAGGTCCTGAAGTTGCAATCCATGCACATGTGGCAAATTTTCTTGCCTCCTACAGTCAGAGTAAATCTGAGTTTAAATCAGTGCAA
>VZRI01000054.1:140229-173751 GCA_013397515.1 Upupa epops | reverse complement strand
ACCAACGGCGCCGTGGCTAAGCCAGGTGAGACGGCACGGCGCGGTGGGCAGGGCAGAATTGGGGATGAAGGGGTAGAGCATGTCTGGGGATTCCTCTCCCGCCATGCGGAGTGGAGGATCTTGGGGTTCTTAGGTGATTTGGGTGGCCGGCAGAGTTGTGAGGGGTGACTGCGGTTGCTCGGCGGCGCGTTGAGACCGCACTGCTTTCTCTCACTATCTTTCTTCTCCTCCTCTTTTCGTCCGCAGGGGCCCGGGCCGCCCGGAAGAGGAAACCTTCCCCCGAGCCGGAGGGCGAGGCGGGACCCCCGAAGATAAACGGCGAGGTGCAGCCCTGGCTGCCTACCTCGTCGGAAGGGATGAAACTGCCCTTGACGGCTACCCCGTTCATGTCCCCCCCGCCGCCGACCGCCTCGCCCCACTCCAACCGGACCACACCGCCCGAGGCGGCCCAGAACGGCCAGTCCCCTATGGCCGCCCTCATTCTAGTGGCGGACAATGCCGGGGGCAACCACGCCTCCAAAGAGGCCAACCAGGTCCACTCCACCACGCGGAGGAACAGCAGCAGCCCCCCCTCGCCCTCCGCCATGAACCAAAGAAGGCTGGGAGCCGGCAGGGAGGTGCCGGGCCAGGGGGGCAGCGCGGCGGGGGGGCTGGAGCCCGTGCACCCCGCCAGCCTGCCGGACTCGTCCCTGGCCACCAGCGTCCCGTTGTGTTGTACCCTGTGCCACGAGCGCCTGGAGGACACCCACTTCGTGCAGTGCCCATCTGTTCCCTCACACAAGTTCTGCTTCCCATGCTCCCGGCAGAGCATCAAGCAGCAGGGAGCCAGCGGCGAGGTGTATTGTCCCAGCGGGGAGAAGTGTCCCCTGGTGGGCTCCAACGTCCCCTGGGCCTTCATGCAGGGCGAGATCGCCACCATCCTGGTCGGAGATGTGAAAGTGAAAAAGGAGAGGGACTCGTGACTGGCCTGCTCTGTTCGCCNATATAAATATATATATATATCTCCAAGACAAGGGAAATGTAGACTTCATAAACATGGCTGTATAATTTTGATTTTTTTGAATACATTGTGTTTCTATATTTTTTGAAGACAAAAGGTATGTACTTATTATAAAGGCATTTCTTCTAATTCTCTTTTTTTTGTTTCTTTTTATTTTTGTTTCCTTTTTGTTTTTTGTTTTCCCTTTTTGTTATAGCAACTATTTGTTGTGCTTCCCTGGTGACAGTTACTGTTCAATGTAGGCTGTGACTTGCGCTGCTTTTTTTAGAGAGCACTTGTCAAACCAGAAATGCTTCTAGCTGTATTTGTATGCACTTGTTTCTTTTTTTTTCTTTCTTTATCCTTTTTTTTTTTGTTTTGTTTAAATGCCAAATACACTTTCTGACATTGTAAAGATTGCCTTACTGTCTGTGATTCCTTATTCTTAGCCCCTGTCCTGTAGAGCTGGTCGCGTGCAGGCTTGGTCTGAGGTGGTTGGGGAGAAATGGTTTAGCCAAGGTGCAGATGGATACCTTTTGCCATCCTACCAGCCAGGCGAGCGTAGGCAGCAGGAGGGTTTTCTCCCAGAAACATGCATTGCCAATGCGGTGGCAAGATCTGTCGGATCAAGTCCCAGATTCTTCCGTGTTTCTCCAGGGAAGTTGCCTCCAGACTAGGATGTGGCGAGGTTGTCTGAGAGGCGCTGTTGAGTTAGGGATTCATGGGTTGGTTTGTTTTTGGTTTGGTGGTGGTGGTTGTTTTGTTTTGTTTTTTTAAGGCAAAGTTGACCGCAGTTCACGTGATCAGTTGTAAGATTACAAAACTGCCATTTATTCACCAATTACATACCATAACATGGAATTGTGATAACAGACTTAATGATACGATTGGCCGAGGCGCCAGCGTAGCAACTGCCATCTCTGAAGGTCTTCAGCATCACTTTCTGGAGCTTTTGTGTCTTTGGACACAGTTGGGGATGGGGGGGGACAGGCTGATGATTTTTTGTTGTGATTAATTTTTTTGAAACTTAATTTTCAGATAGTGCAGGTGGACTTTGAGTTTGCTTATCAGTCACCTCTAGAGCTGTTGGAATTGTTACTATCACTGACCCGGTATTTCCAAGTAGTGGCAGGTACGGTGTGGTACAGTGACAGCGGTGACTGAGGCTCTGCCAGATTGCCCACAGGCATATCAGTGACAGCCCAAATGTGGGTGGAGGAAACCTGTAATTTCCTTATTACGTGTGCTTGAAACAAAACCTACTGCTATTCTTTGAAAATATAAACTGGTCGAAATGAAAGCAATTAGGGTTGCACATAATGGCCCTGGCCCTGCTTTTTGAGCTACTTTGGAGAACTCCTTTTTTTTTGTAAAGCCACTTCTTTTGATCATGCTTTTGCATCACCGAGCAGACTTCTAAAAATCAATAAATCATTGGTTACTAGAAATAGTTCGAGTCTTATAGTGATGTTTTTGTGCTGTTTATAGTTTGTTGGCAATGCTGCAGCTGTATGAGCCCTTCTGTTAAGGTGTTTATAACTCGGTTCTAAGCGGTTGTTTTGGAGTAAAAGGGTGGTGAGGTCACCCCTTCCTGGGGATGGGCTAATAAACACTTTCAGTATCGGAAGGGGAGGAAAAATCTGTTCAGCTGACTATAATTTGAAGAATCCTGGGTGCTTTTTAATCAACTGTTCTTATTGTGATAATGTTCAGACTGCAATTGAATGCAGAGTAGAGCTTCTTTGGAAGACAACCTTTTTTTAAGCTTTTTTTTTTAAGAGAAAAAATGGTCATTATTAGTATTTGAAGATCAGAGCTGCACATGCACAGTAATTTTTTTATGAAGTGTTTAATGAGCACACCCACTACATTGTGTTCCATATTACAGGTCAATGTAATATTAGATAAGACTTGCATGATAAACCAATTCATTGAGTCAATATTACGCTTTAAAACTTATACCTATAGTCAAGATTGGTGTCTTATGTAAACACATTTAGCCAATTTGAAGAAAACGCACATTATATACATATTCCTATATATATACCTATATATAAAAAGAAAAAAAAAACAACTGTAAAGGATTCTTTGGAACCACTATGATCTGTGTAAATGTGTATTTAGGCACTTTATTAAAAAAATGGATTTTGAGCTGTTAGATGGTTAACAAGTTCTTCAAAGTTGCTTGGCATAATACCATGCATGGGATGAAGGTCAAGTTTTTGGTTAAGGTGGTATCTCTACACTTAAAGACACAGAACCAAAACCCCAAAGCCTCCCTGATAAGGGCCTCCTATTTTGTATTATCAGGTGGTAGCCCAGCTCTGAGCCTATCAAGGGCAAGACCTGTTCCTGACAAAGGGTACCCTTGTTTTGGGGCTGAGGGATGTTGATGTGACTGGGTGGAGAGGCTGATAGACCTGAAGAGAGGATGGAAACTCCCAGGAGGTGGCCCGGGAATGTTGTAGCTGGAAAAGAAATGGCTCATGGTGGCTATGCACTCTCAAGAGAAGTGCAGCCTCAAGGCCATGGCACTGTAAAACTTCAGAACTGCAAAAGAAACCACCTCCCCCTGCCCTCAAAAAATAATCATAGCTCATTTTTCTTACACTCAATGTTCTTTCCCTCTTGGGTCCTGAGTGACAGTAATACTCTGGTGGGTTCTCCCTTTATATCAGTTTGCTACTTCCTGGGCTACCAGTTTTTTGGTTTTTTTAAATTATTTTGTTATTTCCAAGTGCTTTAGCTGCAACAGTGCTACTGTTAGTATTCCTTTTTAAACTTTTTAAAAGGTGATACTGTAAAATGTGTAGCATTAAAAGTGTTTTAATGAAGATTCCGTGATTTTTAAATTGTTTTTTTCCATTGCTTTTTTTTGGTTTTTTTTCTGAAGGTTGGGATCTTTTTTTACTGGCAGATCACCTGCCTGGTGCTTTGGTTGATACCTGATAAACTAACCCTGTTGCCGTTTTTACGTTATTTGTACTTTTTATTTTAAAGTCAGGAACTAAATATAAGCAAACTAGGAGCTTTAAATACTTCTTGTTCTTCTTATTAAAAGAACAACACAAAAAAGTATAGTTGCCTAAGTGCAATATTTTTTTTAAGTTTTAGGAGTTTCTGACACTTAGTTGTAAACAGGCAGCAGGGTGGTGCAAGGGGGCTAGTGTGGAGCTTGTGAGTGCAGCCCTGTGCCTGATCTTGGGAGGTGGGAAAGGTGCCACTCAATGGAGGCTTTGACCGCCTTTGTGGTGGCCTCAGAAAACCTGGTATGTTTGTGACTCTCTTTTTAGATGTGCTGTAAACCAGGCCATGGCAACCACGTGCTTTTATGAACTGGCACCTAGGCACAGGGTATAAATACATTTGAGAGTGCTCTCTAGTGGTTTGGAACATCAACAGAGCCCCTGATCTGGGCCAAGACCTCCTAGTCTGTCCTGCTGGTGAGGCAGCCCCTCAGTCCTGGTGGGATGGGACACGGGGCCACTCAGTCACCTTAACTGCAGCATGGCACCTGTCCTGGTTGCACCCACTCCCCATGTCTAACACAATCCCAGGGCAGTGTGGGACACCCTCTGTGCGCAGTGTTATGGCACAGCAGAGGCCCATGGAAACATTGGACCACATGGAAATCCGTGGTACCAGGAGCAGCAGCCTTATGCTTAAGTCAACACATTTGTAGCTTAGTCCTGCCACTTCAGTGCTGGCTTCACCACAATGGGGCTACAAGCAGGAAGCATGCAGTAACTAGGCTTGACATTGCTTTGCTCCTGCCTCAGCATTTCATGTTTCTCCTCAGGCATTTGCATTTAGGTAGCTCCTGCTTTTGAAAAATAATGAAACCCCCCCATACCTTTCCCCTAGTAGCCTCCTGATTTTTTCACCTGCCACAGTGCAAGCTACACTTTCATGTCTGTGCTCCAGACACAACAAGGCAAGTAAAATCCAAAATAAATAAAAAAGCTCCTCTCTTTCCATGTGAAATGAGAAGGTGGACCTGGGCAACGTATGGATTTGCTCTTTGCAGCGGGCACATTGCAGTTGGTGAGGGCTGCAGTGGGTGGCCCTCGCTGCTTGCCAAGCAATGCCATGGGATGGCCCATCAGGGCTCCTGAGTCACCCTCCTTCTGTCACCCTTTGTTCCCAGGAGCGGGGATGCCTTTGCTCTGCCACCCCAAAGTCAGGCAGTGCTCTTGGCAAATGAATGGCTAGGCTGCTTAGCCACTTCATCACCCTGGGCTGCTGCTCTGCAGATAACACTTCTGCTGCCTGGAGCAAGCTGTGGAGTTTGAGCGGCAAGTGCAGGGTTCAAATCAGATTCACAGAGCTCCTTGAAAGGCTGAAGCCTCCCTTCTGGGAAAGAAGAATGCTGACGACTCCCATAGAAATCTCCTAAACGCATGGTAGTGCCCTTATGGCTTCACATAGGTGCACTGAAGGTGGGGCGACAACTCTGCAGTTATTTTTACACACACTTCACATCACTTTGCTCCTGTTTGTTGAGCTCCAGATACAGTCTGTAGGGGTTGGCATAGCAGGGTACATGCTAAACCCCCAAATGTCCCACGGAGTGGAACTCCCTATAAACCTTACGGAGAAGCCCGGTAATGTTCAAAGCTTCTGGCTGTAATAGGTGTTTTTAACTCCCACCATCTTCAACTCAGCAAAACACCACAAGTGGCATCCCTACCACCAGCCCAAAAGTCCCCTCCCTGCCTCCTTGACTGCCCACGGCTTGTCCACGTGGTCCCCAGCCCTGGGTTGCCCCCATCCCTTCTTGGAGCACCCTGCCTGTGGCTTCCCTCGGCAACTCTGTGGAGCCTCTGGTTTTCAGGGAGACCATGTCAGCTGCCTCTGGGAAGGAATGTGTTCACTCTTCACTGCAAAAATGCCAACTATGCATTTCTTCTACCCTTTTCCAATACAAAACACTCCACCATCCCCCCAGAGATGCCTCATGACTTTTTTTTTGGCAACCATTTGAAAACAAACAGAACACGAGTCAACAGAGATGAAAGGGGTTACTGGCTCACCAGGTCGCTTCCTTGCTGCAAGAGGCAACTCCTCCCCTTCTCACAGTGCTGGGCTGGGCTGGAGCAGCCGGTTTACAACTGGGAAATTGGGCAGACAATGGGTTGCCGATGGGGGCCTCACCCTGCCACCCACTCAGCCATGGGTGCAAGAAAGCAGCAGGACTTTCCCCTTCTCCCTCCTGTGGTTTTGGTTGAGTTTTTTTTCTTTCAAGCTTCTTGTAATCTTCATGAGCTGAAGAACATACGACTTTTTTTTCCAAATACATTTCCTTAATATTTTTTCCACCAGAACTCCAGTTTCTTTCCAACTCTTTTTTATAGGCATGTCATGTTCTCCAGCTGTCCAGTAGTAAGAGGATTTAGAAATAGTAGACAGCAACTGCATAATGGAATGAGACATTTAATTTTGTTCAGACTTATTTACAACTCTTTGGGTTTTTTCTTTTTCTTGTTACTTAATTCAGCTGCTGCTAAACACTAGGAACAGATACTTTTTCTTTTTATCACCCCTCAGCTGATAAGTAAAAAGCTCAAGAATTAGGGTACTGTATGAAAGATTTCAATGGAGAGCAGGAGAGTTGATGCTGAACATCAATCACCTTTCTTTTGTGAGCCCACTTCTATCTATGTGAGCCCTCTGCTCTTCTTTGGAGAGACAAAATCCCTCTAGCCAAACAATCCCCTCGATACCCATGAGTACTATTTTTACAGTCCAGATGGTTTTGCTTCCTTGGGTTACAGTTCCTCATTGCCCAGATTCCTTTGTGTGACCATTTTAAAATTAACTTGTGAAGGTGGAGGTCCAGCTTCCTCCACCATTTGGTTGTTTCCTGAAATCCACCTCCTAACAGGGAGGCTTTCCAGGTAGTGAGACTTTCTGGGAACTGCAGTGTGGTACATACAGAGTGGGTAGTCCTTTGGCCTCCAGCCACCTTTTGGGGTGACTTGCACCAAGACCAGATTTCAAGTGGTCCTGGTGCTGGTGGAAGGTGTGGACCTCCAGGTTATCTTCCAAGCAGGAACATTCTGAATTGCAGCAGCAACATGTGTTGCTTCATCCTGTGTCACAAAAGTTTCCTGACATTTAGTGTTTTGGGGTGGATCCCTTCCTTTTCAGCAAAGAGTGCCAATTCCTGTGCTGCATTTAATGGATAACAGTCTAGGAAGTGCTGGAGCAACACCAACAAATCTGGTTTGTGTAGGCAAGCTTCCGAGCTCCCTGTTTAGCTGCTGCCTGGCTGCACAGGGACAACGGACAAGGTTCCCTGCCCTGGCAGTCTCTCATCCTTACTGCTGCACTGATTTCCCTGGGAGACACATACAGAGGTGTCTGAAGGGGAAGAGGATGTCCAAGAGGGTGGAGTTTTGACCATATTCACTCTTCTCTATGGTAGCCTAAGCTCCAAAGAGGAGCTTAGCACTGCCTGTTTCATCCTGATAGGGAGTTTCATCCTGATAGGGAGTGTCATCCAGATAGAGAGTTCAACCATTTGCTTATGTGCTACATTTTGCCTGTCAAAAGGTACTCGCATGGGACTTCTTGTTTTGGCAGAGGTCTTTCTCCTCCTTTACTGAGCCTAACCTTGTTACAGATTTTCAGTTCCTGCATGAGGTCTTCATGGCTGTTCACATGTGGACCTTCATACAAGTGCTTCATCCTTAGTAAGAGGGACTGTTGTCACTCCAGCATAGGCTTCTGGATGAGAAAGGCAAAAGGAGAAGAGAGGGACCAGGTATATTTGAGATTGTTGCAGGTGGAGCCAACCTGAACCTCTGAGTGAAATGCTGTTTTCCAGCAAAACTCTGATTTAGGATTAGTGAAGGCAGGACTATAAGATCTTTTATTCTTTAATTTTGTCCCTTTTCAAGAAGGTGATAGCAGTGAAGGATCCTTTCTGTTTACAGTATTGTTCTGTGAAGTAGTTTGCACCTGGACAGTTAAACCCAGCCTGATTTCTAAGCAGAGATAAAGGACTGCCTGCTTCTGCCTGTATGGTGTGGGAACTGGAAGCAAGCTGGTCTAATTTGCTCATCACTCCCTTAAGCTAGGGGATCAGACTGGTGACAGCAGTCTGAATGTAATCCCATCTGCTCAAGGACAACATGGCACACTCCTTCAGGTGCTCCTGTTCCTCCCTGCTCTCTGTAACCACATTTTGGGTTTGTCATGATACGCAAAATTGCATCATTTAGAGTTTACAATCTATTCTTAGAATCATACAATCATTTAGGTTGGAAAATACCTCTAAGACAATTGAGCCTAACCATTAAGCCAACTGTCCCAAGCCCACCACTAAACCATGTCTCTAAACTCCAGGTCCAATGACAAACTGAATCCCAACTTTCCAACAGCTCTGTCATTGGCTTCATTGGCTCCACAGGAGCAGCCCTGTATGTAAAGTTACACGAGAAGTGCAGGAAGAATCAGGCCCTAAGTGTAAGTGATGAGTTACACCACATACGGTTTTGCTCTAATTATTTATGAAAAATCATTTCATTATAAATAGGTTCTGCAGTTAAATGTGTTGCTGACATTACCAAATTACTTATCTGCAATTAATTAAATTGTAGCAGATTTCTATGTTTATTATCTTTTCTAACTACTATAAATAATTTAGAATAAATGTCAGTTCTTTCAGGGTACTTTGGATGTGGAAATAAGGCACAGGACCAATCTGGGCCTGAGCAGAGCAAAATTGTTCTGTTCTCAACCTTTTAACAGCAAATCTTCAGAGAAACTGGGAAGGAAAAGGGCAGGGGGATGGCTGAGGAGTGAAACAAAATGCTGGTTCCTGTTATCAGCATTGCAGGGCTCCTGGCTCCACACAGGGCATCTCTTGGCTGCTCTTCAGAATAACCAGAAGGAAGTGCAGAGCTGTAGGGTGATGGGCTCGAAGCTGTTACTGATCCACCGGTCTGCCTTTTCTCCACAGCATTTGCTTGGCTTGAAGTAAAGGGAAAGGGGCTTTGTTGTCACTGCCAAGTTGGAATTGCCTTTTGAGAAACAAACAGGAAATGTTGTCGGGAAATTCACATTTTAAACTAACTTTAGAAACATGTTTCAAGTTAATTTACCTGGGAAATGCAATCCTTATTCATAAATAACAGGAGAAATACATGTTTCCAGGCAGAATTGCACGCGTACTTTAAGACTTTACTCATTGGGACTGTCACTTCCCTAGTTTATAATAAATAGGAAGGATTGGATCAGTTTCTTGAAGCCATTCATTAGTGTTGCTGTGTCCTTAAGAGTGTCCTAACAGGAAAGACATTTGGGAGTACTGAGATACAAACTGTGCTCCTGCCTGTGAGCCTTCCCTTCCACCCTCATTCCCAGTTTATGGAAGAAAAGAAGATGGAGGTCACGCCAGCAGAGAAAAGAGTACAAGGATAGGAGCTCCTCATGCAACCCATGCTCTAGGGCCTGGCTATGGTGTACCCACATTGGTTCAGCCACAGAATATGTGCAGTTGTGCACATATGGCATGGAGCTGCCTGAATTTCCTTTGGCTGTGGTCAGCCAGCAGCAGGTAGGTTTCTCATAGGTACATATTTAATAGGGTTGCCCTCAGTTATTGCCAAGAGATGGAGGTTTGTTAGATAAGATCTTTTGCAGAAGGTTGTTGGATTCTGGAGACAGCTCCTTGTCTGCTGATGTTCAGCCAGGGCTGGGTTTGCTTTCCATGCCTGGAGCACAACTGGGTGTGACCTCCCCATGGGACAGCTGGTCCCTCTTCAGCTCCTCAGGATGAGAAGAAGACTGCTAAGCCTGATCCAGGCTTAATTTCCCCCATGAAACTGAAAGAAGGGAATTTTAGATTAGATCTGAGGAAGAAATCCTCCCTGGGAGGGTGGTGAGGCACTGGAACAGGTTGCCCATGGTGGTTGTGGATGCTCAATCCCAGGTTGTGTGGGGCTTTGAGATGTACCTGATCACTGCAGTGGGCGTTTGAAGGTCCCTTCCAACTCAAACCACTGTATGATTCTGTGAGTCTGTGCAAATCCTGGCCTGTGCTGGATGTGCTGTAGATTTACAGCAGAGTCTGGATGACTCTACTCCAGTAGCACAGGAGGAAGCAAGGGGCCTCCTGACAAAGAGTGTGGTTGGGTTTCTCTGTCTGGCAAACAGTACCGAAACGGTGTTGTTCTTGTTCTAGAGAGTTCCCCAACTGTGCTAGAGAGAGGCACAGCGGAAGGAGCTGCAACACGATGCCTCTCAAACTAAACACAGCCCAGGAGAGTGAAGCTTAGAGTAGCAGCTGGAGCCATTAACTCTCTCACCTCCCCCTTTTCTGTAAGTTGGAGTCTTTGAGCATTGCATTACACCAGTTGCCTGTGGCAGTTTGCTGAAGGGATGAGACTTCCCTAAGATTTAGGAAGTAAAATGAAATACTTGTTTGAAAAGTAGTGGTTCAGATGTGCAGATTTTTGTGTGGAGGCTGCCACTGGGCACTGCCAAGTTGTCCAGGTAGCTGCTTACTGTGAGGCAGGGACAGAGGTTGCCGACCTCTGGGCCCAGATCTGTGGTCCTGCAGCGGTGCCTCAGCTTGCAGAGCAGTTGGTGGGTAACTAAAGCTGCAGTCAGCTCTGGTCTTTCACTTTTCTTTTTCTGAAAAGAGAATGCACTTCTCCTAGCAGGTGAGGTCTTGCTGGTGTGCAAGGGCCCATCTCCCTCACCTTCCTTTTAGTTTAGTTGCTGCCTTGCAGTGTCTCAGTACCCCAGACATAGCCTGTGAGTCAGTCACAGCTGTTCCAGGCGGAGCAAACTCCCAGAGGTGGGATCTGCCCCTACCTGTCATTGTGCTTACCTTGTGCAGATGCAGCCTGGTCTGGTGGAGAAGTCCATTTGTGCATGAGTGGTGGTGACACAAGGGAAGCAGTGGCAAAGTGAGACTGAGGGAAGGAAGGCCTGCCTGTCTAAGCAGCAGTGTGATGGAGGAGTTGCTTCACCTCACTGCAAAGCCTCCCTGTGTTTCTCCCACCACCATCCCATCACTACAGAAAAGCTGCCCAGAGGGGCTCCCCAGCAGACCCATCTTCCTTTCCGTTCACCAGCCTTCTGTGTGAAATTGTACTTCATATATCTTCTAATTTAAAAAAGATAGGGGAAAAACTGGGCCTGAAGTTCAGCAACGCAGCAGGGTTGGTACAGAGGCTGGTCAGTGAGGGGTCTCTCTCAGTGCACTGGTCTTTCCCACAGCCCCAGGGAGCCCCAGCTCCCTTCCAGGCATGGTGTCACAGGCAGGAGTAAGCAAATGAGCAGAAATTGCTCTGACTTAGCAAGAGGTCATGCAGAAAGATCCATGCTGGCAGACAAGGCTGTGCTAAAGATAACTGTTTGACAAACTATATTTACTCTCCCTTTCTGGGAGGACTTACAGGGGATTTGGAGCATTGTGCTAATATAAGCCATCCAGTGCCTGCGGTGGAGGAAGCGCCTACTCCAGGCTTCTCTGCGCTTGTCTTTACAAACCATGAGAGGGTATACGGCTGAAAATAGCCTCATCTCCTAATTGTATTCTTGGGAATGCTAATCAGTGGGTTTGCTCTTCCCACCAGCAGTGACTGGGCTGCGATGGGGTGTGATCTAAAGCAGCTTCTTCCCTCCCCACCACCGCTGTTTCTTTCACCAGAAGCGCTAGCTGTTCCTGCCTGCCCATATTCCTCCCTAACCTGTAGCTGAGGTGACCTATCTGGGGGCTTTCAGAGCCAGGGAAAAGCCTGATGTCTGTGTTTTCTGGGTGTTCTGAGAAACTGCTGTGCTTGGGCTGGCTTTGCTCCTTCCAGAGCTCCCAAGTTAAACAAAGGCAATGGGGGGTAGCACCGGACAAAGGGGAGAAAGAGAGAATTCTCCTAAAGAGTTGGGATTTTTCAGCTGATGCTCTGTAAGCTTTCTGTCGTACAGGAAAAAGAGGCACTTGAGATTTTGAGTATGCAGTAACCATGACAAATACAGAAGTACAAAAACAGCTCTAGGCAGCGAGAAAGAACAATGCCGAACAAACAAATTGGCCATCTGTACCATCTCTGGCTCCTAAAAGTAAACACAAACAGAGCCCCACACTGGAAAGGACTGTGCTCAGAATAAATCAATTAGCTCCACCAGCCCTTAGAGGCAGTGGGGGGTAGGGGTGGTGGTGGGGTGAAGGGCAGGAACCAGAGGAGCAGAATTCTTCCCACTAGCCCTCAGGTTGGCTCTCTGGGCTCCTCAACAGCTCTGATGAGGGCTGAGGAGTGCAGATCTGCAGAGCGCTCCCCCCGCAAGTGATACAGGGAGTGACACCATGGAAAATCTTGACCCTGGACAGGGAGGGAGTATGTCCAGAGTTCACATTTCAGCAACTTCCTTTCCCAAGCCCTAGCTAGTGACAGTCTTGTGATCTTTCCTCTCTCCTCTCCTTTGGGCACAGTAGGGTGTTGTGAGGGTTACAAATGCAGGCAACTATTTGCTCTAATCCATTTCTGTCCATCAGGTTTCTCTTTCCTCACTCCCAATTTATCCCCTATCCACTTGCCTATACCACAGCCACTATTCATAACCTTCAGCTTGCCATGTTTCTTACTGATGTCTCCTTACATGCCAAACACTTAAAAAACCCTTAAACAAATAATCATTCTGAGATGAAGAGGCACTGGAGCAGTGGGGCTGGGGTAGCAAGGCAGCCCTTTTGGGAGCTCTGGACCCCTCTATTCTGCGTGGTAGTTGTCTTACTCCAGAGAAGAGCAAGGGGAAATGGCCAGATATGGTGTGCAAGCTGGTCTAGTCTCTGGGCAGCCTGGTCTAGTGAGACATGTCTCTGCCTGTGGCAGGGATGTTGGAACTAGATGATCTCCGAGGTCCCTTCCAACCTAAACAATTCTATAATTCTATGATATGCTGTGGGAGCCACAGAGCATGAAGAGCAAGATATTTTCCCCATGATGGATCTCTGCTGTGTACCTAAGGAAGTGAGACAGACATTCAGTGCTGCAAACCAGCCACCTCAGAGGTTACCGTGCAGTGTTGTGTCCCACCAGCTGGAGGAGATGGTGATGGGATGCATCTCCACAGACCTATCTCAGGGCATTGCCTACCAGCTTCCACTTCTGATCCCCCTAGGCTGTCCCTCGCTTCTGTGACAGGCACCAGGGCTGTGTGTGAACTGTTCCACTCACCTCAGGAGATGCCAAGACCAGAGGCTATGCAGAGCATGTGTGCGGTCACATTGCCACCTCACTGCTGGAGCAGCCTGCAGGCAGGCAGGAGTTTGCTGTTACTGTAAGGATCTGCACTAGCTGTGCCTAATTGTGTCCCTTTGGGGAGGGCACAAGTGGGTGAAACTTGAGTTGGAAGCAAGGATTAGGAGAGCAATGTAGCCTGGAGGAGCAAACAAACACACCCATGAAAGGGTGGCATGCTGAGCCCAAAATCTGTCACTGTCACAGAAACAGCAACAGCAGCATCTGTCTAATAGCGCATACCAATAGGGTAGGAGTTCTTTGTTGGTGTGTGACCTTCAAGTCATTGCCAGGAATAGACTTTGGCTCCAGTTTCAACTCTAAGTAAAGCACCTTCTCGTGTCATTATTTGGAAGCTGAGGCATTTCAATTTCCAGAAACAAACAGCGCTCACAGGAGGCAGCCAATGGCCCTGACTGCTGCAGAGCCCCACATGGCTCCGGAAACAGCCAGGCTCCACAGTTTGAGAATGTCACTGGACAAAGGAACTCCATGGACTTCATCCCTGGAGTTCCTTGTCATTGTACAGGGGTTCCCTTGCACTAGCAGGCCCTGGCTGATGCAGTTGCATCTTTTCTCCTAGCATATAAGAAGTGACTGATCTTCTCAGTTTTTTCAAAGGTCTGAGTATTGCTCTACTGCACTTTTGCTACTGGTTTCCATAGGACGGTTCTGCTTCTTTCTGAAGACGCTGAAGCCCAACAGCTGAAGGGAGGCTGAAGGAAGGCTTCCTTCCCTTCAGGTTAGCAGAGGTGCAAGGTGGGACCTCAAACAGCCATTGAGTTTGAATGACAGCTGTCACCTTCAAACCTAACTAATCCAACCTCCCACTTTGACAGCCTCTTCTCAGCCTATTTGATGAAGGTGGCTGAGAAACACAGACCCCTCTGCCCTTAATGGAAAGTGTCAGCCCAGAGAATAGAGGGTGTACAGGGGGACCAGGGGACACAAACCCCATTCTAGGTGTTGCTCCTCTGCCCTACCTACCCTATCCTACCCTATTGAGTAGGCTATGCTCTCTTCCTGCTTTTGGTGATGGCAGCATCAGGAGGTAAAGCACAGCCTGTACTAACAGTAGAGAGGGGCTGCACCCTTGTCAGGGGTTTTGACAGCACTTAAAATTGTGGTCCTGCCTCTGCGAACTGTGATCTGGAATCACTTCTTTAAACCCAGCAAGCTACAGCAGGTTGCAGTCAGAAGGTCACAGCCATGATGATCAGAAGGTCTTTTCCAGCCTCCATGATTCTATGATCCTGTCATTCTATGCACAATCATGTGTCTTCATGGTGGAGGCACCATGTGTGAGCGTGGAGAGGGACTTTTTATGAGGGACTCTAGTGATAGCACAAGGGGTTTGATTTCAAGTAAAAAGAGGGGAGATTTAGTTTAGATGATAGGGAGAACTTCCTCCCTGTGAGAGTGGTAAGATACTGCAATACAATGCCCAGGGAGATTGTGGCTGCTCCATCCCTGGAAGTGTTCAAGGCCAGGCTGGATGGGGCTCTGAGCAGCCTGGTCTGGTGAGAGGTGTCCCTGCCCATGGCAGGGGGTTGGAACTAGATGGTCTCTTGAGGTCCTAATCCATTTTGTGATTCTATGTGTTTTGAGAGGGGGGTGAAAACAGCACACGCGGGCCCGTGAACAGTCTCCCTGTCTTTTCACAGCCCAAAAACTTCTTAACAACCCTCAAGAAGAAAACATTTTGCTAAACATCAGCCAAATCAAGAGGTTTCAGTTCAGCAGAAAGCCATGTCTGATGCACCTCTGGAACCTTGGGAACCGAAAAGCAAATCGGGATGAGGTCTTAAGAGCGGGAGGCAGCTGCTTTTACCTCTGGTTCTTAAATCTCTGTACCTTCAGAAACATTTTCTCTGCTTGTTTGAAATGTCACTTTAAGCAACCACAGAGAATAGAAGCTTTTTGTTACTAGTGGTGTCTGCTTGTTCTGCCTAGCAAAACCCAAGCTGCAGGGGATATTACCCACCACAGAGGTAGGCTGGCTGGCTGGCAGTGCTTCAGAAACAGAGGAGCAGGCTTGGAGCAGAGAATATTTACAGTGATTGTTTAACTTGCCAAAGGCCAGCACCGTTAGCTGCCTTCATGCCAGTGAGGAGCCTAGAAAAGAAGTCTGAGGGGAAACCTTATTGCTATCTATAACTACCTGAAATAAGGTTGGCAAGAGGTGGGTTTTGGTCTCTTATCACAAGAAGCAAGTGACAGGACAAGAGGAAATGGCCTCCAGTTGTGCCCAGGGAAGTTTAGCTTGGACACAAGGAGAAACTTCTTCATGGAAAGAGTCATCAGTCCTTGGAACAGGCTGCCCAGGGAGGGGGGTTGAATCACCATCCCTGGACGTGGTTAAAAGTCCTGTAGATCTGGAGCTTAAGGACACAGTTTAGACACACTAGATTAATGAACTTGAAGATTTTTTCCAACCTAAACAGTTCTATGGCTCTACTGATGCTTTACAGACCAACCACTGCAGCATTTTGCCTTGGCTAGTTAGGCATTGCAAGGCATGCAGATAGAAAGCCAGCAGGACAGGCAAGGGGGAATTTGAGGTCACTTTGCACAACTGTAAATGAGCACAAGGTGTATGGCAGAGGTCCACCACGTCTCATGAAAGCCCAGCAAAGTTTATATTCCAAGTTGCTACCCTGAGTAAGAAAAGCCCAGCTGTGCCCTGTTCCCTGAGGGAGTCAGGGCCCGTAATTTTCTATCAGTAGAAGTGATGGTGGGGATGGGTGCTGTCCTCTGCAACCGCAAGTCTCCTGCCATCATTAGGATGTTCAGCAAATCTTGGGCTCGGATTTGCCTCCCGTAGATGATGCCCAAAGATGCCTGTGAAACCCAGAACAAGTTGAGCTGGGAAGAAGCTGCTTTGTGCAGCAGGCTGGGCCAGCAGGAGATATGGTGACAATTGAAGTGTTTGTAAGAATGTTGTCAGACTTGTCAGAGCACTAAGCTGGTGTAGCAAAAGGAAAGTGAGGGACCTGGTTCACAGTGGCTTGGAAGAGAGCAGGGAGAGCACTCCACACGGGAGGTTTTGGTCCTTTTCTAGTAAGAGCCACAGCACTTCTCTGTAGTTCTGCATAAAAAACCCTGAAGCACTTGAAGTTGCCTAGGCTACTGGAGCAGAAAACCTAATGCTGCTCCTGGTTTTGTAGAGATCCTGCTCCTCCTTCAGAGTCTGGAACCCACAGCAGAAGGGTTTCAGCTGTAGTAAGCACAAGGAGCTTTTCTGTATGGAGTAACTGTCAAACATGTGGGCTGTGTTTTGTGACCACCTCTAACAGGCATGAAAGATGTCTTGCAAACCCAAGGAGAAAATACCTGGTGGAATTATCCCTAGTTCCTACCCAGCCACAGTTCAGATCCACACATTTGGTTTGAGTGCAGCTGTGCTGTCAGGATTTCCAAATTCTCTAGCTCCTACATTTGTGCCTTTTAAGAGACCCGCTCTCCCAGGCATGCAAACAGGATAGGTTTGTCTGTCTCTCAGGATTGGTCCCTCTTCATGATAGAAGAGGCTGGAGTGGGAGGACTGCGCAGGTTCATGTGGCATGGCAAGCAAAACTCTCCACTTCATGGATCGTTACAAAGCTCCTGAAAATTAAACTATTTTTCATACGTAATGAAGAGAGTGTGTCCTGCACAGCAATAAAAATATCAGGAGTAGTACTGAGAACTAATGTAGGACATAAATACTGACTTGTATAATGCTTTCGTAGGGCCATTATAACTGAAATATAAATGGAGGTTTTATTTTAAACATTTAATATTAATCAAATGGTTATGAAAGTGCATAACAAACAAATGTGACGTGCTCATGGCCCAAAGAATAAAAATGAAATGAGTGAAAATTTAATTTGCAAAAGAAAGAGCATTGCATTTATAAGGCATAATTATATCATCAAATATTTACCATCATTTGCTGGAATCCGTTTTATTTTTATTTTTATTTTACATAATAAAAGAGTAGGTGCATAAAACAGCAGGATGGGCCCCAGCCAAATGCTTTTTGGGCCCCCAGGTCACCCAGACAATACACTTGTAACTCAGGTTTTGTTGCTTCATTTCACTATTTCCTTCTAAAGGCTCCCACGGTGCAGTGAAAATTCTGGCATCTCCTCTGTTCTGTACACAGCAGTACAATTCAACCAGCACCTCTAGAGAGAATGAAGTGTCCCAACACCCTCTGCAAACCCAAACCTGTGGATTAGTAACTGCTTTACACAGCAGCCACACCTTCACTCCTTCAAGCCGTGCTGGTGTTTCCCACCACAGAAGAAGCAAAAAGACAAAATCATGGCGAAGTCTACTCGGCGCTGAGGAGGCCACACCTTGAGTACCAGGTTCAGTTTTGGGCACCTCAATACAAGAAAGGCATTGAGGTGCTGGAGCAGGTACAGAGAAGGGCAACAAGGTTGGTGAAGGGTCTGGAGAACAAACCTTGTGAGGAGTGGCTGAGGGAGGTAGAGCTGGTTAGTCTTACTGCTGTCTACAACTACCTGAGAGGAGGTTGTGGAGAGGTGGGGTTGGGCTTTTCTCTCAATGAACAAGGGAAAAGACAAGAGGAAATGGCCTCAAGCTGCACCGGGGGAACTTTAGTTTGGACACAAGGAAAAACTTCTCCATGGAAAGGGTCATCAGACTTTGGAGCAGGCTGCCCACAAGGGGATTTGATTCATCACCCTTGGATGTGTTTAAAAGTCATGTAGATCTGAAGCTTAAGGACAGGGTTTAGCAGTGGCCTTGGACAGTTGGGTTGGATTCAATGGTGAAAGTTCTCTCCACCCTTAACGATTCTATGATTCTGTGCTCCTAATCTGATGTCTTCCTCAATCCAACAACCAGTCCAAGGCTGCTGGTAAGGATGCGTTTAGGAGTGATTGACAGCAATTGATGGCCTTACCACCTCCATGTTTTATTCCAAGCCACATCCTGAGATGTATTTTCCTGCTACAGGTCTTTCAGTCAAAGGGATTGTACCTGAGCTGCTTCTGTGCCTGCTGAGTTGTAGGACCCTGATGGGGTTTCCATGCAAACGAGTGCTTGAAGTCATGTCCGAAGCATCTGGGTAGGGTCCATAGGGAAAAGCTGACCTAGTATGGGGGGATGTTATCATCTCAAATGAAAGCTATCCCTTCCGAGATGGCTGTTCTGCCAATGGCTTCTGCCAGGTGTGGTTGCTGTTGACCAGTTTTGTTTTAGACAGCCTTTGCTCAGCTCAGCCAACTCTGAGAGGTTTGGTGTGTTCTTGGGGGGGGGTTAGGTTAATTTGGAAAACTTCCCTGATTATACATCTGCCAGCATAATTTACACCTCTGAGGATTGAGTTGATTAGAGAATCAGTGAGAATGATTAATTTTATTCACTGAAGGCAGGGCTATGAGTGTGCTGCAACCTGCGACTGAACTGTTATTTCCTGTAATTGTTCAGCTGGGTCCCTGGCAAAGCTGAACCAAAGCTGCACAAACTCACTCAGTGAAGGTTTCTGGTAGCCCCAACTTTCAATTGTCCTGTCAAGCCAAACCCACGTTGTCTTCTGGTTACACACTCGAGGCTCAACGCTCTCATGCACACACATATGCATAGAAGCAGCTTGTCAACTCAGGACGGAGACATGCCTACATCAGATTCTGATGACTGTGGAACAATGCTTTTTACCCCTCTCTCCAAGGTGTTGCCACCACTGTGGGCAAGTCCATGTCCCTCCTGTGTCTCATGGGCAAGGGTCCTCACTGCCTTGGTACAGGGAGAGGTCAGAGGGAAGGAGCAGTGAACAAAGAGGCACTGCTGGATCAAGTTGCTGTTATTTCTGTCATTAAAGAGGAGGATAAGGGAGTGGAAAGCAGGTTTCAAACCTGTGGCTACTTCCAGGTGGATAAACACACTTTGTGAGCACTTTGAAGGGTGGGAAATCAAAGTGGTCCTGACAAATGGGAGAAACCAATAAACCAAAACTCAATACAAGAGGGTGCACTGCACACAGTTCCAGGGAGAATTCAGGTGGTTAATGATGCCGTGAGGAAGGGCTGGGCTGGCAGCAGCAGAGCAGGGGAGGCTGGGTGAATGGTAAGAGAGCATCTGGTGGTCTGGGGTGGAGAAGAGGCCAACGGAGTGGTGCCAGTGTTCACACCAGAAATGGGGCTGGGGAAACCACGATTCCTTCCTCCTTGGGGCTGAATGGGCAGAGGACAGTGTCACACTGCTCTGGGGACAGTGCAGGAGAATGGAAGAGTGTGGGGCACCATGGTAGTCCAGAAGTGGCTTAGAGGGAAAGGTTGAAAGAACTGGTTTGTCCAGGCTGGAAGAGTGGAGATGTGGCAATGTGTCAAATATGTAAGGATTGCCATTAGACTAGCTAGTCTTCAGGTAGGCAGAGAAGAATAAGAGATGTTTCTCAGGGAAAGCAGGCTGGGTTAGAGCTAAAGGAGAAACATTCTGGGACCTGCAGCCCTGGCAAGGGCTGTCTCTGTCACCAAAGATATTTTTAAAAGGTTAAACAAATGTCAGTCGGGGATATCAGACAGGAAGAGAGGGAAAGGGAGGGGAAGAGGGGCTGTATGATCTTCTGGAGGTCCCTTAAGCCGTACATGTCCATGACTGCTGTGATTCAGGCTGGGGCAGTGCCCAAAATGTGTCTGGTGAATTCCACACGTGTTCAGAGTGACTCCTCATCTCAAAGTTGCATGTTGTCCTAAAATGGTGCTTGAGTTTTGCAGGGAGGTCATGCCTTTTATAAAATGGGATATTTAGGGCATCAACACCACCTGTATCCCCAAAAGCAAGGGGCAGATTTTTAATGCCTGAAATGATTTTCTGCAGCCCTACTTCAAGCCTTGTTGAGTTTTACACTCACTCAGATCAAAGCTTCTCTACTGGCATGATTGCAATGCCTGCCCAGCCAAAGCTAACACAAATACAAATTAAATGATAACTTGTATGAAATACTGTTTCATCTATATCCAACACTAATACTGCAAGATGTTGAATCCTAACCTCCTTCCTCAGAAATAAAAGAAAATTTATAAGTGCCAGGAAAGAGCTGCCAGGAAGAAAGCAAAGGTTATTCCGCATTGTGCTGGGCATTAGCTTCACCAGAAAAGCAGCTGTGAGATTAAGCTGAATGAAGCCAATGTGCAGAAGAGGTCAAGCTAGCCAATGTCATAAAAAGGTGGTTGTTTCAGGCATGGCTTAGTTAAGTTGGGGGATTTAAGTACAACAGACTCAATGCTGTTGGAGCTAGAATGCTGCACTTAGATTTGGAAAGAAAATGTCTTTGGGTGTTGGTATTTCAAGTTCAGTGAAATTCACTCACCTCTTCTGGTCCTGCTTCATAGACAAGCCCTACAGAACCTTTGGAAGTCTGAGTTACGCCGTGCTACCTGGTGTTCATCTTCTCCCCCAGAACAATTTACTACTTATCCTCTATTTAAAGAGTCAGATCTTCTGTGAGGAAGCTTAAACAGGGAGAATTGTTGCACAAGATGATTGCATGTTGAAAAAAGAAATTCAGGACTTGTTCCTTGTTGTTCTTGCTTTAAGAAACCTCTGCCTACAGCCAGGTGGTAACTCCCTGCTCACTTCTATTTCTGCTCCTCCGCCATCGCCTTTATGCTATTTCATGCTCTCTTTCCCCAGTTGGCCAGGCTGTTCATCAGTGCCTTTTAGGGCAGGGAAAGGAAGGACAGGGATGGGGCTGCAGCCACATGCCCCCAGACTCCTACCACTGTCCCCAGCCCACCCGTGCCCTTTGGAAGGGGGGTACAAACATAGAGAGCATGAAAGGGGAGGGGGGGAGGGGGGGTTTGGTTATATTTAGCTCACCAAGGAGAAGTGTTACAGCTTGGCATCAGCCTTGCTCGCTCCTGGCAGCTGGGCTGTTCTTCACTGCATGCACCATGCCCACTGCCCTGTCACCACATCCCATTACCCGCCTGCCGTTCTCACCCATTGACGCAGAGGTTAGTCCTGAGTGCGCAAACAACTGGGTGAGGAGCCATGTGCTTCACTTCACACAGGGCAAGAGCCAGGGCAAGCCCTGTCACTCACCCTGAGGTATTTTGGCAGTGCCACTGGGCATCAGCATGGGTTGGGAATTTCAGTCCCTGCCTGTCTCTAGTGACAGGCCCCAGTGGCCCCGGACACGCTCCAACTGAGCGCAGCATTTACTGGTGGCTATTCTGGGGCAGAGAGCAGGCGCAGAGTTTTGCAGTCACAAGGAACACATTCCTCTGGGTTTATCCTCCTGATTCCGCTGCCAACGCAGTGATGGGAATAGTGATTCCAGCCTCTTTAGCACAGCGGGCTCTGGGTACCCTTGTCCTAGCACAAGGCAGGCGAGTACTGGCTTGTTTCACCTCTCCAGCCTGGAGATTTTCCCTTCTGTTGGTCAGCTCTTGGCAGTGTATGAGGGCCAGATATTTTTCCCCTTGAGTCAGTCTGTATTGGGCAGATGTCATTGGTATCTTACTGGGTCCTTAACTCTATAAGAGGTCTGGTCTCACTCAAGTAGCTGAACGCAGTTAGTGAAACGTACACTTTGTCTTTTCAAGATTAATGAGGCTTCTTTCTCATGTGACACAGACAGCTGGATTTTTGGCAGTGCTGAGCACCTACAACTACAACCGCAGTCATTTGGAGCACAGTGGCACACAGTACTCTGGAAAACTGGGCCATGTTCCTCCAGTGCAAATGACTTGTCGATGTGTGGGGTATCAAACAGGCAAGAATTATTCTGAACAGTCAAAGGATGACTCATACCTACTTTCTGAGAACATTAAAAACCTAGACACAATGCTTCTTGCACATCACAGCGGATCAGTGCAGTGCTGGGTACTAAACGCTTTCCTCTATTACAGAAACAGTGATGTCTAATAACTCCCGAGCTGGAGTATCACCGTGGTATTTATAATTCACATCCAGAACAACATTTTCCCATTGAACAGCCTGGGGCAGATGCCACAATGGGTTAGACAGCATGGGTGCACATAATGAGATGGGGTGATGTCACGGTGTAGCGTTCCTCCTAAGCGATCTAAAAATACCCTCTCCTGCTTTCCCACATTTCATCAGAGCCTGCTCTGATGCTTTTGCACCCGTTCCCATGGCAACGGCTCCTATTGTAGCCCAGACCCTCATGCAGATGTTGTCATTGATCCAACACCTTGCGGCAGCTTTGATGGCGCATTGTCTTCTTGTCTCCTGCTCCCCATCTAGGTTCTGCCCCACTAAGGATGGTTTGGGATTTTGGGATGCCTTCTCTTGCTCAGCACTCCTTTGATCTGAAGGGAGAGAAAAGGGAAAGTATTGATTTAGTTTCATTATCAATCCTAATCCTTCTTGCTTTCTGAGAGCTAAAATGATGCACTATGGAGCCTGCTGCACATTCACTTGTGTGACTGTTAAAATAGGTGCCTTAAATAAAACCAGTGAGGAATCAAGAGCAATTAATGTTGGGAGACCCTAATTAAAACCTCACTCTGTGAGGCCATGGAAAATCTTCTGTTTCATAGGGGGATGTTGCTGCTTTACTGCTCACACAGTCTAATCACAGCCCTCTTCATTTTTTCCCCTTTTCCTCTCTTCTGCTCCCCCCCCCCCAAGTGCCTGGGGAAGTTTCCACATTTTGGCTGTGCTCATTGTTCTGGCTCTCCCCACCCAGGATTGTTGCTTCAGCTTGGCTGGAAGGGAAAGAGAGGGAGGGAGACACTGGAGCTGCGCTGGAATAGCTGCACCATGGATTACTGCCGAAACGAGATGTAGCTGTAAGAAAAAAATGCAGAGAACAGGGAAATTCTGCTTAATCACCTATTGTCTGTAGTTGTTTTGCATTCTTCACCTGTCACTCCTTGCTTGAGTTGGACGTTGTTCTCCGGATGATGAGAACCTGACAGACAGGTGCTAATGAATGTGTAACTGAAGACCTGGGCTTTCGCATCTGCATTATTTATTCACCTAAAGCAGGAGCTGCTCTATATTTAGTGCATGATGTCAGCAGCTTGTTTGCATCCTTAAAAACTGGCAGGAAGCCACATCTCGCATGCTATGCGAAATCACTGATAAATGCTTCTTTTCACCGAAAGAAAAACAGCCTAATAAATGCGTCTCTTTTCTGCTTTCATCTCTTCCCCTCCCCTCCACGCTACCTTTCCTCTTCTGGGATTTGTCTCTCAGTGGCAGAGCTCAGCAGCATCTGTGAAGTGGAAATGAGCAGGCAGCGCAGCAGATCGAAATGAGGCCATGGGTATGGTCGGGAAGCCGCTGCCCTCCCAAACCCCCTTCTGTTTCCCCCCTCCAAAATCCTGGGGCTCTGCCAAAGACCCAGCCAAGCAGGGCGGAAGGGGAAAAAAGAGAGCGAGGGAGAGCCTGGTCCCTGCAGCACAGGCTTTGTGGGATGCTGGTATTCCCGGTATGTAACGAGATTCAGTCGGGGCTGAGCAGGGGGGACAGGCAGGGCTCCCACGCACTCTGCTCGGCGCAGACGTGGCCTCGTGACAGACACCAGCGGTTCCTTGCTCTCGAAAGTGTCTGTGGTGCCATGCCTTTGCAGGGGGAATGCAGCTGGGGTGGGGGCTGTCCTGGCATTGCTGCAGAACCAAGGGCCCTGCAAAGATAGCGAGTCGGATACATAAAGAAATAGATTTGGGTGCCAGATCTTCAGCTGCCGTTAGCTGGCAGAGCTCCACTGAATTTCCATGCAATAGTTCACGCCAGCTGAGGGTCTGATCCGTAGATCAAATAAGGGGGGTGGGGGTAAGGGGGTGAAGAGGCTCAGTGCAGTTACTAGCTCACATGGACCTGCCCATCCTAACAGCTTAGGGCTAGTTTTGTACAGCTGGCAGGTGCCGTGGTTTCACAGCCTATCTGGCTTCTCCATGGCAGCAGTGATAAGACCTGTATGGAGTTGCAAATGTATCACCAGCAGATCCCAAGGCTATAGTTTGAGGTCCTAGCGGCCCGCAGCTTTGGCTATCACTCACTCAGATAAAGAACACAGGCTGCCATGGGGCCAGCGTGCTCCACCATGCCAAATGAGATGTGAGAAATACATTTCAAATAGGCGATTGACCCATGGAAACAATCAGACCATTTGTTTCAGCGAGGGTTTTGTGCAGCAGGCATAAAGCAGTCAGCGTGAAACCAAAGATTTCCCCTCCCCGAGCATTTTCCTACCGGGGTTTAACAGAACTGCTGCCGATGCAGACCCTGTTAAGAAGTAGGAGGGGGAAGACGTAGCCTCACTGCAGAGCTGCTGCAGCTGAATGACTTCGCCTGTTTATTAAACAAGCCGATTTGAGCTTCCGCTCCACAGCCATTTGCTTGATGGGTTTGAACGATAATGAACCGGGATTTTAAAAGAACCCACCCTGCCCCTGAGAAATTCAGGCTGCTGCAGCAAATGGGCTCAAATAAAGTTGGTGGTATCGTATGTCCTGTTAATGTTCAGAAACACCATCCCTGCATCCTGAGCTTATTCAAACCAGCATTTTGCTTTGTTTTGGTGAAGAGGGCGACCTGCAGGTTAAGCATCAGAGAAACATTTGGGAGGAATTAAACAGAGAAAGGTGAGGATGGAGCACTAAAGGAAATTCTTTGAAGAGCTTTAGCATAAAGCATCCTTCTATAAAGGAATATGCAAGACAAGGTTTCGGATGAGACAGTTGTCCTCCCAGGAAAAACATCATGAAATTGTTACACAGAAACTCGTTAAAGAAAAAAGTCAAGACGATACCACAAGATGGTATCTCAGTAGTCCCAGATGTTCACTGTTCTGGGAAAAAGGAGGAAAGATTGCTCTCAGAAATTCATCCCATGCCAGCAGAGTACTCAAGGAAATTTGGACTGAATTTGTAAAATAGAAAGAGATGCCGCTCCTTGGAGTAACATAGGCTGCAGCCATAAATTGTTAGCTGCCATTTCACACTGCTGAATGGATACTGATGGCCTGTGCTGGGCAAAAAACAGTCTGGGAGTGGAAATTAGGAAAACTTTATCGGTGTTAGTGGGAGATCCCAAGAGCCCTCTGCCTCCATTCCTCTGAGTAATACCATAAAATCACTTCTACCCTGGAGTCACGATCCTTTGCATGTTAAATGCTGAAGACTGGGGTGGTCTCTTGCTGTGCCTTTACCGGTTTGGTTGGCAGTGGGTGCTCTACTCTCTGTGTGGGCTTCAGCCATAGTCATGTGGCTACTAAGGACCACTGCTGAAGCCTAGGCCAAATCTTGAAGAATTGCCCATCACTGTTACTGCGCTGGAGATCTGCAAGTAGCTCAGCTGGAGCTCCTCTTTTCGGTGTTTGGACACCAAGATGAGCTTCTTGCAGCTTGCTGGTGTCTGGACACCAATTTTTCAGCAGTGTTATAATGAGAGACTGTGGCACAGATGTGTGTCCTTACTGATGGGACAGAAGAATGAGGCTCCTGAGCAATCCTAACAGGATACTCAAGGGACGTGGTGACTGTTATCCTCCCCACTAGCAGCCACCTTTGGGAACAACAGCCAGTGCAGTCCTAGCTGCAGGCAGGGCAGTGGCAGGAGGAACAGAGCCTGGATGCAGCTGGGGAAGCTGCTCTTCAGCATGCTGCCCCCCAAATCCCCACCACAATAAGCCCTCAGCCCCTGAGTGTAGGATGGTGTGTGTGGCTGAGCTGCTGGAACCAGCGGGTAAGAGAGACAGCTGTGGGCTCTCCCAGCTTGCTACCGGTCATCTTGAAGGTTGAGAAAAGATAGTGCCTGGTGTGCAGGGGTTTTACCTGCCACCTGGAGGGATGGGAATAGTCACAAGAGGGTCTGAAGCTCCTCTAGCCTAGCTCGCATAAATTTCCTACTGCTGGCTGTAGGCTAATATCACAGCTACGTGACAACACCTAAGCCAGTTTTATTTCACACTTTTCATTATTTCTGGTGATGTTTCCACGGCGGTTCTCATTTCAGTGTAGCAGTCCCTGTTCCACCGTGGCTAAAGACCTGACCATGACTTCAGCATCATTTAACAGCTGAATGAAGTGAGAGAATGCTAAATGGATAGCAGTCTGGACTAGTAGGGACACCAGCAGGTGGCCTTAAGCAGGGGGAGGTTCACCAAGGCAGGGGACTGAATTAGAAAAGCTGTTACTATTTTTTTTTCCCCTCCAGTGAAAGCTAGGAAATAACCTGGAAAGCTTTGCTTGCCAGCAGCTGTGATGGAGAGAGATACATCTTCTCAGTGTTCCCTGGAAGATGAAACTGCTGCCTCTGGGGTGAACTTGGCATGAGGAGCATCTTACACTTGCCATTTCAGATCAGAAGATTTAAGAGCCATCCAGCAGGGTATCTAGCTCTAAAAACAAAATCAATTAGTTTTTGTGTTCTCAGATGGCTGTACTAAAGCAGGAGAGAAAGATAAAACAATAGGATGGCAACAACTGAGCTGGGAGTTTAAGTCAGGTATACTGAGACTCTCTCCAGGGCATAACCACAGCATATACCTTCCTCTTTGGCCCACAGCAGTTGCAGTTTAGAGCCTGTTAATCTGGACGAATGACAGAGCTATTCTCTTCTAGAGGGGTCAAAAGCACTTTTCACATGTTTCCACATATTTTCTTAACACAGTAATAACCTGAGTCTTTGCTATTCAAGCAAGAGGCAAGTTGCTCCGGTTATTTATCTTCATCTAGTATTTTGCTTCGTAGGAAGCTGCAACTGAGCAAAACTGCCTAGTTGTCATCAAAGTCCCTAAAGCCAGAGTATTTAATAAGAAATAAGCCATTGATGATCCACCATTCCCTCACATCCAGGAAAATGTCCAGCTGAAACCCTGATAACAATGGGCGTAATTCAAAGCTCCCACAGATGTTTCATGAGGATTTTCTCAGAACATCTAGTCAGATGGATGTCACAAGCAGGCTCTGTTTGCTGTCAGACAAATATGATATATACTTTGTTCACCTTTACCCATAAACCACTTGAATGAGGCTTCATCAAAGGAATTATGCTTTCCATCAGGCTTTTTACTGGCAACAGAGCTGTGCCCAGAAGCACTTTGTGCTAAAGTCCTTTTCTTGTAAATACTTACAGGCTTTTTGCTCATCCTCCCCCATTCAGGATATGGAGGGGACTCAGGAAGGGACATGACACTTCCACATGACACTTCCAAATGACTGGCCAGTGGGGAGCCTTTCTTATGCTGGGCTGGGGAAGAGGAACACCTTGCTCCCCCCCATACTTTTGGAGCTCAGTGATATTTGTCAGTGTAATCGATTATTCCCTTGCTCTGAGCTCTCTTAAGCACCTGATTGACCTTCACTGTCTCTCTAGCTCTTTGTCTCTCCTAGCAACAGATAAGATAAAAATTTTCAGTGTGTTGGAGAGCTCTAGCAGACCTTTCCTTCGCGTGTTACGTTGCAGTTGTTCCCTGACATTATGTTGTCTTCTTGCCCAACACTGGCTCTGACTGACGGCAGCCATAAGTTGTCTGAACAGATATGGCAGCTCTGTGACACGGGAAAAGGCAGGGTCCGCCTTGGCTCACCAGTGTAAGGAATGAAGTGATCAAGGAGTCACCTCCCGCATCTTTACTGCACATATAACCAGTCAGGGTTGGCTTCTCTTTACCTTTCCTTTCAGCCTCATCTCTTCTGCTCTCCCTGTGCTTTTCCGCCCTTACCCTTCTCATGCCTGCTCCTTAGCTCTTGTCTAATAAAGACCTTAAACCACGTCTCTTATCACACTGATCATGGCACTCTGGTGGTGTTTGCAAACTCATTTGATGGTCCCTCTCTTTCCTTGTTAAACTCCTTTTATTACCTTATGTCTCTGGAGACAGGACTTCAGTCAAGGTCTGCCCTGTGTTCCTGACCTGTATGATGCCTTGCCAAGGGCCAGTGCAGTTCTGCCTGTCCCCTGCACATGACAAAGCAGAGAAATTCTGCTCCATCTTAGAGCTCCGGAACAGCAGTGTCAGTATTAAATTTGCTTTTCTGCCAAGTGGTCTGGGCTTGTCCCGTGGGCTAGTGCTGTTAGCCCCATGTGACCTTGTGCCTCCGGGGTGACATAACTGGATGTGAAACACAGCAAAGAATAGAGGTAAACTTGCCTTTGAGAAAAGAAGAACTCTAAATCCAAGAGATAAGTACTTCCCAAAAATCTTGAGCAGCAGGGTTTGGTCTCTTACGTGTCTGGCCCATGGGAACAGGAGCCAGAAGAGACTTTACTTGGAGGGTGAGGGAGCACTAGAATAGCCCAGAGAGGTTGTGGAGCCTTCTTCTCCAGGGAGTTTTAAAACTTGCCTGCACATGTTCCTGTGCAATCTCATCTAGGAGAACCTGCTTTATCTGGGGAGTTGGACTGGATGATCCCCTGAAATGCCTTTCAACTGCTATCATTTTGTGATCTGTGACCTTGTGATCCTCACTTTGGGACTGAAGTCTCCTAATGGCAGTGGACTTTGGTCCCTGGAGGGGAGGTGAAGCAAGTTGTTTGCGGCTGTGCCTTGTGACTGCTTGGCAGAAGCCTCTCCTTTCTGCTGCCAACTGGGGATGGGGTTAGGTGCACATTCTCAGGATTATCTGATGGGTTCCCCTTCACAACACAACAAACAAACCAAACTCCAAAGAGCAGTTACAGTTGCTGGACTCCTGGAAGCAGCCATAGGAAGGCATTTTTTTGTTAGTTCACCTACAAATGGAAGTGAATGGTTTATGCAGTGCAGCAAGGAAGTGGCAGGTCTGTTGGGGTGTGTCCAGGCACCTGGATCCTTGCAGTCAAGGAGCTTTGTGTGAACATTCCCTCAGCCTCCCGGGAGGAAGCCAAGACCAGAGGTGAATGGCAGGGTGGAGTGGGCAGGGAGCCAGAAGTCCCGGGCAGCAGTGATGGGAAGGAACAAATGCCTTTATGCAGCTGATTAGCTGTTCCTCTCTGCTGTTTCCTGAGTCTTCTAGAAGTTCCTTAAAGCCTGAAGTGGAAACAGTGATGCGATGTCGGGCAGCCGATATCTAAGTTTCTCCTGGCTCTCTTACCCAGAGCTCCTGGTGTGAGGCTGTCCCAAACCAGCAGCATCACTGATACCAAATCTTGTGGCTGACGAGGAGTGGGCTCCCTGAGGAAGTGACCTGCTGGCTGCTTCACTGCTGTCCCAGGTTTTAAGTTTGGGAAAGCTGATTGCTCTGTGCCTGCACTGTGGGTGGAGGAGGCTTCTTGTCTCCTTCTCTGACTGCCAGGTCACACACTGCTCCCTATGCCTTCCAGGAGTGCCCAGACTAGATAATTTTTAGGGGTCCCTTCCAACCCAATATATTGTACGATTCAGTGATTCCATTACGGTGGCAAAGCCCGGAAAGGTGTCAGCAACCAGGTTGACCCAAGTGATGTAGACCTTCACCCCTCAACAGAATAACCATGTCTTCCTCAGCGTGACCTCTAAGCAGTGGCAGCAACAAGCCCAGTTCTCCAGGACTATGGTTCAGGCCGAATAGGGATATGGGATGGGGATATGGCTGCTTTAGTGTCCTGAGTTGCCTGCTTCCCTAAACCTGTGGCTAGGGCCGTGCCCAGCAATGCTTACATTGGGCAAAAGCCTGGCCTAAGTAGGACCATCTGCTCCACTGTGCCCACTGATGCGTTAGTGATGTGAAATAGAGTCTGGGCCCACCCTTGCATGCTGGGTGGAATGAATGAGGCCAAGCCAGGTGGGCACAAGCTTGCAGCATCATGACTGTTGTGTTTCCCTGGTCTGCTGTCTCTTCTCTTCTTGCAGCTGGCTTTTGGAAAATGCTGGGGGTTCAGGTATATTGTGAGCCACGTGAGCACTAGGCTGCGGCTGCCTTCCTGCTTCTGAGCTGCACCAGGCTGACACCAGCTGTGACCTCCTCACCCCATGCCCTTGGCACAACTCCTGGCATCAGATATTCCAGCTTTGCATAGCTGTGACTCCTACTGAGACGGGTCAGAGTTCTGCTGGAGGGACTGGAGCAATGTGGCACTGCTCCGGGCAGTTGCATGATGAGGGTGACTCACTGTTCTCTGCCTTCATGTACACAACAAGCCAGGCCTGGACTTGTCCCTGCCCCCATCCTCTTGCCTTGTTTTCTACCAAGCTGGTGCAAGCAGACCTGCCGGGCAAGGTGTCCCTTTGTCAGGCTTTTCTTCCCTCTGGATAGCAGTGGCTACCAAAATAAACCCACAACTTTTTCTAGTCATTTAGCTCCGTTCCTCTGTGAAACAGCTGCAGGAGAGACCAGCTTTTTCACCCACGTCTCATTCTGTGGAGGGTTGCCCACCTTGTGCCCAGATGGCTCCACAGCTCTCCCAGCTGAGCCACTCTGAGTCCCTGCTGCCAGGGGGGCACAAGGGGCTGCAGATGGCTGCAGTGCGTGGCTCTCCCTCCTTCTCTTAATAGCCTGCTGTGGCAGAATTCCCTCACCATTGCCATGACTTAGCTATTTCCCTCAAGGGTCTGGTCAGCATTAGATGAGCACATGTGCAGCATCCATTTGCATCCAGAGTACTCGTGTGCAGGCCGTGACTTGGCCCCCCTGACTCACACCAAAAAATTAGTTTTAAATGGGCTTGGAGGATTTGGGCTCCATTAAATGTCAAGAAACGAGGCACACTGCCTCATGCCCATGCACCGGGACTGTGCATGCCGTGTAGGACCAAGCTTACGCCGTCCTCACTGCATCCCTCCCCAGGATGAAGAAACGCAGCTCCAGCACTTTCTTGGTGCGTATAGACTTCCTGCTGCAAAGCCTCCCCTCCCTCTCGGGCGCAGGGGAAATGTGCTTAGCCTTTACTTTCTCACACATGTTTCAGATGTGCAGGGGTGTGATTGTAAACAATGTCATCAGCCATGCCAGAGCTGTCTGCTCCCGCCGTGCTCCCTCCCCAGCACCCCAGGGGTTCCCGTAACAGGGCGTAAGGCAAACAAAGCAAAACAGTAATCTGCTGTTCCAACGGCCTTTCTGCTTCTTTTTTTTTTGTTTTTAGAGAACGTTAATGATAGGTTATGTGATTACCCTAGTTTTGGCTCCGCTTACTCTTTATTAAGCACATCTGGTACTTAGTAACAGCGTAAGTAGCAGGAGTTTTGCTGGCGCGCAAACGAGATTATCCGACGTTGCCATGCACTGTGGAAACTCCTCAGGGAAGGAAGGCAGCGAGCTGCGTGGAGATACAAGACTTTCTCGTCAGCTGGGCATCCGGCCAGGGGACCTAAAAAAATGTGGATTGGCACCGAGCTGCTGCCACGCAAACACTTCTGGAAATTTCTGCGCTAGGGCCTGCCAAAAGCTTCCTATGTAACATGACTTTCTGTCTTCCTCAGCAAAGCCGTCTGAAGGCTAAGCTCTCCTCCTGAACCATTTAAAAAACAACAATAAAAATAGTAAAATAGCCCCCCCAAAACTCCCAAGCTGATCTTTCTGCCCTGTTTCCAGCAGGGGCTGCCAAGCTCACAATTTCATCGAGTTAGGGGGGAATTTCCTAAAATATTTGCTTGAGCTGCATGGAGTGCAGCATGTGTGAGGCAACCGCGTTTCCTGGAGGAGAGAAGGAGAGCTGTCTTGTTTGGTGGAGACTGTCTAACATCTAGAGGGAGAAAAACAACCATCCACAACAAGAAAATGTTTTTCAAACCTTGGCGTGCAAAGAGGGTTGTATTTGTTTTAGTTTGGACTGCCTTTTCCAGTCTGGTCAGTGTAGTGTGGAGAGAAGGATGGCAGTGGAGGGAAAGCAGTGTTTTTGTTAGGGCCCACGGGCTGGAGTCAGGAGGTCTGGGCTCTATTTCTGGCTCCTCTGTAGCCTTCCTGTGGGACTTGGGTGAAGCTTTTGGAGGTGAGCTGTTCCAGCCCCTAGGTTTCTCTGTGACTTTAATGGGAGTTTTGTTTTCACGTGCATTTGTATGAACTCAGGCTCTACATCCCAAATTACAAATCCTCTACATTTCTTAAAGAAAGGGCTGGGGAAGGATGTGAAGGAGAAAAGCAAATGTTCATATGTTGCTTGACCGTGCTTGACTCCTGCTGTTGCAAGACACTGGCTTTTGGAGCTTTAAACTTGTTTGCTGGGCGTCTAGGGATCTTTGTGGGTGTTCCTGACAAAAGCCCGTTGGTTTTGGCTCTCTCACCCCTAACAATGGGACACATGCATTTATATCACAACTCTGTTGATTTAGTGATAGTCCCCTTGGGAAGGAGTTCATCAGGGTAGTTGCTAGACTTTTTCACAGTGAAGACAGAATTCACACAGTCACAATGTGCCTTTAGTTGGAAGAGACATTTAAGATTATCAATTCCAACCTTCACCTCAGCATTGCCGGGTCACCTCTAAACCACGTCCCTCAGCACTATGTCTATAGGCCTTTTAAATACCTCCAGGGATGGTGACTCCACCACTGTGCAGCCTATTACAATGTTTGATAGCCCTTCTGGTGAATAAATCCTTCTTAACATCCAGCCTAAACCTCCCCTCGTTGTGGTATTTGGTCTGAAGCAGTGGGGGTTCATCCCCAAAACTCACAAGCACATTCTGCACCATTACCATATGGCCAGTGACCCGCTCCAGCCGCTGGACATGCTTGTCTGTCCTTCCTGCACATCAGCTCACAGAATGGCAGGCAGCTAACTGGGTAAAGCCCATGAACACAGTACAGAAGGTCCCTGACAGGTGCTGGCTGGATGCTGCACGGTGGCTCAGCTGACAGTCTGTAGACAGAGGACAGCAACCTCTGATGCAACTTCCATGCACAGGAAAGAGCATCTCATCCCACGAGCTGACTCAGCTCCGAGTTGCACATCAGCAGAAGTGAAAGAGGGGATCTGGCTCTGTCGCTGCATGCCTTCTGCCACAGCAACTATCCCCACCTCCAGAGGAGCAAGGGAAAGGGCAACCAGCAGCCTTCATCCATACAGCACTGACAGTGCTTTTTGGGAAAGCAGGAGAGGATTAGGAACAGTGACAAAACAGGCAGAGCTGTCCAGAGGTGAAGCAGATAAGCTTCGGATTTTCCTGTCTGCTGACCTACCCTTTGATAAACCCAACTAATAACCTCCCCATGAGCTCACTTGTGCACAGCAGTGCTTCTGTTCAGTCTTGTTTCTGTGAACACCACCCCTCTGGCTGCACTGACATCTCTAGCTTGTGAAAGACGTTTTGCCACATTGCTCATGGGTGAGGATGCAGAAAGTTTGCAGGGCAGTGAGGTGCAAGGGAATGAAAATAGCACACAGTGTAAGGAAGGGAAGGACTGCGACAACAAGGAGTAAGAGTGTGTAAGACTCAGGGTGAGAGAACTTAATTTCTTCAGAG
>VZRI01000054.1:105888-133285 GCA_013397515.1 Upupa epops | reverse complement strand
TTCTGTGTGTGTGTGTGTGTGTGTGTGTGTGTGTGCTGCAAAGGGAGGGCACGTCTGGAGCCCTGACTTGCATGTGCTGTGCTAAAACAGATCTTTGCTTACGCTGTTTGCCTCTTCCTTCCTGTGAAAGGGAAATACAATCTGTCTCCTCCATTACTTGCATGTGAGTGAACCCAGACAAATCCTTTGTGGGAGAAGAGAGGTCATCAAATATTTTGCCTCTTCAAAGAGAATGCAATTATAGCCATGCTCTCAACCGGTCTGTTTTATGGGGCTGCTGTAACAAGACCATCCATTCACTGGAGCAGTATTTTTTTGAAAACGAAGGACAGGAGCTGGTGTGAGGCCAGACAGCAGCGTGCTCCTCAGCAAGGTGGGTGGGTGCAAGGGGACCCTGTCTTCTGGGGACTGAAGATGTACGAGAAGAAGCTATGAGGCCAAATGCTGTCCTCTTCCTGCTCTTGTCTCTCCACAACAGCTTTCATTTGTTCCTTGAACCTTTCTGCCTGCCCGAAAATGCTCCACACACCCCACACACCCACATCGCTCCCACAAGCAGCCCTGCCCACAGGTCGTGCTGTTCCAGCCAGGACCCAGCTGGCAGGGTATGAAGAGTGGTGGTGGGAGGAGTGGCCAGAAACAGCATCATGCCATGGCAGCTCCTGGCAGGGGGGGCAGGAACGCAAGGAAATGCCTGACGAGCGTGGGGGGTTCTAGTGGAGTGCTGGTGAGCACCTCAACAGGGCTTTATGCCATGCTGGTTTCTTGAGGAGGTAGGGGCTTAGCAGGGACTGACACTAGTCTCCTTCCTTTTTTGTGCCAGTGAAAGGAAGAGGCAGTTCCCTGGTCCAAGCAGCACCAGCTGCTGTGGAAAGGTTGCTTTGAGCATGGCCTTGAAAAAGGTGTGGCTGAGAGGGCTGCCTTTTTTTTACTCTCCAGAGGCCATGTAACTGGATTTTCCCAAAATACCAGCCCAGCTTCTCAGGCTGTTCTGTGAATCTGACTCCCTCTGGAAACCCTGAATGACGTAGTTAATATTCTTCTCACATCTGCCAGCAGTTAACCCAAGGACTAATACGACAGGAATATCAGCTTCTATTTTAAATGACTGTTTTCCTAAAATTCCCCTTAAATTTTCTCTGATAAAGAAGGGATAGAAGGAAACACATTTGGTGTTGGATACAGGCTGCAGTCCCTCTACTTTGTGAGCCACAGAATTTATTTCAAAATTTTGTCTGGAAAAAGAACACACTTAGAAACTTACACATTTATGACACCAGTGTCCCGTGAAATAAACCCGTGGGGAGGTTTCACCTACAGGAGATAGGGTGATGATCCAGGAACCAGCAAACCAGTGCTCTAGGGTGGTTTTAGGGTACAGTTAAGCACTGGAAAAGCTTTCCATGGTACAAGGTGTAATGCCAGGACTATATTTACAGGAGGTTGCTCAGGATTTCACATTTTTTCTCTTATAAGCAAGCCAAATTACTACTCAGATAATTACATGGTAATGCAGGATGTCTGGATTCCTCTGCTGCTCATTTCTCATTGTAAGTTGGTGGTGCTGGTGCTCGCTATGAAGGAATTGTTGCACTGGGTGTAGGGCTGACGTGTTTTGACTGCTAGTGGATCTTTTACCCTGCCTTGGTGCTGTCTACCCTGTTAGAGCTACTGTGAGGCTTCATTAATTCCCACAGAGCCCTCCGGTACTCACAGGAGCACAAAATGTCATCATTAGTATATGAAAAAACATTTTAGTCCGTGCTATAGTCGATAGCCCATTTTTTACCTTCCAGCCCCATTTTGCTTGTTTTCTCCTGCTGGTGCATCACTTAATAAGGGAATTGGAAGGCTTTTCTCGTACGTGATGAACAGCCATCCCTTTCTCAATGTGTGGCCCTCGCCTGGACTTGCCATTATTCAAGGTGCAGAAGGGTTTGCGTCCAAGCCTGCGCACACATGTGCAAGCTTGCAAAAGCACCCGCTGGGAGAGCCCCGGGTGAGCCATTAGATTTTCCTCTGCTATTACTCTCCTGGGAGATTAGGGCAGAATTTTTTGGGGGTATTTTTTTATATTTTTTTTAGCGTGCTCTTTTATCGAAAGTGTGTTGTATTGATTGCAGCCGAGTGAGCTGCTGTGGTTGATATGCAAGCGCTAACCCAGATAGGGATTAGCATTACATCAGCCATCAGGCGAGGGAATCTGGCGAGCTGCCAGCCTGTAAAAATGGAAGGCATTTGCGTCACTGTTCCCTTGGTAATGCTTCTTGGAGCCGTGTCAGCTGTCCCCCGAGGTTGTTTCCTTAATATGTCAACAGACATTCCTGAATCTTTAATGCTGAATAGCTCGTTTTCCTCTTCCAAAAACAAAACCCCACAAAAACCCAAACCAACGGAGGTGACAGTAGCTTGCGTCTCCCGCTGCCCTGCACATAGAAGCGTTCTATACCTGTGTAGATCAGGCTCAGTACCTTTTGGGGAGGGTCACAGCAGCTCCAGCCTGGTCTGGGAGAAGCAAAAAAAAAGCCCATCTGCGGCGTGGTTGCTGTTTGTGAAGGCTGAGGAAGCAGCAGCCTTGTTCAGAACCGCTCCTTTGCCTCAGGAGCGACCCATGGGAGGGAATGAAAGTGCCTGTGTTAGATTAGTTGTTGGAATTTGCTAACATTTGGGATAAACCATCTGACCTTGCTTTAGGAATTCCAGTTGCATACAATAACTTCAGGCTAATGGCTGAAAGCTGTAGGACTGTGTGCGCAGTGACCTCTAGCTTCCGGAAACCATTTGTTAGTGCCAGTTGTGAGAAACAGTCAGAGGTTTATCCAGCAACATTTTCACCTTTCTGCTTCTCCAAGGCAGCCAGCTGCTATTTTCAGCTGCAAGAATTAAAATGCAAGGTATTCTCATCCGAATTTGAGCATGTGCCCTTTCAGCTGAAAGTAAACATCCCTCTGTCTAAAAGACCTTTTGTTCTTGGGTGACAGTTTGAAGTCTGCTGGGCAGTTGCTGTAGTAATCAATCACAGATGTGTAATTTAATAGTTCGGGAAAAGCAAGCAAAGCAGTCATTCTAAGAAATCACTCCGTGAGTAACTTAATTTTGGTCAAGGAGTGTTACTAAGCATACAAAAGAATTTATCACTGCTGTACGTGTTTCACACAATCCGGTGACCAGAGCAGAAAGCAGCTCTGCTGGTTAAAATGCGGTTGTAACTGTGAGCTCTGCTACTTTACAGCCTTTATCCAGTGCTGAAGGACTTCCAGATTCTTTGCTTGAGGAATTTGACCCCAGTGGTGGAATTTGCCTCCACGTAAGCACCCCTTGGAGAGCTATTTCCTTCAACTATAGAAAGTATCATATGCCTGAAATGGGCAGAGGCAATGAGGGGAGGCAGGAGCTCACTGGCATCCAAGAGGAGGCAGTAGGTCCCTGCCTGCAGCTGGACTAGTACTGAAGGACAGGAGAGGGATTCCTGAGCACCCCAAACTTGTAAGCTGCTTTAGCAGTGAGGAAACTACCAAGCTTTTGCATATAGAATCATTACAGATCACAGGATCCTGCCACAGCAGGATCACCTAGACCAAGTTGCACACGAACAGATCCAGGCAGGTATTGAACATCTCCAGAGAAGGAGACTTTAGAACCCCCATGGGCAGCCTGGTTCAATGCTCTGTTACCCTCACTGGGAAGAAGTTCCTGCTGGTATTTATATGGCACCTCCTATGTTCCAGCTTGCACCCATTGCTCCTTGACCTATCACCAGATGACCTTGAGAAGAGCCTGGCTCCATCCTCCTGACACCCACCCCTCACAGATTTATAGGCATGAATGAGGTCACTCCTCAGCTCCTCTTCTCCAAGCTCAAGAGACCCAGCTCCCTCAGCCTTTCCTCATAAGGGAGGTGCTCTACTTCCTTCACCATCTTTGTTGCTCTACACTGGACACCCTCCAGCAGCTCTGTGTCCTTCTTGAACTGAGGGACCCAGAACTGGACACAATACTCCACATGCGGCCTCAGTAGTGCAGAGTAGAGGGGGAGAAGAACCTCTCTCAATCTGCTAACCACCCCACTTCTTATGCACCCCTAGGATGCTGTTGGCCCTCCTGGCCACAAGAGCACATTGCTGGCTCATAGTCATCCTACTGTCCACTAGGACCCCCTGGTCCCTTTCTCCTACGCTGCTCTCCAACAGGTCAGTTACATATGCCCATGTCCATACCCTTGTGAGGGGACTGATGTTCCTATGCAAGGCCTTAGTCTTTATGGTTGCCACCTGGCTGGTCTCCATGACCAGCTTTACCCCTGACAGACACTCAATACTGTGAAAGAATGTGGCGGAGCCAGAGGCAGGCAGCCCTAGGGAGAAGTAACCTCACCATCCACTGTCTTAGGGTACCAGGAAAACTGGCTTTGTCCTGAGACCAATTACAATACTCGAATCCCACACAGAGATAACAATTGCTCAGCATCTTCTCCTGAGCCTGCTGCTCGTCTGGGTCAGAGACAGATAGTGATGGGCGTTTGTTCTACCCTTGTCCTTGTGTTGCTGCTTCTCTGGGTAGGCTGGAAGAAGGAGATGGGAAAATCATGATTCATTAGGGTAATCCAAAACTGGGACAGGATGATATACTGGAGGCAGGTGGAGAGCGCCAACTTCAAATCAAGGGCATTTGGCCATAGCTTGCCAGTCTGGCAAAAGAAAGGAGCAAGGCCCCGGGTGAGCAGCTGGTCTTGACACAGATACCAGAAACAGCGATGACCCCAGCTGTAGCTGCCTTTGTGTCCTAGCTTCTGCAGAATCCAGTGCAGGTCTGTGGTTGCCTTCCTGAGAGAGATTGACTCAGTGCTGTAGGTCTCCCTGAGGGAGAAGCAGCACCCATAGAAGAGCCAGAATTGTGGGGAGGACATGAAGAAGGAAAAAGGTTCTATCTCTAAGACAGCTTGTAATTCATCTCTTTCAGGATTGCCTCCTTTCTTCCATACACCTGCTATAGACCCCAGATTTATAGACCCCACCATGTGACATGAGACCCAAATCTTCCTTCAAAGCCCCAAGCCTTCCCTATTGTCAGCTCTGTGGCTCCTCTGTCTCTTGCAGTCATGTACTCCGTATGTAACACAAGACCCCTGCCTGCTGCAGAGGGCATTTGCTGAGGTAAAGTTAAATACCTGGCAAAACCTTCAGAACCGGAGCCTTGAAAACACAATTGCTCTATCCTGACTGCTAGCCTTGTGTCATTATTCAAATAGTGGAATGAAGGTCTGCTCTTGAATAGGTTTGAATTGTTATGGTGCCACCAATGACCTGCCTTTGAGTCCCAGAAAGCTGCAAGTTGAGGTCTTTTGTACTGCTGAGAGCTAGGCTTTGAAAATCCCAGTGATACCTGAATCCTTGGAACTTGTGTCACAGGAGTACCTCCTACAGTCAGTGTAAAGTTGCAGCTGCAGAAGGTGGTGCCAGCTTGTCCTTGAGCTTTGCACATAGTCTCAGCTTTTCCAAATGCGCTTCCTCCCTGTCTCTGGGTGCAGTTCAACACTCCATGCCTGTGTGCCTTGAGAAGGCAGTGGGAACCTTGCCACTGACTGAACAAGCCCCATACAGATTGCCCTCTATGTCTTCTTTCCATGCATGATGCCAGGATTAAAGTCCTCCCGGACTATGCTGACTAGTTTATACACATGACTGTCTGAAGCCAGCAGTTCTCAGAGATCAGTACAGATTTGTCACATCATGTTCTTTCACCTGATCCAAGCATTTAGGCTTCACTGGAGCAGTTTTGATGCAGGGTATGCTGAAGCAGCTTGCTCAAACTGATTGTGGGAGGACCAGGCAATATCCTGGGCTCTGTTAGTGCTTCTGCAATACCCTATTAAACTAGTCCTGGATGCAACTCTGGCAAGCTAAGGTACATCCATGCCAAGTTGCTGGAGTGTCTTCAGGTGCTCCCCTGGGGACTGGATTCTGCTGCAACCTACTGTTACTCATCATTTCCCCATAACTTTTAGCTTTTTAAGCCAAAAGTTCAATATTCTGGGCAGGCGTCCTAAGGTGCTGCTTCCTACTGCTGTACCAAAGCCAGCAGCAGCCCAAGGCAACACTGCATTAGGAAAATGTGGCTTGCTGATAGCACAGGTCCTCAGGTTGCAATCTGAAGAACATTGTTGCCTTGACTTCGCTTGTCTCCATCTCTCAAGGAAGAGAAAGTGATAGTTCTGGCAGTCAGCAGTACATCTAGAGACCCAGCATTGCACATGTTGCCTTTTGTTTTCAGACTGTAGTCTGAAATGATTCGTCTACAGGTGAGTCAGCTCTGAAGTTGCATGGAGAAAGTGACAGGTGCAAGGGTAGCATAGGAGAAGCCTGGTGGGCATGTGAAGAAGGCTATCACTCATCCTTTTGTGATGCCAGAGTATTTAGAAAACCAGGTCTGTTTTTTTGGGATGGCTGCTCCCAATGTTCCCATTAAAAGTGGCTCCTCAGCTAACTGTGTTTTTCCACGCAAAGCAGAAGCTCTGTGTCCAGATGTTTCTCCTAACGCAGCAAAGCAGCTTGGCTCACCTCAGTCAGTCAGCTCCACTCGGAGCGAAGTGCAGGGGAAATTCCATGAATATCACGGAACTGGGGTTAAAACAGTGTGTCCAGAGACTTATTTGAGATGCCAGATGGTTTGAATTGTCTTTGTAAAAATAAAATAATCTTTTAATACCTCATCAACATTATAAAAAGCTTGTTGTTTGTTTGTTTTTAACCAAAACTCGTGTTTTTCCTGGACATTTTATAGGTCTGTGCTAATGGATATCAAAAGTGCTATGACTCCATCTGTCAGATACAGAAACCCAACTTGTCCTCCTGTGCCCCGACTTAGGAAACCTCTTGCTGGAGACTTGGGCCAGGAAAATGCATGTTCCCTTGTGTAACTGCAGAATGTGGGTCTGGTGAATGCTTGGACAACCAAAGGGTAGACAGGCATGCCGAATGGACGCACTAGTTATTTCTGGCTAGTATATGCCTCATGTGAGAAGTGTGTGCTGTATTTTTGGACACCTCTGACAGCAAGTGAGTGTTCTTGAGGGCATGGATGGGAACAAGAGGCAGGGATATTTCTGAACCTTACAGACATCCACAAAGGATGTCTGTGAAAAATGCCCTGATGGGTCAAAGAAACAGCACTGTGGGTAATGAACGAATCCCAAGCAATGTAATGCTTCTGACTGAGTTCACCAAGAACCCACAGCATGTGCTGTGTGTCACGTTTGTGAGATGAGGTGGTCCTCAATGAAATCTTTCAGCCAGATTGCCTGTGATAAATATAAGCAGCACTTGGCTAGTGATGCCAACAAAAGCATGTAAATAAGGATACTGCACAAATGTAGGGTAGAGGTAACTGAACCAGGGCTAGACTTGAGCAGAATTCACACGTTGCTGACACAGACTGGAATGGTTATCTGCTGTAGGGAGACAGGCCTGATCAGTGGTTGACATGGCTGTCCTTGTGGAAATGTAGTGGTGCTAACAGGAGATCCACCACTTCCCAGAATCATACGATCACAGTATTTCTTTACTTGGAAGAGGCTTTAAGATCATCAAGTCCAACTGTTAACTTAGCACTGCCAGCCATTCCCTGTGCTCTCTGCACTTTGGGTCTCTGGCACTGGGAGTGCACCAGGAATCTGCCTTATCAATGCTTGCCTTCTCAGAGCACCATGGGGCTGAATGCAAGAGGCCTCTGAATTAATATTTGCTTTTACTTTTTTTCTTGGGTTTTGTTTAAAAATGAAAAGCTGATGGCAGTTAATAATTCTTCTGTTTTTCCTTTTTCGGTGGTCTCTGGCATTATGATTGCCAATGGAAATGAGAATGGCAGACACTACTCCGAACTGAGTGTTTCTAATGGGCTTCCATCCTTTGTGTTGATAATGGGTAATTCTTTCCACGCAGGTTATTCCCATTGTACATTGCCCTTCTGTACATTTCCCAATTACTTCCCCCATTAATTCCTGTAGATTTTTCTAGTCAAAACTGGCATTTGGATCCCTGTGCTGGCTTTGGGCATGGAGTAGATTTTGGCATGGGACCATGAGTGAACAACTGCCCTGGTATTAGGCTATGGCCCGGGTGAGGGACAGACAGAGGCAGGGTAGTGCCTGTGCTGAAGTTACCTGAAGCTGTTTCCCAGAAGGTGCAGGGCAAAACTCACCTGACCAGCTGTAGATGTCTGTATCTGAGTAGTCATCTTGATTCCCTTTAGAGTCAATGGAGAAAAATAAGCACTTCTTGGGAGTGATTCATCTCAGTCTAAAGGAGATGCATAAAGCACATCAGATGACTCACACCCCAGACATGCCTATTGCTCTTAATTGAATATGAAAGGGGACTGGCTCAGATGCCGATAACTGAAGAAGGGTGAGACTGATCCCATGCAAAGCACCATGCTTGAAACGGCAACCCAGGAAAAATGTGCAGAAATAAATACTGTCCTCCCAGACAGGCAGCGTGCAGAGGGTACTCATCCACCTGTCCTACAGCTTTTCTCTAAACCTGCCATTGTGCCAAGGGTGTGCATTGTGGAAGACACGCCACAAGTGGGTTTTATTTGTTGACTTCTTGAGCAGGAAGATGAAGCGATTGCTGTGGTGCTGTAATGTGGTGAGGAGCACAGAAATTGGTGGGTCTAACCCACCCAGGAAGCACGGTGCAGAGGTGGAAAGCATGGTCAGTAGTTCAAGATCCCACACTGTGGGAATGTGTCATGTTAAAGCTTGAGGTTGCCATGGTGTGCATCTTGCAGAGCAGGCCAGGGAGCATCAAACACCAGCCAGACTGAAACAGCCTCCAATCTTTGCCCAGAAAATGATGGAGATGATGTATTTGGGAGGAGGAGTTTACATTTTCCTGATGCTACACTGTATTTGGTAAGAGAGCTTCCGCTGCAGCCACTTTGGGCTGAACACTGGTGACAACTTCTGTCCGTCTTTCCTCATGAAGTTCTTAAGCTCTGACCCTGCTGAGTCAGTCAGTGCTTGGCTGCCCTGATAAATCCTGCTGTCGACAGTGGTAAGTTATTGCAGGGAGCACAACAGGAATAATGAGGTGTGAAGTCAAATTAGTGCAGAGGCAGGCTTTAGAGACATAAACAGACTGCTCTTCTTGGGTTTTGCCCAGTAATGTCCTATGGATACGTGCATTTTGGAGAGTTTTCTCCAAGCGGGAATTTCCATCTGGATGCAGCATTTTCAAGAGGGCAATCAAGACAGGGCTCTGCTGGTGTTGGATGGGGAAACCTGATGGCTCATCAGTTTTCTGTTGGATGGATGCCACAATGGCTGCTTGCCAGCTGTTGCATGGATGGTGACATCCTCTCAAGGTGATCCCTAAGCAGGAAAGGGCATGCAGAAAGCCGACACAGCCAGACCAGATGTGCAGTGACATAGTTTGCGATAGAAGTGGAACAGCAATGTTGTAACCACATGAACTTTAAAGGGACTGTAATCCCTGTGACACAGTTGCTCTCATTCCAAGGGGAGGGAGAGGAGTGTTTCCTGCAGTTAAAACCATCAAATAATTAAAGGGGGGAAAAAAAGAAGTGCTGCATGGAAGGAAGACACTCAGAGATGCATTTTTATAAGCCTTTGTAATATTACACTTCTAAGACTGCCAGGCACCAGTGGTGGGTCTCTCATTCGCTTCCAAATATGCTGAGTGTCAGAGCTCAATGCCAAGCTCTGTGCTGGCTCAGGCTGGAAAGGGTTTTGGTGGTCTTGTACAACTTAACTCTGCAGTCAGATGACTTAACAGTCTGCAGGACTTTGCTGGTGCATTTTATTGATTGATATATGAGGTGAGAGTAGTTGTGATGGGACCTTTATAAACATGCAAAAACAAAGTGCTTGCATTTTGCTCAGGTCTGATACTTGAAAGCTGAGGACCATGTTGTGGAGCTGCAAGGTGAGAGGCTATGGAGCTCCAGAGGTTAACAGGGTGTTGAGGCATGAGGCTAGCAGCCTGGTTACACAAAGGATTAGCGCAGTGGCTGTTGCCTCAGCACCAAGTCCTCAAGAGCTGGAATACTGGAAAAACTGGACTGTTCCCTTCTTTCTCAATCAATCCTCTGTAGCAATCAAAGCGAAAGATTGACATGTGATTTTTAACTGCTGGCCTAAGCTCCTGCACTGGTGCCCTGAGAAGGTGCTTCCATTGGCGTTGCACAGCCTGTACCTCTCCCACAGGCAGATGAGTACCCTGTTGATTCATGTAGCCTACAGGGCATGGAAGAAAGGGCTAAGATTCTGGTGCACATTTTCCAGCTCACGTCTGCTGCTTGTGATACAAGAAAGACTTTGCACTTCTTCTGTTCAACTGAACTGAATTCTTCAGGAAAATGGCTCCATAGCCTTTCAGGGTTTAGATGCTGTAGAAGCCAGAAAGACCTTCTGCTGCTTTGTTGAGCAGGTTCATTCTTTTCTTTTCCCCGCATCGATGAGCTATGATAGATTAGGCTGACAGTACTGTTGCGATGACCAGAGTTATGCCACTAGTAAAGCACAAGGGATTGACATGAAGGAACCCTGAAAGTTTTCCATTAGTCTGTATCAGGAAATTGCTCTTCAGCCCCTCCCTGAGAACAAAATCAGAAAAAACCCTCCCACATGCGAACTGAAACATGAAGAGCAGATCAGGTTTACAAAGTTCACTTCAACCCTCTCTAAAACAAAACACAAACAACAAAACAAAGATACATACCCGTAAGTATATTTTTAGGTGGTTGTTTTGGTTTTCACAAAGAAGAGAAACAAATACGCAAAACAAAAACAATTTCAAAAGAAAGAAAAGAGTGCAATTGAGGTGATATGGGGAGTAAATCCATGCCAGGGGTTTTCAACACTTTAAACACATGCTTTTTTTAATCATTCCCTATGTCCCCAGTGTATTCTTAGGGCTTTTTTTTTTCATAGCACAACTATTGCACTTCCTGCTGCATTCCCTGTGGTGTGGGTATATGGGTCTGAGAGCAATCAGTGGGCAGTGAAAGTAAATGAAATCGCTGCTGAAGCCAGGGAGGAGCATGTGTGTGGGAGAGGATTTCATGACACAAAATCCACGCTGGTGGAATGTGGCTTTTCTTCCCCAGAAATGACTATTTCATGTGACCAAAGCTTGTGCAAATGAGGCTAGGCTGTGTATTTACTCAACAAAATGAACACTAAGATTACATTTTGGAATAGCTTTCTAACCACTTGAGTAATGTTGACTTGTTCCCATTCCTTTCTGTTTGGCTACTATCTGCTGTTTGGTGTCTCTTGCTTAATCTAACTGGCTAATGGGTCATCTTTTAGTGTTACCTGACTCAGCAATATGGTTAAAAGCCATACGTCAATGCAAGCAGGACAGAAATGAGTGTCCAGCAGGATTGAACAGGATGGACTGGTTACAGAGACAGTCAAGTTCATCAGCTAGCAAAACTGTCCGGTTGCCTTGTAGCTCTCCTGTAAGGAGTGTTCTATTTGTATGTTTTGATTAATGTCTAAGCTGCACTCATCCCATTCCTTTGGTCAGAAGGTGTTTAGTTAAAACTGCTGCTTGATCAGATACAGATTATTCATATGAGTTTGGGGACATGACTAAGTATCTTCAGAAGTGTGGACTGACCAGAAGTGCCTCCATTTTACAATGTTGGGCTTGACCCATTTGGAAGACACTTCAGAAATTTCTCCCAAAACTAGTTCCCACAGTGGTCTGCAAGAGGAGCAGCCATGTCGTTCTTTGTGATTGCACTGTAACCTGGCAAGACAAGGTCCTTGGTCTCACTGTGTTTTGGAGTTCTTCCATCCATAATCGTGTATGTGCCATTTCTGATTGAAGTCATGGAATTAGAAGATCATTTAGTGTATTGTGTTGAAATGGATCTCCTAAGGTCATCTAGTCCCACTCCCCTACAACAAGCAGGGACTTCTCTAAATAGAACAGATTGCTCTGAGCCCCATCCAGCCTGACCTTGAATGTCTCCAGGGATGTGGCCTTAACCACTTCTCCAGGCAACCTGTTCCAGTGATACACTGCCCTCAGATTAAAGAACTCTTTCCTAGTGTCCACTCTAAATCTACCCTTTCCCAGCTTAAAATCATTCTCCCACATCCTACCGTTCCATGCCCTTGTGAACAGCTCTTCCCCAGCCACTTTATAGGTTCCTTTCAAGTATCAGAAGGGTGCTAAGTCGACAAGGTTTATTCAAGTAATGTTTAGAGTACCAGAGGCCCCAAACAAAGAAGCAGCACTAACTGAAAAGCATTGTTTTCAAATCCCACCTTTTTCTTGTATTTTATTTTTGCCAGTGAACAGCCTCTCTGGTTTTCAGATGGAAATAAAATTCCATATGAGCTATATTAAGTGGCTAATTATGTCATTCATATTACAGCCTTCCTCTGAATGACTTGATTGAAATGAATGGATTTCAACCTCTGAGGGGAGGCTGGGGGCGGGGAGGGAATAAATACTTAAAGGTTTGTTCTGTTTCAGCACTCATGCTTTGGAATATAAGTTAGATGCATAAAATAGATATGGAATGTCTTTCTTGGAATTACAACCTGGGTACTTCTGAAGTCTGATAATTAATCCCTGCCGAGATGTGGGAATTGTGCGTGTGATTGACAGGGAGTTTATAAGGTCAATTCTCTGGTTCAAGGAAGCAAAGGAAGGCAGCAGGGATGTAGGATGGAAAGAAAGTGTGGAGTGTTCTAAATTACCATCTTATTAGTTTTGTGATTAGAATGTATTCAGTCATTCATTAAAGCTTATTCATAAAATCCATCATTCATTAAAGCACTTTGGGGGGTGGGGAGGGAAGAGCTGAACAGCAACAGTCATTATTTACACTGGCAATTTCATCACAAAATTAGATCACGGGACCAGATTCACCTCTGCATTCACTGACATCATGGAATAACGACCAATTTAGGCTAATCTGTCGCAGAACAGAATCCAGCCTGTACTGCTTCTTTAAGAGAATGCCTTGGGTGATATCTTTGCTGTTTTATTGCTGGCTGGGTTTTGGGATGCTTTATAAATGGGTAAAAAATTGAGGCAGGATGACAAATGGATCTTCTCACTCTGTGATGTTCAACTGAATCATTCCATTGAGAGAGATATCAGAAGATGGATGTGAAAAGTATTCACATTAGTAATTAGTAGCTCATTTTTAAGTTTTTTCACCTTGCTGTCCTGAAAATTATAAAGCAAACAGTTTAGATTTTCAATGCTCACATGAAAAGTTCAGGGTGACAGCAGGGGACAGGGAGAGATCACACCAAAGCTCTTCATTTGTTAATACAATGCAGCATGTAAGATCACAGTAGTCAAACATGGGAAAGAACGAGTAAATCATGGAATAAATGCCTTTGCAAAGAGAGGTGTGTTAGGTAATGATCCCAGCAGCACTGAAATCCTTGTTCCTAGCTGTGATTTTTAGCTGAATCTCACTGGTGCAGCAGTGCATGTGAGACTAGATGGGTGACTTTACAGCTAGTAATTGATGCACAGAACTGTCAGCAGGATCCCTGCTTAGGGATCAGTGTCAAGTGTCATGCTGTGGGAATTTCAGGCAGAATTTCTGAAACTCATTTCCACTGGCATTGCTCATACTAGAAATCCTACATGCTGTGATCCCAGTTCTCACTGTAAAACAGAGATACAAGATATTCCTTTCTATATTGATGAAAGCAGGTCTGGAGACAGCAATAAGGGAAACTAAAAGCACTCTTTATCTGTACCCTGCTCCTGTGAGTATTGCATCATAGCTGGGGTGGAACTGACTGGAAGCAAAGCCATGGCACAGCTACTGTGTTGGGCTTGACTTCACCCACTTCTGGTGTGAGTTGAAGGATTCAGCACTGAGATCTGGAAGTAGTCATGTGGCACCTATGGTTGTAGGAGGATATTGATCCACAAGGCTACTAAATTAGGTGGCATTATGGAGGTGTAGCATGAACTAGAGCTTTTTTAGGTCTTTTGCTTTTCTTCCTTAAAAATCTTCCTACACTTGGACCTTGGACTCCCCTTGTCGAGCAGGGGGATGATGCAAGCCCTAAGGAAACAGACATGTGGAAAATCTGCAGCTCACAGTCATGATGTCAGGTTCTCTGATGACAGAGTGGAGTAGTTCCTCTGGAGTGAGTGGACTTATTCTAGGTGACCTTCTGACCTATTGAATTTCCAGTTCCTTTTGTGGGGACAAATCAGTGCACAGCTTCATCTGCATTTCTGGGCCAGGGCAAGCCAGGAAGATTTCAGTCTTCTAATTGGTATTAGAATGTCTTTAGAAATTCAGCCTTTGTCATCTTATCATCTGATCATCTTTCAGGCTGCACTGTTGTCTCTTGCTTTGACTCCTGTGCAAAACCCACAGTCTCCATTACAGCAGCCCTTCCCTGGTTGACTTTTTAGAGCCTGCCCAAGCACCATGAAGGAAGAGTTGTCAGTTTCCTTTGGGGATAGACTGTGTGAGCTCCAGAAGAGGAGGTAGCTCTGCTGGAAAGCAGGAGAGCTCTCTCGAGGGAATATTCTCAGAGATGAATAGGGGAGAAGATGGGGAACAGTAACCAGCGCTGGCTCGCTGTATCTCTGTGTTAGATTCATATTCAGTGCCTGTATGGGCATTGGGTGTGGTGACAAAAGAGATTTATGTGGACATGTGTCACAGACAGTTATGAAGACTGCAAAAAAGGAGCCAACCCTGCACTTCCCCAAAATGCAGAGAAGACATCATGGTTGCATACCAGGTTCCTATCGAAAACCGGAGAAAATGAAAACAGGAAGTTCAGGCAGTAGCTCTGTTAGCCGTTCCTAAGGGTCACATGGGAAACTCAACCGACTGCCATGGGGCTGGGCAAGCAGGAAGCCAAAATAAACCCATTGATGCTGTTAGCTGTACTGAGCAATGGCTAACATCTGTTCCTGCAGCATTGGGATGTATGCTAACTGCAGGCTGCTACCCCATGTCAGATCCTCGAAATGTCTCAGAAGCATTTCCAGTCCTCAGAAAAATGACACAGAGAGAAGGTATCTGCCCTGCAGTTGCACAGTCAAGAGGCTGGATAACTAGACTGGTGTGTTGCCAGGCCATGCAGAAAACGGCTGACTCATGCCAGTATGCAATCTAAAAACCCAGAGTAATTAGAAGTAGATTCGTAGGTGGGAAAAGAGTGCAGTGAGACTGCTGAAAGAAAATCTGTCCTCACTGCTGGTGAAGTATAAGGAGAGTCTAAAGCTGCTGGAAAAGCACCCAGCCAACACCAGAATGTAGGTGAGGTGAACACTGTTTGGAAGGCAGAACTGAGGAGCATAAAACTACGTCAAAAGCAAATACATAAATATGAAGCAGAGAACATCAGGGAAGACCTTTGGTGCTGTGAGAAAAATGTGCACGGGACAGGGAAGTTGGCACAGCGGTGACGTTAACGCGGTGAAAAGGGCAAAAATAAAACTCCGAGCTATGTGCCAAGTGACAGCAGCAGCGCTTAGTCAGGAGGATAAATGCTACGGAGGCAGTAGGACATTACTAAATGTGTTAGGTTGCAAAGGCTTCCTTAGAGTTATGCCAAGGAGGGAAAGGAATTATAACCATGCAAAGCTGAATTTAAGCAGCGTAATGACCCACGCCATTAAAGCAGAGTAAATGGCAAGTGGAATCAGCAATGCTGGTAACACTGAATCCTCTGCTTTCAGCTGCACCCAGGGAATTTGTCACCACATAGACGCTCTAAGTTTGAAGCAAACAATTCATGCAGGCAGTGCAAGCAGAACAAATTAAAAAAACATTAAATGTGCTGAGCTGGCAATATTCTCCAGCATCCCCACAATGAAACTGTTAGGAGGCATATCAAGAAGTGTTTGAAGGGGAGGATGTCTTCCAGCCATACAACTGCCTTCATCTATTTCCATCTTTACAACTTGTGCCTCCAGGAGTGACTACAGCATAAAAGGAAAAAAATAACTGGAGCAGTAGAGGGAACAGAAAAGGAAGACATCTTTAACTAATGTCAGGAGCCACTGCAAGTCACATAAGCAGTATGGATGCTGAGAAATCAGATATCCAACTCCTCTCTGAAGACTAAAGTAACTTCAGCAATCACTAAAAGAGTCATCAACGGAGTGACTGTAAGCAAGGAAATATCTAGCTTGGTGATAACAAATACAGTCATGCTACATGGGGTATTGACAAGAACTGTTGCATAAAAGAAATGACTTCTCCACATTCAGGAAAAGAACAGATGCAAATGGTTGAAAGCACTAGTGGGATCAGATGTGAGGTGAGAGAGCACAAACGCTGTCAGCAAGATGTATTAAAAGGACTCCAAGGGCCTGGTGTAGTGGCTGTTGATGTGCTGGGGATGGAGGTGGAGATCATGTGTCAGAAGCCATGATACATCATGATCCCATCTTCATCTGCCAGTTAGAAAGACTCAGATCTAGAGCTGAATAAAGCTGTAACTGTGTTGAGATTGCTTGTAGCATCCTGTATGAAACATCTGTTGATCTCCCAATGGCCAGGATCAGCTTCAGCAATCTAGAGCAATACAACAGTTTTCTATTCTGAGATGCACAGACACCATCCACAGCCTGTTGGGATTTCTAATGTATCTGATTTTTCTTACACAGTTTTCACATTCATGCAAGTCATTGATATAGTTACCAAATAAAGATGCAACATGGACAACTGGTATCACAGAATTCATAGATTCATAGAATGGTTCAGGTTGGGAAGGACCTCAAAGGCCATGCAACTACCACAAGTGTTGAAAAGTGCTTGGTAATCTCATATTTACCAAAGAGGCAAATATAGAACATATTGTTAATGAGGAAAAGACATGGTCCTCTTGCTAACCTATAGCTTGGAGTTTGTACGGCCAGCAGCATAGAGAGCTCCATCTTAAAGCTAAGTCTTTCAATAATATCTACAAGTGGAAGGTGTTGTTAGTGTAACCATGAAGAGGAAACCACTTGAGCAGATTGATCATAAACTGCTGGCAAGCATTTCAGATTGTCCCCTTTAGCACAAGCCTCTGAAGCACTCACACTACAGTTCAGGTATTCAAAATGAAGAAAACAGGCTGACGTGGTTGTAGCTGCCACTGCATGCAGCCCAAAAACACAGCCGCTACATGTGAATCTGACAGAAACTATCTAAAGACACAGAAAGCCTCCGTCAAACTATGTTCTCCACTTAAAGGACTGGGAAGAAATCCAAGATGAAATCACGTGGTGTTCTCCATTTTTTTCTATTAGAGAGGCCAGAAAGCAGGGGAAAACATAATCGTTTTTCAGAGCACTGGATCTCCTGAGATGGCTTGAGTGTACAAGAAACCACAATACCCAGACCGGACACATTCTTTGAGACTAGCCCAGACAAAGAACATGAAGAAAACACATGGCATCTTTGTTCTTGAATGGAGAAACAATCTCACAGAAAGCCTGGCTCAGTGTGCTTCCATCTTCCGATGCCTTGAGCACTCACATCATTAATGTGACTAGCAGCGATGAAAGGAATCCCAGACAGACAGAAGAAACATGTGAAAGCCAAAGCCTCCCGTGAGTGGTGAAATAAAGACCTCCCAGAACTACCAGCAGGAGAAGGTATTCCTGTCACACTATTTCCTCTGGACATAACGTGTTCTGAGATGCAAACTATTTTCTTGAGCAGATAGGTTTTTGCTCGTGTAGTACAGCATTTGTAAACAAGTATTTCCATGAAAGCTCAAATACGTTAACCTGCTGCACACAGAAGACACAGAGATAGCAGTGAATTACACACTCTGCAGACCTGATTGACAGGGCACAGATAGAAGCAGAAGAAAAGGAGCAGCGACTGTGGGAATAGGAGTGATACCCCAGCAAAGGCATTGCTAAGGAACCCAAGCAGAATGTAGTCATCTGTGATTACCAGTAAATGATAAACCAGATTCCAGTTGTACATATGAGCCAGTGCTGTATTCTGGCATCAAAGAACAGCCCTGTCAGACACAGGCAAACAGCCTTGCTCCCAAAAGAAGTGAACAGAAACAAAGGTTCGTTACATTATCTATAGAATGAGATGAATGTGCAATGGCACATTAAGGGTTCACACAGCTTGTGCTATTCACATTTAATGCTGTGGCCTCAAACGTGACAGAAAGTGCCCAACCGGGACTTAGATACTCGGGTAGAGGACAATGTCACTTCAGCAAGCATTGGATGGGAAGCACAGGAGGCACAGGATTGAATGAAATCTCATCTCTGGAACACAAAGCTGCAGGTAGCAGGCAGCTGGGTGGGAGACAGAGAGGAGGCACCTCAGAAGTGCATCTTATAAACACTTGCAACTGCATCTAGGAACTGCATCTAGGGCAGGAACATGCAACCACTGCTCATCTCTGGAGGCTGTAAAAGACAATGTGCTGATGGTAAGCATTTCAAGCTTGAGCCGTGGGTGTCTGCTGGCTCCTGCCACCAAGTCTGCAAAAAGTACCAACCAAAATAAGCCCCCTTGGAGTCACTGAACAGGAAACAACTGCCCTGAACAGGAAAATGATAGGGCATCCACTCTAATCAAAAAAGGGCCTACGACCCCATCAGGTTTATTTTCAGCCTGCTGTAATAAAATAGGCCTAGCTGGTTCAAAAGAATTTCGAGAATGTATTATTATGTGCCTTCTGCTGAGGCCAAGATGCTAGTGGGACAGCAGATTTAGGTGCCAAAATGATGAGTAGGAAGGGGTGTGTCATACCACTACTTCAGACCTACCTCCTGTCATCTAGTGCTTCTGCAGAGCACTGCAAGTAAGGGTACCCCATTGCCAGCATTTCTGCTCCAGAATTTCTAATTTCTGAAAGTGCCACCAAAATTGTAGTAACAGCGATAGTGTTTTTGATATAACAGTTAATCCTTCACAGAGAAAAACTTAAGTGCTTTGATCTTAATAATTTTTCAGGTGTTTATCTTGATACAGACAGGCACAAAACGTGGAGAATATTTAAAGAACGGACCAGATGAAACAATATGTCAGTGCTCAACCATATATTTTTCACAATTACAACCAACATATTGCTGAATTCCAGGTCTTCACTGGCACTCATGAGAGGAAGCTGCTGTAGACAGGGAGCTCTGCAGGGTCTTGTCACACAGACAGCAAATATGGTCTGAAAAGTGCAACGTCTTTTCATTCTTGTTGCATCTCTGAGTAATGCAGATAAGATCTTCAGCTACCAGCTGTACAACAAATCAAAATGCTTGCAAAACAAAACCACATTTCCCCCCTAAAAAGCAAGACAAATAAAATACACTCGCTCCTCAACACCAATCAGACACAAATAAGAGCAGCCATCCGCATGTTTATCAGTTCAGCAATTTTTTATTGTCATTGATATCAATTGGCTGTAAGACAAAGCCTCAGCCCCATGGCTACAAATACATGTCAGTCAAAATCAGTCCTACACGACACCACCTGAACAGAATGCATAGCTGAAACAATTCACGATTCTATCATTCTTTTAAACACACTGCATTGTGAATAATAAGACAGTAAGTTCCTGTAAGGGCTAATGTCCCTAACCGGCACAAAATGTTGAGCACTCCTTTACCACTGTGGTTTCCTTCCACCATCTGCTGGGTTTCCGTTGTCATTGCAGGACTTTAAAAGTCTCAGGTTCTTTTTTTTTAAGAACACGGTTACTTATTTCAATCTTTTCCCTGTCCTTCATTTCTCAGTTGTGTTTTGTCACTTGTTAAGTCCCTAATGCAGAAGTGCTGGCACTCTTTACTGAAATGTCATATTTCAGAGATTCATAGAATGGTTCAGGTTGGAAGGGACCTTTGAGATCACCCAGTTCCACCGCCCCCTGCCATGAGCAGGGACACCCTCCACTAAACCAGGTTGCTCAAGGCCCCATCCAATCTGGCCTTGAACACTGCCAGGGAGACAGCATATTTGCCAACTTTATTGCCAAGTATGAGGGTATTTTTTAAGAAAAATTGGGTTTTATATGAAAAAGTAATAAATTTTTGGTTATTTTTCTTTCTAAAGTGAAAGAACATTTTACTAACAAAAGCAGGTTGTTTCCTGTCTGTAACTGACTCTTTCCTAACACTGTGTTACTCCATACCTTTGGCTGACACTTCATGCCATAAGTCATGACTAACCAAGTTACGTCTTGCAACACTTTGTTAACAGTGATCCACGAATGAGAAGCCACACAAATGCTTCTTTTCATAAGAGTCCAGGATAAATCTGTCCCAATGTTGTTTTGGTAGGGAAAGTATTTCTATAAGATAAACTGAATATATTTATATAAGATGATCAAGAGATGAGAAGTGCTCCATTTCTTATCCACACACAGTCAAACACACACCTCAGTGCTATTTTTAGACTTGTTTTTCTTCACAGCAGCACACTGTAGGATGCCTTACAGTCCAGAATATGAAATGTGTCAGCATTTATGCATTTATGCATTTAGTGTCAGAAACTACAAGTCCAAGTGGACTTTTACAACTTTTTTTAATGTGAGAATTCCTCATCAGAAAGGTAAAGAAGAACAAACCTTGTGGGGAGCAGCTGAGGGAGCTGAGGGTGGTTAGTGTGAAGAAAAGGAGGCTGAGGGGAGAGCTTATTGCTGTCCACAACTACCTGAAAGGAGGTTGTAGAGAGGTAGAGGTTGGTCTCTTCTCACAAGTATCAAGTGACAGGACAAGAGGAAATGGCCTCAGGTTGCACCAGAGAAAGTTTAGGTTGCATGAGAGGAGAAACTTCTTCATGAATAGGGTCATCAGGCCTTGGAACAGGCTGCCCAGGCTGAGTCACCATCCCTGGACATGTTTAAAAGCTTAGGGACATTGTTTAGGTGTGGGCTTGGAAGAGTTGGTTTAATGAACTCAATGAACTTGAAGGTCTTCTGCAACCTACATGTTTAATGATTCTAGCCAAAAGTTGGGAATTTTCTCCCTGGTTTTTGTATCCTAAATGCTTTTCTAAGGAAATATCTGAACCGTGATCTGTAAACACTACTTTTTTTAAAACCATAGATGGACAGAAATCTCTAGAATGGTTTAAAACTGTAACTCAAATCTGAGCATGCATTATAAAAGTGGTTTCCCATGAAAATAATTGCAAGATCTCCAAAGAAACAGCTTTGCTCAGCTTTCAAGGGGTCAGCCCAAGGTTAAAAGCTTCTGGAAAATGCTCTCAATTTTTTTTTGAAGGAAGTGATTTTTTTTTACTATATGGCATTATGCCTCTACAGTGGAAATTTTCAAGAATTATGCAATTCTGAAGGAAAAAAGAAGAAAACTAATTAGATGCAGAGACAGGAGGTGGGGGGTCAAACAAAACATTTTAATGTCAAGATTCTCAAAGATGGAGAGCTATTTTGAATGCCTCCATTTTTGGGCAGCTGCTATAGGAGAATCATCCTTTCAGAAAGTGATTCAGCTTCTGAATGCTGAGTCCCGTACAAGTGTTTCTATAGCCCAAAACCTGATGAGTAGTGATTGTGGGCTTCAAATCTGTGATTATTGTGATATATTTTCCTCTGTGTAAAAATGCGGTGATAAATAACTCAGCAGTGGGCTTTGAGGCTTCCTAAGTTATTGTCTGCAAGATGCTTTGAATGGACTTTAATGGAAGACCTCATAAATGTGTAAAAAACTATTACCATGATTATTCACGAGAATAAGATTTAAGGGGCGAAGCAAAAAAGAAATATTGAGTCAATATGATAGATGTTTCTTTTTAAATATTCCTTCACGTCCAGTAGGAACAAAACCCAAGGTAGACCTGCGAGGCAAAGGTAAATTAGTGAGTACTTGAACAATATTTTTAAAAACTCATCTTCTGTCTTTATAATTAAATTGTAAAGTGGAGGTATTTCTAAAAATGAACTGAGCTGGAGGCTTGTCCTTTGATCCCACTATCTTTAAAGTGCACTACAAAAATTGAAGAGATTGTAACCTCCTGGAAAACCTTTTACAGCATCAAACAAGAGCCCTCTGACTTTGAAGATATCCTGCAGTCAATTAAGAAGGTCCTAAATGATGTTGGAATGAGTCAGGAGTTTTGCAGAATAATTGGCGGGCTTCCACTTAGAGAGAGTTACTGTATGGAGGGATCAGCCATCCCCATTACAGACAACAGCATTAGGAGCTGTTTTCAAAACACTACAGCTTCTTGCCTAATACTTTCAAAGCTGCTGTTCTCAGCTAAACTGATCAGTTGTTCGTGCCTTTATTTTTAGCAAGCTAAATTCAAAATAAACTTGGAAGAACTACTTTGAAGTCAAGAGCACAAGTCAAAGTGTGAAAATTACATCTTGGCACAACCGACTCCTGTGAGGTTAGTTAAGATGACATAACCTAAAGTACTGTGGAAGATGAAGGAGAATATTTTAAAACTGTTTTCCCGTGCTTTACGTTGATGTAAAAGACCGTGAGAGATCAAAGTTAGAAGTGTTCTGGACCTTCCATCTTCTGACAATCTTGCTCTCAGTGACTTCTTGACCAACTGTTCCACTGTTACCAAAGGTAACTTCTCTGTACCTAAGAGTCCGTCTCTATGTTCCCAGAAGGGACAGCAGATTAGTTTTAGTTCATTCCTGAAAAGCTATGCTGTATTTTCTGATGCTGAAGAGATCCAAAGTTCTTCATACCCTGCATTCTGGAAAGAGACTGAGCTGCAGACCTTCACATATTTTTTATCTATAGTCTTTATCCCAGTAATCACACCACAGCTTTAAAAAGACTAAGAGCTCCCCAGGTTGCAGCTCATAGATTTTCATACAGAAGCTACAGAGTATATTCTCCACTACAGTAGATCCTCTTATCTGGTTCATTACCAGAAGAATCTCCAGTAGACTAAAATCCAGAGGCAGCTAAATACTCAGGCATGTGCTTAAAGAGAAACTCATGTTTACATGACTTGCTAGATGAAGACCTATAGTCTAAAGCTGCTATGGAGAAAACTGTGGTACCATAGGGACATTCTCTCAGCTGTCACATTTCTTCCACATCTATATGTCTTTCAGGCTGAAGGCTGCAGAAACATGGATTAGGTACATTTTTAACAGCCCTTTTCCTTCTCTGTAGAGCCAATGGTAAAATCTCCTTAAGCTTTGCCACCCAGCCCTCAGTCCTAGTAAGGGAGAGAGATCCAAAATGAATGGCACAGCATACTGTGGAATGGAAAGTTCTTTTTTGTTTTTTAAAGAAAGTAAATGGGGTCAACACATGGGACAGTCGACTACTACAGGGAAGCAAATGAAGCAGATAAAAAAAATCACCGTTACAGTAGTGTCCTGTCAAGTAGGTTAGCAACATAAAGACAGATGGCAAAGGATTATATCTAATTCTTCTTCCTAATTCATCTCTTCCTGACCATTCCGCTGCACTGGAGCTAACTAGAGATTTACCAGCTTAACTTCCCCTCCATAGCTCACAGTGACAAACCACACAGTACGTATTTGCAGCTTCCCATCATTAGGAATGTTTAACTGGACACAACTGCTCTTCGTCAGTTGCCTTTAAATGCTGCTTCCGAACAAAGGATGTTTACAGTATTGCCACAGCAGAACTGTAGCTTAATTTTTAAATCAAACATCCTAAGACCAGGAATATCACAGTGTGCTTTTGGTGCATGTAGCTGGAATTTCAGGTTGGAATCCAGTCTATAGTATTTTCATGGAAATGGGGAAGAATGGCTCCAGCACAGTCTGTGCTGCCTCTCTGCTTCTTCTAATAGCTTTTACACATCTCTTCTACTAACTCATCTCGAAAATTTCAGATCTGAGCTCTCTTTTACATAGCCCTTTTGGTTTTCTGTGTGTTTACGATTCCTCTCAGTTTCTAAATTTCTGCAGTTAAAATATCCAAGAAGTGATCTATGAACTAGATGTCAGATGTCTAGGGTTACTTGGTTGGTTTCAGGTTGGACTGGATGATCTTTAAGGTCTTTTCCAGCCTCATCATTACTGTGATACTGTGAAATGGCAGCTATCTTTCTTCCAACACCTTTCTTCTGACTTGCCTCTCTTTTCCACAAGTCAGTGACAACAGCACCATCTCCTGTTCTGCAGAGATTATGAAACCTTCAATCTCATGTTTCCATGAGTCCTTAAATGGGTCTGCTTGAAAAACTCTTAATGAGTTTCAATATCTGATCAAATCTGAAGGTATGTGGAAAAGTTTTGTTGAATGAAAGGCTACAGAAACTTCAGCTCTCTTAGCATGTGTCTCTGTGAGCTGCCTTTACATTCATCTCTTTTCTCCTCCTCATAAATCGTCATCTATAAAAGTTAGGCTACTTTTGATTTCCTTCCCCATGTCTTGAGACATTGCCAAATTCTGGCTTTATTTGTTTGTTTATTCATTTTTCACAGTTACTGTTATTCCTATTCTTTTACAGTTACCAGGGTAAGTATGTGATCCAAATGACAAGATACACACAGGCATGGGATCAGCTTATCAGTCTGCACAGAGTCATCGATCACAGAAGGTGCTGCCTAAAATTTATGTAGGTGTGACAACAAAAGTACATTTGGGGTATGAAAGGGAAAAATTAGGTGGGAGTTAGCAGGAGAAAAAGTGTGAAGCATGAAGGCACTTACTCAAAAATCTAATTATGGATAATTAAGACTGGCTTAGGAATGGCTAGGTCAGTGTGGAAGTCAGTGTCTTGGTATTAGATAAGAGGATGGAGAAGGACAGACTAATAGGTCTGGAAATGGAAAATAAGCAGCATGTGTTTGATGTAGCACAGAAGAGGGAGCCAGCAGAGGGACATAAAGAAAGAGGTGACAAGGTCAAAACAGCAGGCTAAGAAACAGATCTTCACAACAGCAAGACTTAATTAGGGTAAGAACACTTTTGCTAAGCAGAGAAGGGTATGTGACAACCCAGACAATAATTCTAAGTATGTGGGAAGATAGGAATGGACCTGATGGGAGGAAATTCTGCAATGTCATCGCCATAGTACCCGGTCCCATTTCCTCATCTATATTCCTCACTGGAAAGGCTGTCTTGGAGGGAGATAAAAGCTGTGCATGCTGATGGTCTGGGGTTTTTTGTACAACGTGCTGAGGACACCTAGAGAAGGTCACAAATACACAAAACCGTCTGGAAAGGTTTATTTTGTGAAGTACAACTATGCTTTTCATTTCAATCTATCATTTTAACGTGGAATAGGGATATGGTGGGAAATTTTCTGCATGACCATGTCCAAAATGTCTCATTTCCTTCTCCTTCACAGAGCAGGAGAGGAAGGAAAAAGGTGTGTTAGTTAGCTGGTCTCCCTAGAAATACTGCTAGGTCACCCTGAAATCATGTCCCTCAGCACTATGTCCACAGGTCTTTTAAACCCCTCCAGGTATGGTGATCCCACCACTGCCCTGGACAGCCTGTTCCAATGTCTGATAACTCTTCTGCTGAAGAAATTGTTCCTAACATCCAGCATAAACCTCCCTGCGTGCAGCTTGCAGCCATTTACTCTGTTTCATCACTTTCCACCAGGGAGAAGAGTCTGCTTAATCTGGTTGAGGGAGAATATCTCATATGGCAGAAACAAAGAAAGAAACTGCAAGCTGTTTCTAAAAAAATCCAAGTGAATTCAACCTTTGGTCTAGCCCACAAGCTAAGGGTGGAGGGGACCTGGATAGTACAGGGATTGCAGAATGTTTTCTAGACAGGAGTGCAGAATATGGGAGATCGACAGGGATGTTCTGAGTGCTAAGACTGAAGCTGCAAGCCTGGCCTTAAAGTGCTTTGAGATCCTAGAGGTGTCTGCAGCTGGCAAGTTGGGAACCTGTGGGTAGAAGAAATAAAGAAGGCAGGAAAGTATTGGAATAAACTTGGAAAGTGAGGAAAACTGAATGGGACATGATCCTTAGTGAGGTAGGGATATGTGTTGGTCGTCTGAAGCTGAAAAGCACAAATTTAGGGCTCCTGGCATGAGGACACCTGATAGTTTTGATGTGAGGGTGTGAATTCTGAGGATGTGAATGCTGTAGCTCTTGCCATTTGAAAACTAGACAATGCTGCTCCTTACTCTTTTCCTCCCTCTTAGCTCTGCATCCACCTTCCTGGTTTGTTTTTCTGTTGTATTATCTTGTGTATCGTGTTCCACTCAGATGCTCCCCAACCTGATTTTCCACAGATTAAACTTCTCATCCACTTCTTTTTGCTTGATAAGACATTTAAATGCAGATGCTTTACTTGGCGTAGCAAGACTCAAGACAGTGCCCCACTGTGATAAAAATAAAGGCAGAATGGAGAAACAGCTCAGCTCCTAAGGTTTTATTCCATCTTGATTACTACTTGTTGTGCAGAACTTTTAATGCTTCATTGACTTCAGTCTTACATGTGTCTGGAAGGAAAGCGTGAGATTGAAATAAAGACAGGATACCATGCTCTGCACTTTGAATTGTGTTCTTGAGATTTTTCTAGATTCTGTATTTATAGGTACCTAAATGCATGAGAGGGGAGAGGCGCACACTGTTCTAGGTCCTAACATTCCCCTGAAAGCAGCACTGGGGAAAAGGTCCTGGGGGAGCTGGTGGACCACAGGCTGAAGCAGAGCCTTCAAGGGATGCATTAAGTCGAGGGAGGTTCTCATCCCCCTCTACTCTGCCCAGGTGACATATTTGCAATACCGTGTCCACTTCTGGGCTCCCCAGTCTCAGGACAGGAAGCTACTGAAGAGACTCTAGCACTGAGAGATGATTAGGGGCTGGAGTATCTACCTTATGAGAAGAGAATGAAAATGCTGGCGCCGTTCAGCCTGGAGAGGAGGAGACTGAGAGGAAATCTCATCAATGCTGGTCAATACCTAAAGGGTGAGTGTCAGGAGGATAGGACCAGACTGTAAATTAAAGATGCTAAATGTCTTTCTTGTACTGAGGTGCCCAATCTGAACCAAGTAACCAAGGTGTGGCCTCACCAGCTCTAAGTACAGCGGGATAATCCTTCCCCTACTCTTGCTGGCCACACAGGTCCTGACAGAAGCCAAAAAGCCACCAGCCCCCTAGCCACCCGAGCTCAGTTCTGGGTCAAACTCAACTGACTGTCAATCAACATCCTCAGTTCGGCCGAGCAGCGCGTCTGCCCCGCCCGTCGCCTCCCGCGCAGGCGCAGCGTCTTTTCCCCCGCCGCCTCCCCGCGCTATGGAAGTGGTTCTGGCCGACGCGCTGCTGGTGGCCGGTGGGGACCCGTGTGCGGTGCTGCGGGCGCTGTGCGGGTCCCTCTCTGCCGAGCATGTGGAGGCGCTGCGCCTCCTGCTCCAGCGCCTGGCGACGGGTGGCGAGCGGGTGGCGGCCGAGGCCGAGGCGCTGCGTGCGGCCGCCTGGGAGGTGGCGCTGGAGCGATGCCGGCCGCTACTGCGCGGCTGGGAGGGG
>VZRI01000054.1:89825-101356 GCA_013397515.1 Upupa epops | reverse complement strand
ACGTCCCTTATAGCTTAAACGCTTTTTTGTAGTACTTGAAGTAAACAAAAATCCTCTATTAGTGCAGATCAGCAAAGCCAAAAATAGGTTTCTTTCTTACCTCCATATGTTACTTTACTGAAATAATCCTTTGGTGTGTACTTCTGACATGAAAGTAATCAAGAGATTTTTCTGTTATCTTTAATTTTCAGAAATCATAACACCCTTCTGCTGAATGTCTGTGTCATTTAAATGTGTTAGAGAATAAGAAATCACTGCATTGTTTTTTGGTTTTATTTTAAGGTGGTTTTCTGTTAAAATTTATTCAGAAGATGACAAGTAGACATTGGTGTGCTGTTCCCATATTGTTTCTGTCAATGGCTCTGGCCTGTATCCCTGCATGTAAAGTACTGGGCAGTGAAGGACTTCATGCTCTGAGGTAAGAAGTCCAGTGCACTGTGTTGTTACAGACTTCCAAAGAAATACCTTGAACATCTACAGAGAGAGGATTTAATTAATGTTTGGTTTTGGAAGGATGTGATGGTTGTGCATGGAAAAGGAAGGTTTTCTCTGTTCTTTAGGCCTGATTCACAGAGGAAAGCAATTTAAGAACCAACATATTTATATTTCTGTAACTTAAATGAGTGTTTTGTATTTCAGACCTAGGTCATTGATTCTTTTTTTTAGCATGATTTTCTCCCCGGTCTTCCCAGTTCTTTTTCTTCTAATTACATTATAGCCTCATTTAATAGCAGTTGAGGCTCTATCAGGTGCAACCAACAAAAGAGCAAAAGTTGTGAATAAAGGGCTGGCAAACTTCTTAGCATGTGTGTTGCCCTTAGTCCCATTGATATTTTTTATTGTCTGCTTTCACTTCCAAGAACCACTAAAAGTCAATAATTTTTCCAGTTTAATCAAATTTGAGCTTTGAAATAAAATCTTACTAGTGGTTGAAGGTGTATTGTGTCAAGGTAGTTTAAAAAAGTCAGACACACCTCTACTGATAAAAGATCATTGACTTTTTTTTATGTTTGTACTAGAGTGAGAATTTGATGGCAAACATTTTATTTCTGTATTTGCTACAGATAGAAGTGTAAATAAAAACATCTGTTTGATGTGATCATGTGGACTGTTTCTCTAGTTTTTGGTTCTATTTTGTTGTTTCCCCTCTCCCCATTAAATGACAAATAGTTAGCTAAGTAGAACACTTAAATCTCCCAGGGGTGTGTTTCATGTAGTGTGTTTTCCTCCCCTTTCCAGAGATGTCCTCCAGTGTACTATGATTACACATCAGATTTTGCTGCGTGGTGCTGCTCAGTGCTACCTTCTGCAAACAGCTCTACATTTGAGTAATCAGGTAAGTTGCTTTTGGGCTTTTGGTTTTGTTCCTGAAAATGCATTGGTAATTTTACAGGGTAAATAGTACTAAAAATTGTTAAATTCAACATTATTTTGCTGGATTTGATGGTCATCTTTAGTTGCTGCTTAAATTGTGCTGTGTATGTGGGTATGCCTCAATGAACTTTGGTTTTTATAAGATGTTTTTGTAGTTCCTTTTATTAGCTGAGTTTTTTGGTAGGATTTTATACAGTAGTTCTGGAATAGTATTCACTGTAGAAGGTGTTAACAGAGAAACTAAACCAGAGAATGGCTCAGGTTGGAAGAGACCTGTGACATGATACAGTTCCAGATCCCCCTGAAATGGGCAGGGACGACTCACCAGACCAGCTTACCTAGAGCCCTATCCAGCCAGGTCTTGAACACTTCTGGGGCTGGAGCTGCCAAAACCTTCCTGGGCAACCTGTGCCAGTGCCTCACTACTCTCACAGGGACAAATTTATTCTGAAGATCTGATCTACATCTCCCTTCTTTTAGCTTGACACAATATTCTCCCTTGGACTTTCCTGCAGTAACTAAGACAATAATTTATAGTACCTGTATGACAGACCTTATCAAGACTTTATTTATTCAGTAATCTTGTTTGGCTTGTCTTACAGTGTGTTTGCTTCCTAGATGTGCAGAGTTTTCTACGTTGCATTTTACAGCTGTAAACCTGTCTGGGCAGAATTTCCTTTTGGAAACACAGAGATAACACTTACTATTGAGTTTTACTCATGTATAGATTTGTTTAAAAGATGTCATCAATGAAGAACACGGTTCTTGTCATTCATAAACTTCATAACGTTCCTTGGTAAAGATAAGTTGGTTTCAGAGGCAAAAATGAGTCTGTGTCATAAAAAGGAAAAAGTCGGTTGCTTTTCCTGAAACTTCTGCAGATGACAGCTAGCTTTTTGAATTGTTAACGCAGTTATCGGTTGTGCATTATGTTGGTAACTATTATATCTTCACTCATTTCTTAAGGAGAAAGTGACCCTTCCAGAAGTTTCAAGCTTTCTTTTGTCCCTTAGACCAGAGGAGTCCCTCAGGAGAGATACTGTGTTATGGTTGGAGGTGAGGACCAAAGCTGGTTTTATGTTAATCAAATGTGATTGCTAATTTAATATTTAAATAGGTGGGTATTTATGCATTGATGCATGGCATATACTGGAACCATCTAAATATGTAACTTTTGGCTAGTTGTGGGTTTTATGTGGCTGTGGTTTTTATGTTGGTGCTTATGTTGGTCATGATCTTCTTTTTTGGGTGCTCTCAGTTAGTCTCTGGAAGAACCTTTTTCTCTGCTAGTTAGAAGGAAATAGTGTGCCAGGCCTCAAGGTAAATGCAGTTAATACCGCTTCCATGTGGATTTTTTGATGTGACAGCAGATGTTTAGCAGTGTTTTAGTGTGATAATGTCAGTTAGATTGACGCTGTCAGTACACAGCTGGCAGATGTGGTTAAGTAGTAACATAATGCTTCTAATTTAGCTTTGCAGTTGGCTGCAAGTAAATGAAGGGTGCTTCAGAAAGTCTCTAGCCTCTGATTTTGAGCGTCAAGAAACATCGTCATTGTGTCCGTATGTCCGCAACCTTGTGGGAGAGTTCTTTAAGACACCACCATCTGAAAGTAAGAAAGATGTTTCTTAATAAAAAACCCTAGTTCTTTGATTTTACAAGAATTGTTTGCTTATTTGTATCGTACCTATTCGAATTCTATCTAATTTACAGTATTCACAGTTCTGAAGTTAGAACTTTTTTTTCTAGTTCCAGTTTTTCTTCGTAAAACACAGTTTGAAAGTATGAAGTGAAGGCTTAGTATTCAGATTTAGCGCTGCACTGATGCTTGTCTGTTGGTTTTCTTCTGTTAGCTTGTTTTAGTGGTGCTTGAAAATACTGGAGTATGGGGTAGAGCCCATGGGAATGTGAAAGGATGCAGGTCCTGTAGTTTTCTCAGCAGAGCTTTGTAAAATGGCTTGCTGACTGAGAGAGATGCCATAGCATCACACAAATCATTACACAGCTTTCTGTGTAGTAAAATACCTTTGATCTTGACCCATTTGTAGCAGGTGAGCTACTGCATGTTACAATACAAGGAAGGGTCTTTGTGTGCTGCATAAATACTCAGATAAATTCTGAAGTGACTTCTTTGTTCATTGCCATTCTCAATTACAATTGCTTCAGTTTAGAATTCAGTTTCAGGGAGATTGAAAGGGAATGGCAATATTATTTTAATACTTCTATGCAGCACTCATTTATTTGGTACTTAAGTGCTGTAGTGAATTTTCTGTAGTTTTATAATGTCAAAAGTAAAAACCAAACTGTGGGGGATACAGAAACTGGATCAGAATTTGCTCGTGGTAAATGGCTTCAGAAGCTTCCTGCAGCTCAGGATCTTATTGTTAGAGAATGTGCAAGCAAATTCTGTCTGGTGATATTCCAAGGTAAATGCTTTGCTAAAATTTTTGGCAGATCTCTCCTTTCTGAAATGTTTTAGTCCTTGATTTATATTTTCTGTAATTCCATGGCAAACATGTTTCACTTGTGAAGAGTGATATTTGAAATGATTCCTGTGTTTAAAAGTCATGTAGATGGGATGCTTAGGGACATGGTTTAGTGGTGGGCTTGGGAGTTGGGTTAATAGTTGGATTCAATGCTCTTGAAGATCTTTTCTAACCTAAACATACTGTGATTCTGAGATACAAAACTTATAAGCAGCTCTGAAGGGAAAAAAAGAAACCATCCATGTTCAGATGCATGAACTGGACCTCTAAAGTGTGTTTTGCTTTAAAACATCCCAATCAAAAAGCCCTGTGACCTGCTTTTGTGTTACTATTTAAGTAACAGTTTTCTAAGTATGATGATGTAGTCCTACCTATGGTAGGTCAGTGACAAGAGAAACTTCAGTTAGTTTTCTTTTGACAGAAATTTTTAGTTCTTCAGATGACTTTTAGCTGGTCAGAAAATCACAGCTGATGTTTCTGATAAAGCATGGTGGAATTAGTTCTTGGTTAACTTTGTTTGACTGTATTAACATGTTTTAGAAACCAGTAGAAAAGTCTGTAGCTATTATGTAATTTAGCATGTTTGCTAAACTGGTTTTTAGCATAGAGGTAGATGAGACTAGCCTCTTTGTTTAGTTTAGTTTGTTTAGTTTAGTTAAAAGAATGCAAAAAGAGTAGTAATTCTTGTCAGCAGTATTTGTTGTTTATACTGCTAATTTATTGTAATAGCAAAGGATGTAAAAATTAATATGAAGGTGTTCTAAAAGTACTGTGGAAAACATTAAAATATTTTTATCAGGAGAAAATTGCTTTATGCCTGACTGGTTTGAAGCCAGACTTGTCGCAACAATGATACTGTTGTCTGCAGATGTGGAGCAGATGAGGAATAAATACAGGTAAGTATCAAATACCTTGTTTTTTACATTTCCCTCTTTTTCAACCCAACTACTACTGAAGGATGTGGTAGAAGCCTGATAAAGTCCGGAAGCTGTCTGTTTTTCTCTGTAGAACTTCTGGTCAACCTGGTCATTCCTTAGACTGTTTCCAAGGGTTACTGCAACATGCTGGGTAACATTTCTAAATATACTTAAGTGACTTGGAAACATGTGTCCTATATTTCCCTAAGTGACTTCAGCACTTAAGGCAGATACTCAGAAGAAGACTTTCTTTTCAATTTTTGTTTCTGCGTAGTGGAAAAAGCAACATAGAATGGATTGAACTAGAGGCTTTCTTGAACCCTCTTCTGGATGTCTTGATGAAACTTGGCAGTAATGTTTACATACCAACACTGAAAACAGATAAAAGCCTACAGCTTCTCTTGAAGTTATTGCAGACCCGTTCGTTAAAATGTTCCAATTCGCAAGATGGTTAGTGATATCTTCAGTATACTGTCTCTTATATTCATTGTAGTTGATTAAAACTAAGGTACTTCCTGTTTTATATTGTCAAAATGTTAGCCTACAAGTCGTAAATGTGAAAGTTGACACTCTGTCGTATCTGCTAGGAAACTGAGCTATGGCTCCAATTCTGCAGGAGGTAGGTGTCTCCAGGACTGGGAATTGAGAATGTAGAAGCCTTTGGAGAAAGCAATTGTTAACTATTGTGATTAAATTAGAAGTTAATTTGGAGAGAGTGACAGGATTAGAAATATTTTAGGTACACTCTCTGACAACATATAGAGTCCATAAATAATTTAGACACTTCAGAAAGAAGTCAATACAGAAACCTGGCTTAGTTTCACATGTTCAACCAGAGATTTCCCAAGATCACAGTGTGATCCTGTTGGTAGGTAATTTTGTCTGGACTGCGGAAGACAGTATTGGGCATGATTTCAGTACACGTGCTTAACTGACTCATAGAATCATTAGGGATCAGAAGGGACCTCGAAAGATCATCTAGTCCAATCCCCCTGCGACAGCAGGATCGCCTAGACCAAGTCGCACAGGAACACATCCAGACAGGTCTGGAACAACTCCAGAGGAGGAGACTCCACAACCCCCTTGGGCAGCCTGTTCCAATGCTCCTCTACCCTCACTGGGAAGAAGTTCCTTCTGATACTGATATGGAAACTTGCACCCATTGCCCCTTGTCCTATCACTTTGTCCTGTCTCTTGAGAAGAGCCTGGCTCCATCATCCTGATACCAACCCCTCACATATTTATAGACACGAATGAAGTCCCACCTCAGCCTCCTCTTCTCCAAGCTCAAGAGACCCAGCTCCCTCAGCTTTTCCTCATAAGGGAGGTGCTCTCCTTCCTTCATCATCTTTGTTGCTCTATGCTGGACACCCTCTAGTAGATCTGTGTCTTTCTTGAACTGAGGGGCCCAGATCTGGACACAATACTCCAGATGCGGCCTCACTAGTGCAGAGTAGAGGAGGAGAATTCCCAAGATACTCAGTCTAACTCCTTCCTGAATTTGCTGAAACCTGGTTATTTTGAAGTCTAGATTTTCATTCTGCCACCCTTAGACCCTGTGGTAGCCAGTGACTTGTTCCCTATCCCATTTCAGCTGGCGTAAAGACACAGAGAAAGTATAGTTCTCACTTTGTAAAGTGTCTTCCTCCAGGGCTAAGTTTGGGCAGGACAGTCTGAAAACTGCTACCCTCTTTGCTGTGCTTACAACTTTAAGAGCTGTAAATCCAGTGGCCTGGACAACAAAGAAAGGGAAAACCTATCAATCAAGGTGGGAGTGTTGAAAGATATAACGGTTTAATTGACAGACTCATTGTAGTTTGACCTTTGGTTAGAAGCAACAAGAGTTACCCACTCAAGCAGAGCTCTGCTGATCGGACTGTCCATAAGTTTTGGCCTCCCACAGATGAAGCACTTGTAAGCTTCAGGAAAACTGAACAAAAGCTATGGAATCCTTACTGCAACTTTTGGTCAGTTTGTGACTATCATGGACCTTAATTTTTTTCCTCAGAGGGTAAATTTAGATTAGGTCTTCAAATCATAGAATCGTTCATGTTGGAAAAGATCCTTTGAGTCCAACCATCACCCCTACCCTATTCTTAAGTTCACCTCTAAACCATATCCCACAACACCGCATCTAAACAGCCTTTAAACATATCCACGATGGTGGCTCAGCCACCTCCTTGAGCAGCCTATTCCAATGTCTGACTACTCTGGTGAGACACTGTAACAGTTTGTTCAGGGAAATTATGGCTGCTGTATCCCTGTAAGTGTTCAAAGCAAGGTTGGATGGAGCTCTGGGTGGGCTGGTCTAGTGAGAGGTGTTGGAATTAGATGAGCTTGGAGATCACTTCCAACCTAAACCATTCTATGATTCTGTCACAGACATTTTAATTAATTAGGATGCTGAACCAAATAAGGGGGATTTTGGTATTTGGTTTCTACTTCCCCAGATTATTATAGGATTTTTGTTCAGTGCTTTTATAACAAGAGCTTTGTGTTCCATGTTTTAAAGCCTGAAGCAGAGCCCCACAAAACATGAGTGCACATTGGGTTTTAATATGAAAAACGTAACTCTAAATGAATTCTTTGTATTATGCTTTGGTTCCTTATGTGCCTGCTAATGTAGATGTAGTGGATTACCCATGCTTCAGGAATTTTGATGCCTGACTCCTGCTAACAGAGTTTGGCATGACAAGGCTGATCATCACAATGTCTCCATCCTTTTCAGCACCCTCATTGGTGCTCCAGTAGTGCTCATTAGCAGTAATCTTCTCCAGAGACTTTCAGCATTGAACCTGTAGTATCATGTAATTTTGTGTTAAGTTAGCAGAGATTATTTAACATTATTTCCTACAGAGTTTTTGTGCTGCTTCCTCCTGCTTCCCTTCCTACAGAAGGGAAGAAAGGAACGAAAACTTGTAAAGCAAAAATCCCAAGGACATATTTTATTTAAGAGTAGTTTGGGTACTTGTGCCTGAAATCAGTACTTTTTTCCTCTGCTCCCTACTGTTTTTCGGCTTCACTGTTGTAAACAGTAAGAATTTCTTAATTGTTTTTTCAATAATGTCTCAAAGCCCCTGGTAGTGAAATGGATTTTATCTCCAAAATATTCATCTGAATAATACCTGAACTTCAATTGCAAGTGTTTTGGTGATTTTAAATTTTACCCTGAGAATCATCTGACATAGTTGAACTGTGTGTTCTAAACAAGTTAAGCATTGGAAATTCAGTCAAATTAGCTGTTTTATTAGAGAACACTGAATTGAAGCTATGAAAATGCAGAAAATACATTCCTTTATGTTTCTAATTCTAGAAGGTCTTAATTTCCTAGTAATTTTGCTATGTGAAGTGTAACTCGGGATCAGCTCTGGGCAGGAAAAAAACAACAGTGGATGTAACCTCTGGGTAACTCTTCTGGGTATTGAAACTGATGCAAGTAAGACAGTCATACAGAATATTTTAATGCCTTTTTCACATTGATATGTTACTACTTTGGCTTTCAGCGAGCCCTTACCCTTGAAGCACAGGTTGAAGTGTGGCTAAATATTTTAATTTTTTAGTTGCAGGGCTAAGTCAGGAAGCTACTTGACTGAAATCTTACAAGATTACTGTAATACCCAAAGCTGAATTATGTCTAAACACAGCCCCCTCCAACCCCAAGACTCAAAACCCATCACGAAACAGTTTCCACTTGTGTACATATTAGCAATGGACAGCAGCATTTGTCTCACAATTAACTGCCGGATAGGAGACTTTTTGATCTTTATTAAAGAGTAGGTTCATTCATAAGCTGTTACGTAGAGGGTTTGGGAGTAGGACCAAAGTGTGCATTTAAAGTTGGAAAAGTATGCTTTAGTCTTCTGGTCTTTTGTGGGTTTTGGTTCACTAGTTCATGATCCATCTCGGGAAAGAATTTAATTTGAAACTTTCATCCCTATAGCTTACACTGCTAAAGAGTAACAGCTATTTTAAGGGATTCATAGGTATTTGAATACTTCTTACTGTGTAAGTTTGACTCAGTAAATTAAGAAAATGATTATAGATTTAATTAAGGAAATAATATTTCTGTATACAAATAGATTGGTTTTGTCTCTTTGTACAGATGGGGTATTGCTTTTTATCTGGAAATCTCTCATGAAACCTGTGGAGAGTATTCTTAAATTTATTCTCCGACGGCTTACTACAAAAGAGTTAAGCAGTGTAAGTAATTATTAAGAGACAGACTTTGTGGTTTTTATTTGTTAACTTGATTTAGCAATGTTCCTAGTTTTTGTATCAAATCTTTTGATATCTAGAAAATACTTTCCATAGCAATGCAGTAAGTTTACAGGAAATAAAAGGAATTGAGTAGTGTTTAATGTCTATTACTTCTCAACAGTAGAAAAGCCTACACTAGGAAAACAAGAGTGTCATATACTGTATTGTGTCTACTAGTACAGTTGTGGGAATAAGATATTTGGAGACTTTCAGTGGCATTTTGGAATGTAGAGAGTCAGTTTGGAAAAGAAAACCTGGTTTAGCTTCATAGTGAAATATCAACAATTGTGCAGGAATGAAAAGGAACTGATAACATTTGGTTCATGTGTTTGAGAGAGTGGAAAAGTCCAAGCTGGAGGGGAACTGGGCATTTGGAGGGGAGCAGGAGGGTCTAGAGTACTTTCTCAAAAACAGTATGGGAAGTACAAATTGAAGGAGAAATGCAAAGAAAGGAAATAAATCCGATGGTAGGCAGTTCCCAAAACATGAGTGAGATTGAAGATCATGCAAAGAGCAATTTTGTGTTGAAGGAAAATTTAAGAGTTGAATCAGTGTCTGAAATTGAGTTAGTGGAAAGGTATATCTTCTTTCAAAACCGTAGAAGGAAAAGTTCTTTGTGTGATTCCTCCTGTGCATGACTCTATATGGAGATGTTTTTTACGATCTGCGAAGAGCCCTGGAACTAAAAGAACTGATAAGTTGAAAAGATTAAAAAAATAAACTACCCACCCCAAACAAACCAACCCCCTAAAACAGAAAGTTGTACAACTGTGGTGAATATTGGTTTCCTTCTGCTGTCAGTGTTACCTTTAGTTTTCTTTCTTCTCAGTGTGAGTTTCCTCCTTTTAATGCTTCTGTTTCCCTTCATTTCCTCTTTAGGTTGGCGATCTTGATCGCTGTGATATGTACTTGGCTTTGCTTCCAGAGATAGTGAATCTGTGCTCACAGTGTGGCTGGAACAAGGCACCATGTATCAAGAATTTCATTTTGTCCCTGACAAATGCGTCTATTCGTAATCTTCAAGAGAGAAATAATGAAGAGGTAATTTATTGTTATTTATGACAGTAAATGTTAATATAGAACCAGTAAATAATAATAGAAATAATTATGTACAAATGAAACATTTCTACATTAATACTTACGGTATTCTTATATAATTAGTTTTCTAAAGTCTAAAATATGAAAATGTTTCATTATGAATGTATTTTACTATAAAATAACATTAGTAAAACTTCATTAGTAGTAATGGACCATGTGTACTCATAAACGTTTTCTTTGTATATGAATTAGTCTTATTGAGGAAGTTACTGTTAAATGAAAATTCCTTTTGTATTAATGATCCGTTGAATTTCCAAGCTGTAATATAGGCAAAAAGAAATTCCGGAACCCAACATTGCTTTAGGTTTTTCTATGTTAATTGTATGTACTAGGCTAATGTATCTGAAATGAGGTAAGGAAACATTAATAAGTTTCATAAAAGGAGGAAATTTAGCTCTGTTGGCCAACATAATCTCTGGTATTTTCTGAATTGATTACTTTCTACGTTCAGTTATTCTTCACGAACAGTTAACATATTAAAAGGGCTCAAGTATTTGATTTGCTGTGTTTACTTTTCTAAGAAAACAAAGACTTAAGCATACATACTTATTCCAGTAGTGTCAAAGTAATCATTTTCTGGTTCAAACTTAGTGTTTGCAGGGATCCTGTGCCAACTTATTTTTAGTTCAGTGGAGTTTTACACTTACAATCATGTACTCAGTTGCACACAGAGTACATCTTCACTGTAAGAAGAAAAAAGAAAAATAATAACAATCTTGTCTGCTCCAGGCAGCTGAATGTAACTTCAAGATATTTAGATAACAATGAGCTCCTAATACTGTTAGGGAACTATTTTTGTTGACCTTTTTTAAATCAAAACTTTTTATTTCATGCTTCTGAGGCATTTACCACACCTAAGTGTAGGTGCTGTGTTCTTTTAGCGTGTTGGAGCATGTGACACCATGACATTTTGCACTGGTTTTCAGACTATGTGCATCTGCACCTTTTTTCTAGCTGCTGTCTAGCAATATATATGGCAAGATTGAAGCATTCCATTCCAGTCTAACAAGGCTCCTGCACTTCATGAATAAGTGACTGTAATTTGCAAGATTTGTACCTTCTCCAGCACTTTCAACTAGTGATTGATTGCAGTGACCCAGACAAGCAAATCTGTGTTTAAGCATAGGGTAAGAAAACAAGTGGAAGGACGCAGAGCTGCGACCTTTTCATAGAATCATTAGGGATCAGAAGGGACCTCGAAAGATGATCTAGTCCCATCCCCTGGCCACAGCAGGCTCACCTAGACCAAGTTGCACAGAAACATATCCAGGCTGGTCTTGAACATCTCCAGAGAAAAAGACTCCACAACCTCCCTGGACAGCCTGTTCCAGTGCTGTTACCCTTACTGTGAAGAAGTTCCTTTTGATATTGATATGGAACTTACTCTGTTCCAGCTTGCAC
>VZRI01000054.1:48892-89716 GCA_013397515.1 Upupa epops | reverse complement strand
GAGCACATGGCTGGCTCATAGTCATCCTGCTGTCCACTAGGACCCCCAGGTCCTGTTGATATTTGAGGTGATACAGATAGGAGGATTTTCAAGTGTAACAGTAGGCTATGTGTATCATATTGGAAGAAACTGGTAGATGTTTGTTCACGTGTGATTTGGTTTTGTTTAGGAACCAAAGCTTAAAGACCAAATTAAAAAAGTAGCCAGCATGGCTTCACTTGCAGCAGTTTGTGAGATATTGGGTCAGAAACCTGAAGTGCACCTTGAATCTCTGCCTGTTGTGGATGCTATGAAGAGATTTATTTCCTTTTCTCAATTCAATGAAGTATTAAAGAAGCCATCTTGTATTGAACCGAAAAGTAGGTATGTCTGTGCTGTGCCTTCAGTAATTACAGAATTGTTTTGGTTGGAAAAGACCTTCAAGATAGTCCAGACATTTCCCCAGCTGTCTCAGGCCTCCAGTAAACCATGTCCCTAAGCTACACATCTACATGACTTTTAAACGCACGGATGGCAATTCAGCTTCTCCCTGGGCAGCCTGTTTGAAGGCCTCTTAACCCTTTCCATGAACGATTTTTTTCCTAAAGTCCAACATGAACTCCTGGCACAACTTCATTCTACATAATAAATTTGATTATTATGGAGCAGTTATAAAGGTGTTGGCTTTTCCTGTTCTTTTCTGTAACTTTCTGTCAAGGTAAAAATGAATTCTAAGCACACACGATTCAGTTTCATTTTTGTCTTACCATTCCAGTATTAGAACGTTAAAACAACCATAACAACCAAAGCTAAGCTTTTGCTCAGTTCTTCAGCACTGTAAGAGCTAGAATCGTAGAACGATTTAGGTTTGTAGGAAACTCAGAAATCATCTAGTTCAAGCCCTCTGCCATGGAGGGATTGAACATTGCTAATCCTTACATCAGCGTAACATTAGATGCACTGCACAAAGCCATAGCATATACACAAGTGAATTTCAGTAGAAATTTTTGGCTAGTACTGTAGCAATCCTGAGGGCCAAAACCTGGATAATTAGAAAAAAACCACACAGCATGTTTTAAAAAGTTTATTTGCAAGATGTCACTTTGATGAACTTCCCCTTGAACCTATGAAAACTTTTAGCATATTGAGCTCTAGTGAATTTGTAGAGTTAAGCTGTTCCTTTTGGAGTATGAATGTGCTGGATGAAATAATACTTATTTTACTTAGTAATATTATTAAATAAATATTATTTATCTTCTTAACAGCTTAAGTGATGAAACAACATCTCGAGGATGGGGAAAAATTGCTGCACGGTATGTTCATGACCATTGGGTTTGCCTTCGTTTCATTTTAAATTCTTCTCCAAATCTGGCTTCAGAGCATGAAGGAACTTTAGAAATGTCATTACCTGCAGTTGAAGGGTCAAGAAAAATTCTACAGTCTGCGATAGAAGCCCTAAGTATTCTTCCTTCAGACCAAGTCTTACCTGTGTTTGACTGCATGAAAGTCCTTGTTCCCAAGGTAAAAATCCAGCTGCTCAGTATTAACAGTTCTGGGATGGGTTTTGTCAAATGTGACAGTTTGGTTTTCTTTTCAGCTGCTGGACTCATTGGAGACTCTCTGCATAGAAGCGTTTGATTTGGCTTGGAAAATTACGTCCTCTTTGAGCAACACACAGCTAATATTCTGGTCAAATCTAAAATCTTTTGTTCGGTTCGTCTTTGATACGGAGGTTCTGGCTGTTGCTGCAAGGTCAAAGGGTCAAGCATATGCTAAAATAAAAGAGGTCAGTTTTAAGTATTCTGTTTTGGGTCTAAAGTGCATTTGACTCTATTTTCCCTTCAGGTATTGTTCAGTTTTTCGTTTCTAAATGGTACTAGTTTGAGAGTGGTAATACAAGAAGTCTGAGAACTAGACTGAGGATAAACAAATCTATTATTTGGTTTTGTAATGCACAAAATGAGAAGTATGGTTTATTTTTTTGTTTTTGGTTTTTTTTACTGTTCACTATCTTTTGTATTTGGTGAAGCAAGTATTTTTGTCTTTTATTTTTACATTATGCTTTTCTCTTGATGATTTGGAGACTTTCAAGACCCGCCTGGATGTGTTCCTGTGCGACTTGGTCTAGGTGATCCTGCTGTGGCAGGGGGATTGGACTAGATGATCTTTCAAGGTCTCATCCGATCCCTAAGGATTCTATGATTTGGCAGGATTTGCCAGCTGAACTGTCACTTCCTGTTAGCATTCTGAACAAATGATGCCTTTTTCTATAATTAGTCTTTATGGAAAAGAAAGATTTACGAAAAAAATCTACTGAAACTGTTTTCAGTAAATAGGATGTTTGTTCATCTCGGCTTTATACAGTGGAAAGTTGTTTTACATTTGTTTTATAATGGAATTACATAGTTTGTTTCTTTTCTTGCCACTGAATCTTAAATGTTTGTGCATGACTGTGATGTTTTTAGCAGAGCAGTCCTACATTGTACATTAATTACCAGTATATATCTCTGCTTAGAGTTAGTGTCTCGTGTTTTGCTTTGCACTCAGCATAGAAATCTTACAATTTTGCTTTGATGTCATCATACGTAGCTCGGTCCTGGTGTCATACTCATATCTATAAATAATAGCAAATGTCTTTGGCTTTATTTTCAGACCACACACACAGAATGGTTTTTCATAAAATGCAGAAAAGTCGACACTTCCTAGCTATTTAAAATTGCTGTGCTATCTCCATACTTGCCTTAATATGTAGTCCCATTTATTTTCTCTTTTGTTCTTTTTGAAAATCTGCACCTAATGAGTGCTGCCTTCATCTGTTTTAAACAGTAGGTAACACTTTGCATTTGTGATCTTCATGTGGACCCAAGCCAAAATTCATCATTCATATGCAGTGATGGTAGAACATCTCTTCAGTTCTAGGAGTTTGTTAGGTTTTTCTTTAATGAATATCTCTAATGAACAGTTTTTTGGTTTTGTTTTGTTTTTTTTTGATCTTGAGTTTCTTAGAATTGCTGTCTTAACTTCAATGTTAGTATTTCAAGCATTGTGTAAAGTGTATTTTACCAATGTTGAGAGTTTTGAGTCTGTATGACAGCTATCCCATTGTCTGCAGTGGGACATACCATGACAGCAGGCATCAAGGAGCTAATGAAGGTCTCCTATACTCAACAAAGGCCGAGCCACCTTCTGCCCCTTCCTAAGAAAATGAAGATAAAGTTCCCAAGCAAGTGCCTACTTACGTATATTCTAACCCCACTCCTCAGCAGTCTCTGTTGCCATTGTCCGTGTGTGCAGTGGCTATATGAAAAATGGAACTGCCTGATGTTGATTTGTCACAGAATTACAATTTTAATTTTGTCTACTACCATGCACTCGGTATTCTCATTAATAATTAGAAGGGGTGGAACAGAGGGGTATGTTTGACTCAAAAAAGGGGTATTGGCATGGTAAAACCCAGAAGGGCTTCTACAGATGTATGCAGAGCACTGTGTTCTTAGGCTTTATTTCTTGTGCTGCACTTTCCATTTTCCTTTCTGATTATCAAATGTTAATTGTGCTAGAACTTTAGATTTATTCTCTTGTGTGTGATGGACTTCTACTGTGTTCATGAAACAATTCAAAAACACTCCAGGATTGAGAGTGTTATGCTGCTTCCCTGCAGGTGAAACACAATAGTTCAGTTTTGGAATTATTAGGGAAGTTACAATTCCTGTCGGTGCACTAAAACAAAAACTTGAATTCTTTGTAAAAAAGCTGAATGTTTCTAGGGTGGATTGTTTGTTTTTTTCCAGAAAGTATTTCAGTTCAAGCTCTGTGTGAGCTTGATGCTTTCTTTAATCCATAGCAATTCCGAACAACTTTTGCTATAAAAATGGAATTACTCTCACACAGTTCTCACATTTTCAAAAGTATGATTTTGTTGTGTGGAAGAAAATAAACTTTTTGTGTAAGAGCTGTCACATCTTATAAAAAAGGATTTTCATGGGCAGCTCTAACTGAAATTATTGAAAAAGAGTTTATTACAAATCCTACATCTTTGTTCTGAATGTGTGTCCACTCTCCCAAATTACTTCAATGTCTTAGAAAACAACCAACCTACAAAACCAGCTTTCTAACTGAAGTCTACTCTTGTGCTTATGAAGGCAGTAGGAAAGGAAAATTTTGGGCCTTTTTTTTTGTTTATATAATTGTCCTTTTTTTGGAAAAGTTCTAGATGGTATTTTCATGTATCTTAAATATACCAAAATATGTGCAAGGACTTTTTTCCACTTCAGCTCAAATACGGACTTCATCTGGATATAATTTGTAAAGAAGAGAATTGCTGATATGGCTGCCTATGGAAAAATTTTCATGCTGCTTTTTTTTTTTCTAAATTGGTAAGGATTGATTGAAAACACCAGGTTTGTACTCATGAAGTAAGTCCAGGTACATGTGTTCCAGTTACCATGGAAAGCATCTGGTGTCCTGTGCGTGTGGCCAGTTGTTGCCCATTCACCTGCCTTTATCATCAGGGAATTGTAAGCAGATTGAAGACAGCATTAACTTGAGCTAAGACAGGATGCAAAGGGTGATGAGACTTGCTAAAATATCACTGCAATACTATTCTAATAATTCTGGCAACTTCTGAAAACTAGGTTTTGAATCTTTTATTTCTTCTTTTCAGCTAATTTTCAATCTCATTGATATGTCCACTACAAAGACTGGAGTCTTCAATGTAGTCCTTAGCCACTGTTGTCAATCTTGGCTGTTTCCCACTGGTGATGATAGAAGTGCCTTGACAAATGCCTTCTTAAATGCTGGAAATTATTGTGAACTTGTCACTGAGGCTTGTGTCTTTGGGACTGTGTTTAGGAGAGATCAAAGGTACAAAGGAATAATCCTTGTAACTGTGTTTGTTAGAATTTTATGCTCATTGTTTTCTTTTAAACTTTGCAGTAACAGTTTATATTGTTCATCTAATTGTGTTGCTTTGTCTTTTGTCTGTGAAGGCTGATTCAGGACGTGCATGCCTTCATAGAAAATCTTGGGGACAAATGTGCAGCAAATGTTGTTACAGAAAGGTAATAAGTTTGAGTGTACGACTTCTCATGTTGGGTGTGAATTGTCTTTATTACAACTGATGCTGCAACAGGAATGATAGGGTTCTTGAGCTCAGCTTTGTGTCGTAGAATTATAGACTATCTCAAGTTGTAAGGGGACCCAAAGGAGTATATTCATAACCTTCTAAAATACTGGTTAAAGGCATATATTCAGTATATGTATATGATTCCAGTACAAAACAGAAAAATGCAAAGTATTTTCAGGGAAAATACATCCCACTTGTTAACCTGGATGGGACTGAAATAACTACTTCCTCACTGTTTCATTTCATAAAAATCATGCTTTTTAGGATGATTTTTCATTATAGGCAAGTGAGTTAAACTAAGGCTTTAATGCAGCCAGTTTGTGTTGCTCTGCCTCCAGTTCTTGAAAAAGGGACATGGGCTACAGGATTATTGAAGTTTTGTTGTAGTTTTGCTTCCATGGAAAAATCAGATAAATGCTTCTGACACATTGTTTTGAGAAGTGTTAGTAATTGATAAACCTTGAACTTTCAAAAAACTTACTGCTACTACTCCTTTATTTTCTCACAAGACATTCTTGGATTTTGAATGTGTGGTTGTGACAGTGCACAGCTCTCAGATACTGTTACCTATAATATTAGTCATTCTGCTCTTGGCATTAATCGTTCCATGTGTCCTTATGAAACTAGTAGGAATCAAGTATTTTGGACTAGGATATTTGACCAAAACTGTAAAAATAAATTAAAATTACAAGCCCAGAGATTTAAAAACTTTTAAGGATACAGCTGTTTCTGTAGAAAATAATTGTAATTTATTTAAAATAATTTTAAGTATTTAGATGTAATTAAAGACCTGTAGGTAGAAGCAGGGGCATGCTATCTTGAAGTTACTAATTTTCTTTGTTGACGATGATAAACAGACTTTAAGACAACTTGATGTTCAGAATCATGCTTGGTGCTTTTTCATAATTTGTGCATTATCTTTGTCTAAACAAGTAGAGTTTGATTATTTTTATTTTTAAAATTTCAGTACAAATCGAGATGATCACTACGTTCGGGTTTGTGCTATTAAATTTCTGTGCCAGTTGGATGGATTAAATACCCTGCATAAAAAGTTTATGGAAGACATTTTCATCAAACTACTGGATAAAGTAAACTTCAGTTCTTTTGCTATGTAATGCTGGTACAATACTAAAAAGCAGAGATTTGCAGTTGATAGCATGTATTTACTGGGGTTTTTTTTATAGTCTGTCTATGCACTGATGTAACTTTTCATTATGAGACAGAATTCAGCCAAACCAAAGTAGTAAAAATTATCTTTCCTATTTATTTCTCTCTCTCCTTTTAGTGGATTTTCTGACTTCAGAGAACACTATCCACATTGTTTTGGTCTGATTTTCATTTATATCGTAGTTGTTTTCACACTGGCAGTAGTGTAAAGCGAGCGGTAAATTCCTGCAGCAACTGTTAGAACATCATCTGTGTTTTCTGGTACTATAGAATTCTGGTTTTGTCTGAAGAGCTAGAAATGGCTGTTCTTTTGTTGTTCTTAACTACTGCAGAAAAATAGGTAGTATTTGTGTTGATAGATAGATCAAGTGGGAAAAGTGAGATTTAAAGTATTTCCTTATTTGCTTAAATATGAAGTTTAAACATAAAGCCTATTTACATTTTGAGACTAATAAATAATATTTTAAAAAGTTATGGGTACAGTTTTGAGTGCTTTGAAAGCCAAAACATAGTATCTAGGTAAAGAATCTTGGCTGCATGAGAAAATGAATTGCAAATATTTTTAAAGTTCCACTTACCTCTTCTTCATGTAAAACCTTTTGTTGCACAATATAGATTTCTGTCTCAAAACAGGAGATGTAGTTACAAGCTGATCTAACTGATAGAATGACTAAAGCCATTTTCAAAATGTAGACAATGGAGCAGAGATATTTTTATTTATATACTCATCTTTTCACTTAGGATCTTTAGCTCTTATATGACTAAATGACAGTTTGAGTTTTCATGCTCCATTTTATGTAGGTCCTGTTTTAATAGTTCAGTTCTTCAGCTTTGCTCTTTAAGGAGTGTTAATACATTGGAGTCTTAAAACCGAGCATTTTTTATACATTTCTACAATTCTACTTAGTGTTTTTTGTTTATTTTATATGTTTTTCAATTTTCTCATGGCAAGTATTTAAAATTTCATTCTAAATAAATGAAGTACCTTTTTCCTAACTTCATATTTAATGCTGATGCTAACTGTGTTGTGGATGCTGCTTTCTCAATGAAATCTTGTATTTCTATGTATTTAAAGGAAGAACTTGTAATCAGTCTTGTCATTTGCTTTTAGGATGAACTGGTCTCCAGATCAAAAACCCGCTATTACGCAAACTCTTTACAGCATAGAATTAAAAATCGCGTATGGCAAGCACTCCTAGTTCTTCTCCCAAAGCTTGACCAGGTATTGCTCTTCACTACAAATTCTTAAATAGCTGCTTTCAGTGAAATGAGATAATAATAAAACAGGAATGTAGTGATTTGAATTGTATAGCTTTAATTACACTGACCTTTTCCATTGAGAAGAACTAACAAGCATCTCTGTCCTTGGTAAGGGGAGAGAAGCAAGATAAGACCAGCATCACTCATTAATATGTCTTCAAGTAAGAAATAAGCAAGATAAAAACTAGTTGAAATTACATGTGTAGTTTGCCACACCAAAATAAGAATGAGCATGCACAAGGACCAAGAGGTGAAAAGTTTAAGACCAAGGAAGACTCATCTTCATTCCCTAATGGCCCTTGATCAGACCGTCTAGGTGACAGTACTTATGCAGACTTGGGAATGAAATGAATATGTCTTTTCAGAGAAATCACATAAATATTTAAGTTTTACCTGTATAAAGTTTGGTGGTTAGAACTGTGAGAAACCAAGCCCACATAAACTTTAAAGGTTTTATTGGGTTCAAATTCAGTGGATCAAAGTATACAGTGTTGGGTACACACACGTACACGCAGCCCATGAGGGGAGTGTGTATGTACAAAAAAATCAAACCCTTTCCACAGCTTTATAGTGTTTTTCTCCAATCACACACACTTGAGCTTTTTTACATTATCTATGTAAAGGTGTCTCATGCTTGAAATTTACAACCTTTGGATCTTGTCCATATGACGTTTTCCCTCACATTCTTTTTCAACAGACAAGGGATTACCTGGAGCCATAAATTTCAGATAAACCCTTCTGGTGTCAAAAAACGCTATTCTTTCATCCTACACAGTTTTTAATTGGTAAAAAAAAAAGGAGTTTACTTACAATCCTAACTTTCTAAAGATACCTATTTAATTTTAGGAAACAAGAAACAAGGAAAGTGAAAGCAATATCCTAGCTAAAACCATCTATATTAAACTTCTTACCTTTAGAAAGTTAGAATTGTATCTACCTAATCACTTCTAATTACTGGTCAATGAGGTGAAAGCAAAATTGCTATTGTTATTTTGTCACAAATTCACCCATTTTTTTAATACTATATTTTGCTTGAGCTTACAAGCACTTAGTTTCCCTCATTTGTTCAGTCTCTTCTACTATGAGCCTGGCTCTCTCTAATGGGTCTTTAGTGGTACCTTTTATTTTTAATACCATTATTTTGTGGGCACCCACAGACTCAGTTACTTTGCATTTTACTTGCATAGCTGTTACTTGCATCCCATGATTAACATGCGCTATTAGCCATATAAAACAGGGTACTATGCAGGGTGGGAACAGCAAACCAGCTACAGCACAAAGAAAGAAAAATCCAACTTCTTTCTACCGTTCCTAATCGGTTGTCCCAGTATTTTGAATCTAACATCAAATTTCATTTCTGTACTGGGACATGGGCCAATTTGTGTGTATTTGTAGCTATTTCTAGGACTGCTTCCTCATTGTTGTCAATATGGAGATAGCAATTTGGCACATTGAATTTCCTACACGTTCCTCCTTCTGCTAGGAGATGGTCTAGGCTGCTGCCCTTACCTGTTTTTGAGGATTTGTTATTAATTCTAGGGCATTAGCAGTTTGATTTGAAATTAGTTCTACTACTGCCTGTAATCAAATTATTTGATTCAGCATGTGGATGGGAGTTTGGTATCCCCACATACCATCTTGGGCCCATGTAGCTGGTCTGTATGTGTTGATAATTCATTCAGAAGTCCATTCCTCATTATCCCACTTCTGGCTTGCCCCTGTCTCAACCATTTCTGCCAAATTAAGTCCTCATACATGGGTACCCCTTGTTCATCTACTTGTTTTTAAGGCAAAATGAAGAATTCAGGTTGAATTATCTCCAATGTGCAACTCTCCTCCCATTGCCAGGGAGTTTTGGGTATGCCCATTTTCCACAAATCCAAAATAGACCATCAGGTGCCTTCCAAAACCATTTAGATGATAGCTATATTTTCCCAAAATTGGATTATTTCATCAATTCCAGAAAATGCGTTTGGATAACTTTCTGTGATGGAAGCATTGACACAATTTATGTTTAGGGTGTAGTGTACAATTATTTATCACAGAACCTATTGGTATGCGTGTTTTTAGTGGACCCATCCCCCATGTATCCAGTGCTATAATAAAAGCATCTGGCACTGTAATAAAAGAATACTGCTTAACATTGTCCTGTGGAGTTTCTGGACAGGTTTCTCTGAGTCATCAAGAATAACTTGGTGTCATGCAAACTGTGTATATTAAGTTGCGTAAGTGGTATGTGATCCCTGTGGCTGATGTAGAAGTTCTGTGTAGTTTCTTTGGTGTCTGAAGTCACAGATTTATGATTTATTTCTAGAGGTCACTGAAAATTTGTTCTTGGATTTGTGGATTATAGAAGACTAGTTTGCTCCCATTAAAGCTACACTAGAACTCCCCAAACTGCCTGATCTAAAGCTTTTCATTTGACAAAAAGTTGTTAATTTATGAATACTGAGAAATGGGAAAAACGTACTTTTATCTAATGCTTCTTCATAATGAAATATCTGAAAAGATTAATAAATTAGATAGAAATAATTTTAATTTTAGTATTAATATTAATAATAAAGCAGAGAATGTTCTTTTGTTTAGACATTTTTTTCTTCATAGAAACAATTAACAATAAACTATCTGATTTTGTTTTCTCAGAATTTTCTGTGTGGAACACTTGACAAAGTTTTTCAGGCTGGATTTGGTAACAATCAGGCATCTGTGAAATACTTTATAGAATGGATTATCATCTTGAGTCTACATAAATACCCTCAGATCCTTAATAAATTCTGGAATTGCTTTTGCTATGTAAGTAGGAACTTTGACATTTATTTGAAGAGTAATTTGAACAAAGAAAGTGCAGCTTGTCTTCCCATGCCTTATTGTCAGAGTATTTGTATTTCCCTTTAGAAATGGTAGGATTGTTAAACAGATGAAATTAACTTGAAATAGAGTCTGAACCACAGTCTGAGAAATGTAGAGATTTGTGTCATAGTGGCTGCTGAAGACAAGTGAATTCTTACAACTAAAAGATTTCCTGATTGTACTGTACTGACCTGGGTAGAGTAGAGCTGGCATAGTGAGTCATCCTTGCAGTGACCCATGTAAGAGCCATCAGGAATATGTGGATGCCTTAGTTTGAGTCTGGGAAGATAACCACAGTTGTTTGTGGTTTTTACACCCAGCTTTTCCTTACAGGATCTTGCATAATGCATTCCATTGGCAACTTCTCACATGTGTGTGGAGTTCTATAATGTGGTTCCAAAAGTGGAGGCACCATTTGAATTCTAGAATCATAGAATTGTGGTATCATTTAGGTTGGAAAAGACCTTTAAAGCTATTCAATCCAACCATTAATGCAGCTGTCCCAAGGCTGCTGAGAAACGATGTCTTTAAGCTCCACATCTATGCAACTTCTAAACATCCAGGGTTGGCGATCCAATCCCCTCCAGGGGCAGCCTGTTCCAAGGCCTGATGACCCTTTCCAGAAGCAAGTTTTTCCTCATGTCCAACTTAAACTTCCCTGGTGCAACCTAAGGCCAATTCCTCTTGTCCTGTCACTTGTGCCTTGTGAGAGAAGAGACCAACCCCACCTTTCTACAACCTCTTTTGAGGTACTTGTAGACAGCAGTAAGATTCCCCTCAGCCACCTTTTCTTCAGAGTGAGCAGCCCTAACTCCTGTAGCCACTCCTCACAAGACTTGTTCTCCAAATTGGCAGCCAAAACAGTTTATTGAGGAGACTTACTAGTGTTTTGTTTTTATGTCTTGGATTTTTCTTTTTTTAAAAAAATCATTGTTACCTACAATGCTTGACATGTAGAGGAAATAGTAATTGCCTGTATTCATAGAATCCTATAATCATTTAGGTTGGAAAAGACATTTGAGATCAGAGTTCCACCATTGATACCCTTGAATTTCTTAGTAACACATTTAGGCTATGCATGCAGCACATACAGAAAATGTACTCACATCTTCTCCAGAGAACAGGAAGCTTACCACTTTCCTTATCAGATAGCCTGGTTGCTGCTGTAGCTTTTTATTTTTGAAAGCCAAACAGTAGGAGAAGAGTTTAAATGAAGTAAAAAAAAAAAAATCAAAAAGCTGTATATATACTGATTTTGTGAAACCAGAAAGTTTTGGATAGTGTTGTCAGACACCTTTGCTTACTAGTGATGTGTGCAGAGGTCTGGGTCTGGGTTTTTTTTTGTCCTATGCAAGGCAAAAAAACTTATCTTAGGTTCACAATTTGTATTTTTTTTTTTTTTTAAATTTATTAAGATGTCTCATTATTCCTGTCTGAACTCATGAAAAATGCTGTGTGAGATGTAATGTTGTCCTATTTCAAGGTTCCATCCAAGTGCACATGCAGTTAGACTTTTTATAATCTTAGGAGATGATAATCTATTGGATCATTTTCTTCCAGTACAGGACACAGTGATGGTGATGCTGGACTATTTGTTCTTGTGCTGATCCTTGTGCTTGTGATAACTTGGAAAAGTGCAAGCACTGAACAGAATCCCCCAGGTTTTTATTTGGTTTAGGCTTTTTTAGGGCAGGGGATACAGGGAATTTTGGCTCTTTTACACTGCCATGTACTTACTCTGTTTAATGTGTCTGTAGAAAGAAAAGACTGTCGTGGGAGAAATGCAATCTTAGTAATATGAATTTTGTATTTTACTGAGTTCTGCTCTAGAAACACTTTTTTAATAATGTTGCTACTGTTGCATCTGCAGAACATGCTGAGAAATCTCACAGGCTATAAAAACATTCTGTGTATGAGTATCTCTTGGTATGTGCTCTTATGCTCTAGGATGAAGAAAAACTTAAAACAAGCATCTGTACATTTTTATCAGTGTTAGCACACTTGGACATCATTCTACAGAATACCTCAGAGAAGGTAAGTCTGAGCTTAACAGTTACTGCATTAGTTCAACCACTTCACATCTGTAGCAGCTCAGGCATTCCTGTTATTTTTGTGTTAGGGAAGGAGAAAGGAATGTTTTCTTGAGCTTCTTTCCTACTTCTGATATAAGACTACAAATAAATTAAATAAACTTCTTGGTCTTGTCTCTTTTTTAGAAGCCTGCTTTGAAGAAGGCCCTCATAGTTGTTCTGCAGTGGTGCTTTAACCATAATTTCAGTGTTCGACTTTATGCATTAGTTGCCCTTAAAAAAATCTGGGGTATGTGCAGAAAGTTGCACGTGGAAGAATTTGAAGCTCTGACACCAGTTATTGAATCCAGCCTTCAACAAGTGGAAAACATGCATGGCACAGGGTTAGTAACATCCTTCTGACTTAACAGTTCAACATTATTTCTCTGAGCCAGTTGCAGCCAGTCTAATTTTCTGAAAGAGCACTTGATGATTTCTGTGAGGTTTTACTGGGTAGAAGTAGACTGTCCAGGAGTGCTTCCAATTTTCCTGATACCAGTAAAGTCTCAAATATAAAAATCTTCACATGTTTTCAGTGTGATACTGGAAAAAATTTTCTGTGGGAGAAAAACTCAAGCTGACACTTCAAGACATGGAATAGAAAAAAGCAGCAGAAGAAAGAGTCTGCTGCTTTTACTTTTCTTGGTTTACTGTTTTGACAGCTTGAAGTTGTCCCTGAATCACAAGGCAGAATGGATTTTCCTTTAAAAGCCTAGATATGTAGCCTTTCTTGCCAAACCTCCTTCCTTCAGAAATAAAACTTACTTCCTCCATACTGTTGTGGAGAAGCTTTGTGTTTGTTTTTAGGGCTTTTTTCCTACAGTTCCTTAAATATTGAAGTATTTGTCCCCCGCACAGTTTATAGGAAGTACAATCAGGTTGCCTTATTTCAATTTGTGACAAATCAAAAAACCCAAATACATCCAGTATATTGTCTTTTTTGTGCATCTTGCATTATGTTGTCCAATTACAGGAATGCTAGAAGGAACTGGCAGCGAATCCAAGACCATTACTTCTTTGCAACCTTTCATCCACTTGAGGATTATAGCCTGGAGGCAAGTCCAAGTTCTGTATCTGATTTGTAAATCAGGTTTCATATTTGTGTTTGGAAAAGTTACTTCTAGTAACTGAAGAGCATCTAATTTATTAGGAATTTGAGACATTTGTTCTTTTAAGAGTAATTTGAGGCTGCTTAAACTAAATTGGAGTTTGATGCGAATGGAATGCAGGTATATAACTTCTACAGTGTCTTTTTTCAGCTGTCCTTTCTGCAGCAATGTAAAGTGACAGCTGAACAAACACACGCAAGGATAAAAATAAAAGACAGAAACTGAGCTGAAAATACAAGATAAACATGAAGGTGTAAAGGAGTCCATGTGTTCTGGCACAAACACTGCCATCTTTAGTTGTTTTCATTTTAAGTGGTGCTCTGTGAAATACTGCTAGATGTTAACATTTGGAAGGGAAAATCCTAAACAAGTTTAAAAAACCACCACAATAGAAGTTCCAAAGAAGAAAAGAACAGAACAAACCCAGCCACTCAAAAAAAAAAGAAAATAGCAAAACCAGAAACCTAAGGCTAATATATTTTAAAGTATTTAAAGGTATTCAGAGTGCATCTTCACATTCATCATCTTGAGGGTGCACTGGGATAAAGAAACTCTGGGTTTTACACGCTTCCTGCTATTTGGCCTTTGCATTGGAGCGTGTTATTCTTCCTTGATGAATTGTGGTTAGCTGTATTGGTAGTGCAATTCAAATCACCAGAGATTTATTTGTATGGCTGGCTTGCTGTAGTTGTTCTCTGCTAATAACACTGTGTTCCATTACAGACAATATTTCACACTCTTCCCCGCCTTTCAGAACTTGCTGAGGATGAATGGATCTCGCTCTCTAAGTTTGAAAAATTTACTGATATTCCTTTGCCACCGACATTTCAGTGGTATCGTTCTCGTCCAGAACTTCGTGATCTAAAGCCAAGTGACTGGTCTCAGCAAGACATAGGTAAAATCTGGATAATATGTATTGAATGTGATTATTTGTATGCAGTAGCTGTACACATCTATAGTAAATCTCATCTCTAGAGAAAATGAGGCTAAGGGAAGACATTATTGCGCTCTACTACTAACTTACCTGGCAGGAGGTTGGAGTGAGGAGAACAGCCTCTTCTCCCTGTTGTCAGGCAATAGGACAAGAGGAAATGGTGGGAAGTTGCAACAGAGAGGTTTAGGCTGGATGTTAGGAAGAGTTTCTTCACCAAGTTTTCAAATACTGGAATATGCTGGCCATAGCAGTAGTGGAATCTCCATCTCTGGAGGTATTTAAAAGGGCTATAGACAGTGTTGAGTGACATAGTTTAGTGGTGATCTGGCAGTGTTGGGTCAAAGGCTGGACTTGATGGTCTTGAAGATGTCTTTCAACTAAAGAGATTCTGTGTTTTTTCAGTTGAACTACACTTGTGTCTATGCAAACAGAGTATATACCATAAAAAGAGTAGATGACTAATGGTATCTCTAGTATTTCCATTTGATAAACTTCTTTACCACTTGCATATATATATGATAACTGACTTGTTTTAGGTTCAAGTTCAGCTGAAATAGACAGGCAAACAGAATGGACTGATGTTCAGAAGAAGATTATACCCTGGAAAAACAGTACTCCTAGTTTAGACATGGAAATGGCGTTTCAGGATCGTGCTGCTAAGCTTGGTAAATCAAACAGCAGACTGATTGTGGTGGCTTCACTTATTGATAAACCTACCAATTTAGGAGGTAAGGTCTGCATTAATTAAATAGAATTTTACTGTAAATCAGTTTCTTGCCATTTCTGTATTTGTTGCAGTTGAGTTTTTCAACTGAGTGCAGATAAAAAAAATAATTTGCTTTTACTTTTTTTCCCTGTAACAATTAAACAGAGTTTCTCCAGACTGTAGGACAGGAAGGTGCCCATTCCTAATTGAGTCTGCTCCCCAACACTGTGTGCACTGTGCTATCATGAATCCTGCAAATACTTGACTGCATTGTGTCTGCTGTTGTCAACAGTTTAAGTAACTGCAGTGAGGCTGTTAATGAAAAATTAGCCCATGGGCATGGCTCTTGGCACTGTTATGTGTCGTCTCAAGCCTTTCATCTAACAAGATCATGGATTTAGAGCTTAAGCACATGTGCTGTGTGCCCCCAGCCATCCCTGATGAGGCTGGTACACTGACCCGTTACTTAGTGTAATTGATACGGAGAAGCAAGTTGTTAAGACATAGGAAGATAGAAATCAGAAAATTACTGAGTTCACAACATTTTTGCCTTTTTTTTTCTTTTTGGCAAATTCTATGTCACAAGGTCTTCTAGAAACTGACTAAAAATGCAGGACTAAAGTAACTATTTCTCTGCTTCTGTCTTTTTTAACTTGCTAAAACTTTCTGGGTGGTCATTTATTTTCTACACAGAAATCATGTGGATTTTTCTCTTTGTAGGTTTATGTCGTACCAGTGAAGTATTTGGGGCATCCGCACTAGTAGTTGGCAGTCTTCATTACATACAGGATAAACAGTTTCAGCATCTCAGTGTTTCTGCAGAGCAGTGGCTCCCCCTTGTCGAGGTAAATGGAAATATTTTTTAGCTCTTCAGAGCGTACTCTGCATCTTCAGATCATTAGGCATTTGTTCAGTCTTTTTAATCTTGCAAAATGGAACTTTTTATTTAACAGAATCTCCTGCTGTTATCTCTGAAATTTAATTTCAAGTACTTTAGTGTAAACTCTTAATTTTGTATTGCTGTGGAAAATGAGTTCATCTGTCTTGCTTGGTCCATTGCTTTTGGTAACTGCATGGGATTAATCTCTGTGTTTCCCTGGAGCAAACTTGTGCCAAGTTTTTAGAGCCTATTATCTAGCCTATAAAACAAAGGTTTCAACCTGCATTTAGTACTTGGTTGAAAATATGTTTGTGATGTTATATAATAATCAGTTTTTCAATACCAACTTTAAATCATCTGAAAAATTTGGTGCAATTATTTCAATTTTTTCCCCCTATTAAGATTTTTATGCAGTACATGAATACATGATAGCTGCAGTATGGTACCTGAAACAGTGCTAATGGACACATGATGTGGTGCACAGTAGTAATAGATGCTACTGAGGCAGAGACAGTAGAGCTGCTGTTGCATGAAGAATTATAGATTCTTGGAAGGGACCTCTGGGGATATCTAGTCCCAGCCCCATGCAGAACTGGTTCTCATAGACAGATCTTACAGGATCACGTCCAGGTGGGTTTGGAAGTTCTCCAGATCAGGAGATTCTACAACCTCTCTGGGCATCCTGGGCCAGGGCTCTGGTATGCTCACCATGAGGAAGTTTTTCCTTATGTTCATGTTGAATCTGTGTTCTATTTGATGCCTGTTGCCCCTTATCCTGTTGCTGGACACCACCGAGAAGAGCCTGGTCCCATCATCCTGACATTCGCATTTTAGATACTATTGATGAGATTCCCCCTCCAGGCTGAACAGCCCCAGCTCTCAGCCTCTTCTCATGAGACACATAGTTCAGCTCTGCTGACTCCATGATGGACTCTCCAGTAGCTCCCTGTCTTTGAGCAGGGAGTGCAGAACTTTTCTTGACCTACTGACCACACTCCCCTTAATGCACTTCTCTCTCAAGAGACACTTCATACAAATCCACAGTTTAGGGAGCAAGATGAAGATACATAAATTCTTCATTGCAAGCTGTCAGAGTATGTCCAGTGGGCACATAAGGCAGCTCAGCATCAGTACTGGCTTTTGTATTATTTTGGTAAGGAACTCCAGGCTATATAAGGCTCATAGCTGTTGGGAGCATAGAAAAGCCTTTGTTCATTGTATTTGTGGAGTACACTTTTGTGGAATTCCTTAACCTTTTGTGCTACCACTGAAGAGCTTTTAACATGCTAAGCTATGTATATAGTCTTTGAGGAAAAAGGACCTAACCTGAAAAACTGTCCATGTGAATAGATTTTTACTGTATTGTTACAAATTTCTGAATTACAATTAAATCTCTGTATTTTTTTCTGATTTTGATGGACAGGTGAAGCCATCTCAGCTTGTTGATTATTTACAGCAGAAGAAAACAGAAGGCTACACTATTATTGGTGTGGAACAGACAGCTAAAAGTTTTGATCTTACAGAATATTGCTTCCCAGAGAAGTCACTGTTGCTGCTGGGGTAAAGATGCACCTTTTTGTAAATGTGCTGCTTGTTTTCCATCCCTTCTACTGCTCAGACTTTGGTTATACAAAAACCAAGTGACACTGGTAAAGGTGGATTTAACATGGAAAGTGATCGTGGTGAGCTCAGCAAGGAGCACTACGTGTTTTGCCCTGTTAAACTTGATGGGAAGGACTGGAGCAGAGTGAGGCTGTGCAGAGCTAAGAGATGCTTTAAAAATTAGCAATGGTGCACGCAATGAAGAAGCAAGATTTGCAGGACAAGCAGATACTGAGGCAACTTGAGAGAAAAGCAATAACCAGTTCCTGGCTCACAAAGGGGAGGCTACTTCATACTATCTAGAGGGAAGTGCCAGAGTCAGAAGTGCCAGAAAGCTCACTGGAGAAAGCTACTGGAATCGCAGGGTAACTAAGACCAGGAGGAAGGGACTGTCCAGAGCAAAGTGGGCAGAAATACCTGTTCTTCAGATTTTTTTTATATATATCATAGAATGGCTGATGGTGGAAGGGACCTCAGATCTTCAGAAAATAAGTTCTCATAACCATTTTGTTCTTTCCTAACTAAATCACAGTTAACTTGCTGATGAACTCTGGCATCTCTTGGTGCCTTTATTCTGCAAAGGTGAAATGTTTCCAGTTTAAGGCTTGCTTTAAGCAGTTGTCCCTCATACCTAGACCTCAGTGAACGTAAAGTGAGCAGCACACCTCTGCTCCTACAATAAATATTACTTGTGTGTCCCATGTTTTGTCTGCAACTGTAATGTCTTGCTGCTTTTTTAAAAAGTAATTTATTCTCATAAGTTACATTGAGGGTAGATGCCCTATTAGTCAAACGCTGTTTGGTTGCCATTGTGACTTGGGCATCTTCTGTTTTCTGAAACCCTAGTTTCTCTGATTAAAAACTAATGCTTCTTCTTTACCAGAAATGAACACGAAGGGATCCCAGCAAACCTGATTCACCACCTGGATGTGTGTGTGGAAATTCCTCAGCAAGGTATTATTCGATCACTCAATGTCCATGTAAGTGGAGCTTTGCTGATTTGGGAGTACACAAGGCAACAGATGATCAAGCAAACCCAACCAAAATAAATTCGAAGAGGTTTATGCCCTGGAGTACAGCTGGGTGACTTCCTATGGTGCTACAACATGACATTGTGGACAGATGAGCTACAATCTCAGGGTGAATGAAGATGCTTAAATTCTGCATGTTTTGTTCTCTGTAATGTATGGACTGACTTTGAAATGCCTTAATATTTTACCTCATTAAATAAAACTGTTGCATTGGAAATACTATTTATATTCTGGGGGTAGGTGTATTTTTTTGTACCACTAGAACATCAACCACAGTACTGTGAATAATTCCAAACTCAAAGTATATCTTAAAAAGAAATTCCTCCCTGTGATAGTGCTAAGGCACTGAAACAGGCTGCTGAGGAAGGCTGCAGATGCTCCATCTCTGTTCAGGACCAGGTTGGATGGGGCTCTGAGCAAACAGGTCAGATGAGAGATGACCTTGCCCATGGCAGGAGGGTTAGAACTAAATGATCTTCCAATCTAACCATTTTACAACACTTCTGTTATGATGGTCATGCTTGAAGAGGAGGCTTCCTGAAGGCACCAAACCTTACTGTAACCCAAGTATTTTAGTGCCTCCAAACTCTACATAGACTAGATAATATTGTTGCAAGGTAAATTCACTTATGTTATTCCATTAAATTCTGCCCCTTGTTTAAATGCCTTCCACAATCAGTCTGCTGTAAATAATCTGAGTCTTTAAAGGAGTTTCATCAGTTGGGTAATCAAAATCACTTGTGACAAGAAGTCAGAATAGACTTATTTTTTAATGAAAAGCTGATTCAGTTACTGAAAAACAGCTTTTATTCTCTTTATAATAATATGTACATAAAAAAAAATCATTCCAGTGGAACAATTTAACAAATTATGCATTCAGACCCTTAGATTTGTGAACAACTCTGCACCATATTTTCTTCACTTACAAAAAAGCTGTCCATGGCCATCTTATCTTTTCAGTAGATGCATGAGACCTTGAAACAAACATAGCAGCCTGCATTTCAGAGAGTCTGGTTACCATTCTTGACCTCAGGCAGATTCTGTCACGTTCTTGTGCCGCATCCTGTAGTTAATTCTCACTTGATTTATTTTGAAGGCAGAGTAGTACCTAAGACTTCCCATCAGCTTCTGGAGGATGATACCCTTCTGTTTCAAGCTTCTTTTTATATTTTAAGAAGTCTCTTCTTTTGTCAAAATATTTAACCTGTTTAAAAAGAGAAAAGCTCTTCACTAAAACAAGTAGAGGAAGGGGCTTTGGGCATCACAGCAGGACTAAGAAATAGTCCTTGATTACTGAACTTAAGCCACATTTTAACTTAAAAGTAAAGCGTTTATTGCTTGGTTGAAGCAGAAATCTGGAGAGTGGACCGTGTCTCAGCTGTGCACCTTATTTTACCATTTTGAAAGTAAACTTCGGTTTTCTGTCATAACTACTCCATTACTTCCATGAGCATCTAATAAAAGTAGTCTGTTGCTTTGCTCTTTCCACTGATGTGAACGAAGATTAGCTGCAATGCAAGGTAAGTTTTTCAAGGTATCAGACTACATAACTCCTGAATTCATTGGCTGGAGGCACAAAAGCACAAATTGTGTATTTTTAAGCACAAGAAGCTATCATAGGGCAGATTAAAGCTGCTGTGCAATACTGCAAGTCCAGCAGGTGACCTCCCTTGAGCCTTCTTGCTTTAGTAATTACTGATCACTTCTAAAAGCATCCAAGTACCTTTCATGATGTTTATGCTTATAAATATCTAAAGTTAAGCACCAGTAGGGTGGGAACAAACTTTTCTCAGTGGTGCTCAATCACAGGACAAGGGGCAGTAAGTACAAAAGTAGAACACAGGAGGTTCCATCAAAATGGAAGGAAAAGCTTTTTCAAAGTGAGAGTAGCAAAGCCCTGGCACAGGCTACCCAGGGTCTCTTGCTCTGAAGACATTCAAAACCCACCTGGATGTGGTATAATTTTAGCAGGGCAGCTGAAATAGATATTTTCCAGAGGTCCTGTCCAACCCTTCCATTCCATGGTTCTGTGATAACATAAAGCAGCAAGCTTCTATGCCTCTGCTGCTGCAAAGTTATGTGGAAGTCTGAGAAGACACTTTCCCTTTACACTATGTATTTTACACAACAGTCCATAGCTCCTGGGCCAAGCCATGGTCTGCTCAGGAGTATATGAATTTCCTAGCAAGACCAAACACATGCAGACCAAGTTCTGTTAGGGCAAGGCTGGAGGATTACCTATGAGACAGCATAAAGTGCAGGCACTGAATCACAGAATCATTTAGGTTGGAGAAGACTTTCAAGATCACTGCATCCAGCCCTTAACCCAACTGTCCCAAGGCCACATTTAAACCCTGCCCCTAAGCTCCAGACCTACGCGATTTAAACGCGTCCAAAGGTGGCGATTCAACCCCCTCCCTGGGCAGCCTGTTCCAAGGCCTGACGACCCTTTCAAGGAAGAAGTTTTTCCTAAAGTCCAGCCTAAACTTCCCCTGGCGCAACCCGAGGGCCATTTCCTCGTGTCCTGTCACTTGTGCGAGGAGCCCAACCTTCTGTCATCCAAAGCGCGGACGGCGGGCAGCTGGCACCGGTGCTCGCTGCCGTCCCTAACACGCAAAGACCCCGCCCGGCGCCGCTCCCAGCCGCTCACCCACTGCTGCGGGCACCTCTCCTCGAAGAGCCGCCGCAGCTGCTCGCAGCGGGCTGCCTGGTCGCCGTGTCCGTCGAGGCACTGCCAGAGCTCGTCACGGGCGGCCCAACACGCCTTGCGCTCCGCCATCGTGGGCGCCGCCATCTTCGCCGCCGCCAGTCCCGAGGCACCAGAAAGATTCCCGAGGCAGAGCCCCGCAGCCACTCACTCTCCACCCGTTTCGGCCGGCCCGGCCCGGCCCGGCGAAGGTCACGGTGCCGGAAGGGCAGAACGCGCAGGCGCGGCATCGGGATGGGGCGGTGGGGGCCGCGGGTCCCGCCCTCGCTGGAGCTGCTGGCGGTAGCGCGGGGCTCGCAAACCTTCCTCCACTCGGGTGGTGCTGATCCCCTCCACTGGGACGGAGAAGTGGTTTACCTCAGGGGAAGGGAAACCGTAGCGAGGGGGACACAGTCGGTGTTCCCGTCTCTGCCGGTCTGTCAGACTGCGGTAGGTATGAAGTAGAAAGGCGGTAATTTAATTCCTAATTATTTCCCCCCTCCTTCCCTCCTCCTCTTAATGACTTTAAAGGAGGGGTTAAGGCAGAAGTAGAAATCGCTGTGGAAGTGGAACGTCAGTCGTGTTTTAGTGCAGAAATAAATTCATACTAGACTTTACTGGAGGCATTCAAAGCCCACCTGAACGTGTTCCTTGCTATCTGCTCTAGGGGATCCTGATCTAGCAGAGGGGTTGGAAAAGATGCCCTTCCATCCCCACCAGGCTGTGATTCTACTGATGACCCACTTGCACTCAGGCTTTTCCATTGCAAGCTTTCACAACCATGAATATTGGAAAGAAAATTAATATTGCCTCAACACTGAAACATGAGATAATAGGAAATGTCAATCCTGATTTAGATTTTAAGATTTATCACAGAATCACAGACTGTTGAGGCTTGGAAGGAACCTCTGGGTATCATGTAGTTCAGAGCATCTCGAGTAGATCCCACAGGAACACATCCAGGCAGGTCTGGAATGTCGCCACAGCAGGAGACTCCTCAACCATTCTGGGCAGCCTGTGCCAGGGCTCTGCTATTCTTACTATGAAAAGGTTTTTCCTTCTATTTAGAACCTCCTGTCTTCCACTTTGCACCCATTGCCCCTTGTCCTGTCACTGGGCACCATCAAGAATAAGCCTCATGACCAAAACAAGCGATAGCAGGAAATGGTGTGTTTCAGACTTCGAAATTCATGGTGTGTGTGATGTTGTTTGGTTACTGTATTCACAACGTAGGACAAAGTAATTATAATTAAACACAAACACCAAGTACTGCATGTGGAATAGCATTGATAAATAGTTTGTTATTTGATGACCTGCAGCACAAGAAATAGTGGCAACATTTCTGTTTAGTTAAACTGATGTCATAAGGAGATGACATTTTTGCTGTTAGCCAATTCCAAGTATCTATCTTTAGTCTTTTACATTTTGGGAAATGCATCCAGTAAGTAGTAAATTTTGTATTTATAATGGCTAGGTAGAAGCAAAAGGTCTAGAAAGAGGGGAGGCTGAAGAAAAAGTCAGTTTGTCTTGGCAAATGAATTCTTTGAATCCTTGAGAAAATGTACATTGTCACACTACTTTTCATTATTATGTTGGGGTTCATACCTTGATTTCATCTGGAAGTTGTATTTGTTGGGTGTCATGATGAGGATCCTCTGCACTAGGGAGTGCCAGAGTGACATGAATATAGAGGATTAAGCACTTGGGACTCAAGGACTTGTGGAGGAGTGGCAATGATGACAAAATAAAAGCGCCCAACAATTGGAAGCTTTGGGTTCTTGTAAGGTGATGCAGTCATTTACAGTAGTTCTAGAGACTTGGTTTTAATGCAAATACTCCATTTTTGTTCAATTGCTAGGAAGAAAACTGGAGAAAGGAAAGCTGGTGATGGTGAAGTGTGAGGGGTTAGGGATTGGCTGGCCACTAGACAGGTGACAGACATTCTCTATTATCCCCTCTCCTTTCCCAAGGGGGAAGAGAAAAGGAGTAAGGGAGAGAGACTTAAGGATTGGAAAACTAAAACTGCTTAGAGGAAAATAATAATGAATAAATGAAATATGTATGAACCCAATACCAAACCACCCCCCTGATGACAACATCACTGTCACCACTGACGCCTTAGGCCTGTGCTGGAGAAGTCTCAGACTGGATGCAGTGTCATGTGGGATCTGCATTCGGGAACTTGATCCAGAAATGCACAGATTGAGATTGAAGGCAGAATGGAGAGCACCCTCCTTGGACACTGCCCATTGAAGAAGAGAGGCTATACCTTTGTAATCCCTCAGATTTATACACAAGATGACATCTGTGGGATGGACTTTGTTGGTCAATGTAGGGTCACCTGTGCTGCCTGCTCCTTCCTCTCACCCCAATAGGACAACACGAGATTTAGCAGTTAGCTTGATCTTTGCAGGAGCAAGTCTAAACAAGAACCTTTCGGCACACCAACCCTTGGTAGTACCTGTGAGCCAACTGTTACCACTTGTAGAAGCAGCCACTGGCTGCACAAATACGCCCTTAACTGCAGAACATCCAGGTAGTGAGAAAAACCTGAGCTGAAAGGCAAAATCACTGGACAGAATTAGTTCTGTTCTAGTTCAAACCAGGACAGAAGGTGAGAAGACTAATTCTTACTCTTTTGTTGGCTCCTGATTAGCAGTTCTCCAAGCCTACCTAGGATGAGAGAAACCTTGCAGCAGTGTTGATCCTCAGCTTTTTGCAAGAAGGCTACATGGGAAGCGGAATCTGCCTCTTTGATGAGCAGACTCCTATTTTCAAAGCTTTGTAAATGGAAGTAAAACCAACTAATCTTTTGAGTTTCATTGGGATGCCTTCAAATTTCAATGGCATGTTAAGGTATTAGAGGGGAAGACGTGGTTCCTAGTTTTCTCTGAAACTCATTACATTGTAAAACTCTTTATAAAAATCTCCAGCTGCTTGCCTGCGTTCAGGTATCATATTTAATAATCCGTCAGCTGTGTCAGCTACCTGCTGTTCGCTTTGTTTGTGAAGTATAGGTGTTCTGTACCAGATGCAACTGCTCACAAGGCAACATCATTCTCAAATGTGCCGTTTGTTCCCAAGATCAGTATCGATTCTCTCAGCAGTCAAAATCAGCAAAAGAGAGATCCTTTTGTTTATAGCTGGGGAAGGCACATCGAATGTATAATTGGTCCAAAATCACAGGAGGAACATCTTGCAACTTACTCTGCTTATAAGACTGTGGCCATTGAACACTTAGCAGCTGCAGAAGCCAGAGGGACAGATATTGCTGGGAGACAGCAAAGCTGAGTTCACTAGCCCATGGCTTATGCTTATAGCCAGTGGGGCAGGAAGTCCAAGCTGAGGTTCATATTCTGTAAGTCCTTGAACTGCACTGGAATTCAGCTTTTAGGATTTCTTTTCAGAATTGTATCAGAATGTTTTAAGTGTCTGGGTCAGTGGTGGGGCTGTGCAGAAGCTGGAGTGTCCATAACCTGTGAAAATAAGGCAAGGAAGACCTCAAAAGGAAAGGCATAGGAGAAGTCGCAGTATCTCCACAGGCTTGTCCTTTCTCTGTAAAAGGAGTCTGAAGGATAGGTGAGTTTTCACAGATGTGTTTTGGTCAGGTGTTTTTGAGAGGACAGGAAGCACTCTGATTTCTAGAGTTTCAGATAATGCTTCTTACCAAAGAAATGAAGCTACTATGGATCAAAAGATCAGGTAGACTCGTTACTGAGGCAGGAAACAAAGAACAGGAATAAATTATTGCTATTCAAAAGCAGAGAGATGAGCAAAGAAGCTGTGCTGAGGCCACTGGTCTTGTACCTACTCATGCATCATTGATCAAAAACCCCATTTACTGATCATACATTTTAGTGATTTAGGAAAGTGAAGCCTGATATAGAGGGTCTCACTGTCATGTGAGATGTGAGACACCAGCAGAATAGCTGGTGGCCTTCAGCATTGACATGAGGTGATGGACATGATGGAAAAGTCTAAAATGCATGGTGAGTGGCTCTTTACAGTTGCTGTTCATTAGAAAGTTTCTCAGTTTATGGCAGATGACTGTTGAAGTACATCTACTCTAGTTCTCTTCACTTGGGTGAAAGAGACTTTGTGGGTCAATTGTTGATGGTGCCAATCAATGCATTGATGGCTGTGTTAAGTGGGCTGAATCCAGAACATGAGGGAAGAGACCTGAGATGAAGAACTGGAAAACTCAAGGTGTTTTCTGAAGAGTTCATCTAGTTCAGCAGTAAGATTAAAGAAATATCTCTCAGTCTGTGGAGAGAAATTGCGTCTCACAGGTTCCTACATACAGTACTAACATGCGCAATACAGCCTCCCTCCCTTGTTTAAGCCTTTTCCAGAACTGGAGCTTGCCATGTAAGTTCCATTCTTCATTACTGAGAAGTAAGTTGATCACATTGTAGCTGATCTGTGATGTGCAAGGAGAAATATTGATCAGGCCTTATTTAGAGTGATCTTGTGCATTATCACAGAATCATAGAATCATTATATCCTGTTGGAATGAGTCCTCAGGAGGACCATGAAGATTCAGGGGGTTGGAACACATCTATAGAGATAGACTGTTCAGCATGGAGAAGAGGAGGCTCGAGAGAGACCTCATTGTGCCCTTTCAGTGTCTGAAGGGGGCCTATAAGACAGCTGGGGATGAACGTTTTATATGGGCTTGTAGTGATATGATCACAGTAACGAAAAGGTAGGAAAAGACCTTAAAGATCATCCAGTCCAACCTAAATCCAAATAAACCAAGTAAATCTAACATCTAGACCATGCCACTCAGCACTTCATCCAGACTAACCTTGAACACCTCCAGGGATGGTGACCCAACCACCTCCATGGGCAGCCCGTTCCAAAACCGGATCAATGATGATGAGGGGTAATGGCTTCAAACTGGAAAAGGGTGGATTTAGATTGGATCTTAGAAAGAAGTTCCCTAATTATGAGGTTGGTGAGGCACTGGAACAAGTTGCCTAGAGAAGCTGTGGATGCTCCATCATTGAATGTGTTCAAGGCCTGGTTGGATGGGACATTGAGCTACCTGGTCTAGTTGAAGATACTCCTGCACACTGGGGGTTTCATTAGAGCACTTTGAAAGGCCCTTCCAACCCATACTCTTCTCTGATTCTGTGACATATAAGGATCCCTCTTAAGTTTTCAGGTAAAATAGAGAAATGTGAGGCTTATTATTTTCAGAAACACTGGTTTGAGCTACCGGTGCTGTCCTCAGGAATGTGATTTCCTCTTAAAGAAGATTTTTAGACTGCAGAATTCATTTGAGTTCTTTTTTTTTTGTTTTGCTTTTGCAAGATCTTTCAGCTCCTTTTTTAATTTCTCTTTTTAAGATTCCGGGTGTTTAGATAAGGTGCAGGTTATTACGGAAGTGCCCTGGAACATATCAGCTAAAGAAGAAAATCTAGTTGCTTCTCTTTTAATGATGAGCTAATTAAACTTATCCATCAAAATCTATTACTGCTTTCAGCTTCTGCAGAGACAGCTTACACAGGGACTGGACTGTAAATGCAGCTTCTCAGCCTTGGCCTTTGCCAAGTAGCTTAGGTTTAGAGGCCATGCAGGACTTAATCCTTGCTGCATTACAAACCGGGGACACAGAGTCAAACTCCCTATAGTTCATGACTTTCCAGAATGTGCACAGACCCCATTCTGGGGTGCATGGAGTGTGGCCAGTAGTTTGAGGTATATTCTCTTCCCCCTATACTCTGCCCTGTTGATGCATCTAGGATGCTGAAACCAGTTCTGGGCTCCCCATTTCAAAGACAGGGAGCTACTTGAGAGAGTCCAGCTACAGATCAGGGGGCTGGAGCATCTTCCTTGTGGGGAGAGGCTGAGTGAGTTGGGACTATTCAGCCTGGAGAGGGGGAGACTGAGTGGAGATCACATCAATGCTGATCAATATCTAAAGGGTGAATGTCAGGAGGATGGAATTAGACTCTTGTCAGTGGTGCCCAGTGACAGGACAAGGGGTAGTAGGTACAAACTGTGACACAGGAGGTTCCATCTAGACGTAAGGGAAACCTTTTTCATAGTGAGGGTAGCAGAGCTCTGACACAGGCTGCTCAGAGATGTTGTGGAATCTCCTGTTCTGGAGCCATTCTAAACCTGCCTGTATGTGTGCCTGTGGGATCTGTTCTAGGGAATCTTGCTCTAGCAGGGGACTGAACTAGATGATTTCAAGAGGATCTCCTTCCAAGCCCTACCAGTCTGTGATTCTAATTTAGCCCCAGAACTTGATTACTAGTGGGTCCTGCTTGTGTAGCCTCAGTCCCCACAACAGTAAAGCTACTGTTTGGTTCACTGTGTTCTGTTCATCTGTTGCATATTGTGGTTGGATTTCTGCATTTCATAGCTACTTTTCTGAAGATGTAAATGCAACCATCCTAAACAGAAGAGAAGCTTTTTCAAATAAGCCCAGCTCTGACTCATGTGCGGATGAAAACCTTATACAGTCACTGCAGAGAGCTGCAAAAAACCAATTATGATAAAGGTAGCAGGAGACAAATGCAGATGACAGGCCAAGGAGGAAGGCGTGCAAGGGAGGAGGAGAACTGCTCCTTTCCTCATATCCCTCGCTACTGCATTGTGCGGCAGCAGATGTTGGCAGCTGCACTGGGCTCTGGAGATGCTATTTACTTTCGTATGATTTTTTCCAATTTGTTGTTTTAACAAGCTCACCGGGTCATCACTGGTTCCCCCCTTTGCTAGAAGAGTCAAGACACTTTGTGAAGGCTAATTTGGGCAGAAAACCACTGATCTGGGTCAGCCCTTGAACAAGAGCTGGCAGTGCTGTCCGAGGGCAGGAGACACACAGGGGCGATGCAGGAGATCAGCTTCAAAGACACCAGATAGCAAAGCCTGGTGCTGCAGGGATGTGTGGCTCTGCCTCAGGAGGTTTGAGGTGATATTGCCAGGGTAGACATTAGGAAAAAGTATTCTTCATGGAAAGGGTCATCAGGCCTTGGAACAGGCTTCCCAGGGAGGTGGTTCGTTTACCACCCCTGGATGTGTTTCAAAGTCGTGTAGATCTGGAGCTTAGGGACAGGGTTTAGTTTTGGGGCTTGTGACAGCTGGGTTAATGGTTGGACTCAGTGATCCTGTCTTCCAGCCTAATTGGTTCTATTCAGAGTCTATTGGATACCTACCAAACTGCATCAAACCCACAGTAGAATGGAGCACAGTGATGATAGAAGATGCCATATTTTTGGCTTAAGGAAATTGGAAACATGGTTTGTACTTTCTACTCTGGGTTTGCCATGGACAAGGAATGTGGGTAGAGCTGTGAGGTATTCTGAGGATGGCAAAATGGCATGGCCAAAGACGGACTAAACTTTAATCTGGGAGCTTTGAGATCAAGTTTCTCTGTGTGTATCATTCAGGCCAAGTGTTGGACTTGTGCCTGTGCTCCTGCCTGTGCCTTCCCCTCCTCTGCTTCCCAAATAAATAGATTTAAAAGTGATTAATGTACAGACTCCTGTCCCATCTGTAGCCCCCACATACTTGTTAGCACACCCATGTGTGGCTGTGGGTTTCCTGGCTGATGTGTCACATCAGCCTCCCCTGTGTGTTTGTCTGGAAAGTCTAAAGCAGACTCTGTTTCAAGGACATACTGATGAGCTGCAGCTTTGGTTGTTTTGATGGTTTAGTGGTGAAGGTCAAAGGTTGGATTTGATGATCTGAAAGGTCTTTTCCAACCAAAGAGGTTCTGTGATTCTACTGTTGTGATTCTCCCTTCTGATTGCCTTGACCAAATACTACCCACAGTCAAACTGGAATGAATTTGCAGTCAAGAGAAGGAAGCAGCACTGACCAAGGCTGAGTTTAAAATCTTTTTTTATTATTTAGCTTTGCCAAACAGGTAATGGAATCTGGAGTTGATTTGCTAAAATGTTTTGAAGTGGATGCCACCCCTGCCTGAGGCAAAGAGAACCTCAGTGGCAGCAGGGATAGGTAGGCTATGGCCGCAGTTCGAAAGAACACTTTTAATTTTGTATGCAACAATGTAAACTTCAAAAATAGTAAACTATAACCTTTCCCCCCTTCTTTGTACATAGCATGTGATCTATCACAGATAGAAATTTAATGGCGAACCAAAATCGCGTAAGTAAACATCCTGGTGCTTACAAGTTTCATAAAAAGTGTTACATTTGATGTAAATATCTTACATTTTTTTAAACTCTTAACACTCACAATTATGGAGTAAAAGCAACTGGCGATTCACCCCCTTAGTCTGTGCTCTCAGACTGTACCTCAACAACCACGCTCTTGCTAGCCCCTTTAATTGGTGAGGTTGTTGTCCCATACAAGACTGAGGCTTCCCCTTCCTCACACTTGGTGAGGCACATCCCAATGGCAGTGGGAATTTGGGGTCTCTCAGGGCCACAAGCCTGAGCCCTGCCATTGCAAGTGTCTCTGGCGGGACCTGCTTCTGCGTGGATAAAGACAAGAGTTCTGTAGAAGGCACTGGATTTCTCTTGCATGATTCTAGACGCGGACTACAGTCATGTACAGAGTAAGGAGATTTGGGCTCTACACTGCCTTCTCTCTAGTGCTTTTAGTGCAGCCACCTTTAGTGCTTCAATTTGCTTCTGGTTGCAGTGCAACATGCGCTCACCCACCAAATTTCCAAATGTCCTTCATTCCACTCATCCCCCCGTCTTCCCATCCCTGAAAATTCCCTTCTTTAAACCTTTCAGAGTACAGCTCTGGACAAAAAATAAACATGTGATGTAGCATAGCATTTTTTCTTTTAAATCACAGTGTGCAATGCGTCATTCAGTACCTAATGTTCAGAATGTCTGCCCTGCTTTTCATGAAAATCATTCTTTAAAATAACCTATGCAAATATATTTTTGACTATATATTACATTCATTTAAAAAGAGAAGAGAGGTTCTTGGTTTGCAGTTGGTTTTTCTTTTTGTTTTCTTCAGTGTACTACTTAAGTGAAGGTCTGATGTGAAAAAGGTACAAGCAAACTGGACATGCCGAGACTCGATGCCTAAGATGGTGATCATATCAAAACTGTACAGGTATGTACACCGTGTTGGACTGGTGTGCTTCTTCCCAAGGAAAGACCTTTGTGTCATCATGTTAACCACAAAGTCTTGGTAAAAAGAGCCTTTTAATGAGCAAAGGATGACATAGAAGGGCGAGTTCTCCTGCTTTTGTTTGGCAGTCCTGAAGCAACATCTCCATTCCCCTCAGGGACTTCTTCCTTCTTCCGGACTTTGAGACGTGTGAGGAGCTTTATTACCCAGACATCCCATTCCTCTGGCAAGAGCAACAGGAGGAAGCCCAGGCCAATAATGATGATGGCGATTACTCGGACACTGTTGAAGACAATTTCACTCGTGTAGTGATCGACAACTGTGTGGGACATTGAACGGGTGTTATTGTGTGGGACAGAGCCATAGGGCAATCAATTCCAGAAACTGTCAAGAGACACGTACCAAGCTGTGCCCCAAACTGAACTGTCCAAGGGCTACTGACAAAGCAACCTGCAGAGTTACTTACTGAGGCATGCAGAATCACTAGCGTACAATTGCTTTAGAATGTAAGCAATTTGATTTGTTTCAGATTAGTGTTAAGCCTGCCTTGAAGAAATCACTAAGAACTGAGTTCTGCTTTCTCTGTGAGATTTTATCCCAGTCCAGAGACAGATGAACTCCACTCTACTTTGTTTTTCAGACTTCTTCAGACAGTCATTCTAGAGATGATGAATAGCCATGTGATGTTAAAATGCATATTTAACACACAAAATACACATTTTTAATCAGAGTCGTCCCCTGAGTCTTTGAAAGTAGATGCAAAAGACGTTTAATAAAGCTCCTTGCTATTATCCCTGTTGTGTGTTTTGAAAAGCTATGGCTTTAATGTAGTCATTAAGATGCTAAAGGTAAAAACTTTTACCTGCGTTCACCGGGACACTCAGGACAATTCCAAGAGAAATCAAAGTGGGGTAGGTGATTGCAATCCCAAAGTTCAGTAGAATATTGAATGCTGAGGAAAGCGAGAAAATACACTTTACTACAGTGAAACGAGACAGAGGACATGTCACTTGAAACATTTTCCATTGTGATGTTTGGGTACAACCTGTCTCTCAGTGTCCTGTGCAGTGATTCCCACTTTGTACCAGTGTGCTTTGCCCTCCTGAAAGACTGAACACTGTTTGGAATGAATGATTGGTTTGGACCAAATTCCCTCTTGTTCTGATATGGCTAGTGTTAGCAAAGGCAGGAGACCTGTGCCGGTGCTGGTTTTGTTAGGAGGTGGAGCTCTGCCTGTCTTCTAGTAGTCCCTACACATTGTACATCCCAGCAATCTCTTGCTCAGGCCTGCATCACTGGTTTGTAGAAACCTTCCATGGAGTCCATTGATTAGTAAACTAGAGGTACTTCTAGATTTGCATTGTTCAGGACAAGAGGGGCTGGGACTCAAGGTAGGAATGAAAAGGAGCTATTTCCAGTAGAAATGGATGCTTTTGGAGACGTGATGCCATCGTCCAATTTGGGCACCAACTGTGGCAGCACAGTCAACACATCTAGTCTAACAAGGAACAGCGTCGCATTTCTTACGACCTTACATCATTAAAGCTCTGCTTTGGCATACCTCCCTTGATGGCACAGCAATGTCAGCAGGAGAAGGGTTCCACCTCCCAAATTCCTGTCAGCACTATTCCTCTATGCAGTGCTATGCTTTCTAAAGTTTCCTGCTCTTGAGGAATCATGATTAGCTATTGTGAAGTCAGCAGAACTGCCAGAGGCTGCCCTTGACTGGCCTCGGCTAATCTACTTGCTGAGGCATGCTGAGGAGCCTGTCACAGCCTGGGCAAGTGTCACCTGTCTCTATGAAGCGGTTCATGAATCGGAATTAGGGCAATGTAGTCCCGCAGCATCTTCTAACAGTAGCCACAGTATCCTGGATTGGTAAGAACACCAGGACCAGGGTCTACATTGCCGCCTAAGTATGGATCCATGGCATGGTTTCTCAAGATAATAATTAGGTGTAGAAGATGGGAAAACAGGTCTAATAATGTCAGAGGTCTACGGCTTCCACCAGTGGCCAGTTTCTGGCCCCCTACACCACCCCAAGCAGTATGAGAGCCCTTTGTCTACTCACTCAATAAGAGAATTGAAAATCCGCAAAGGTTTCCCCAAGGAACAATGTCGAAAGAGCTCCAGTACTCCACTTTGGTAAAATAAAGGATGATGGGAATGCAGGTAACGAAGAGGATGTTGAAGACAGCTAACACAGACAGGAATAAGGCAGCTTCTCCAAATTTAGCACTGCCCAAAAGAAGTTTGAATAAAACCTACAAGAGGAAAATGCATGGGTTTATTAACGCTCTTGTACAAATCCTTGGAGGACTGGTCTGTCCCAGAAGGTGGGTAGCAGAGCAGCAGCCCACAGAGTTGTAGGGAGGGATTTAAAAGCTTTGGTTTGTTAGTGGGAAAAGGAATCAAGAGAGAGAAAAGGAGGGATGTGAGCAGCCCATCCAGAGAGCCCCTGCAAACAGATCTGGTCAGGGGTCTGCATCAGTTTTCCTCCACAGAACTGCAGAGGATCCAGCAGATCCCATGGCTTGTGGATTCATCTTTTCCCTGCCATGGGGGGGCAAACCAGGAAAACTGATGGACTCTGACTTCCTGCTTTGTGCTGGGATGACAGGGTCTCTTGTCAGAGGCAGGTGTCTCACCTCAACTTGAGGTCTCACCTTAAGTACTGTGCGCGGTTCTGGGCCTCTCACTTCAAGAAAGGTATTGACATAGTGTGTCAGGTCCTGAAGAGAGCAAAGGGCCGGTGAAGGGGCTAGAGGGAATGTCTAACAAGGAGAGGCTGAGGGAGCTGGGGTGGTTTAGCATGGAGAAGAGCAGACTCAGGGGGGATCTTACCATGCTTTATAACTACCAGAAAAGAGGTTGTACACAGGTTGGGGTTGGGCTCTAGTGATAGGATGAGAGGGCATGGCCTGAAGCTGTGCCGGTGGAGGTTTAGGTTGGATGTTAGGAAGCATTTCCTCACCAAAAGAGTGATCAGACACGGGAAGTATTTAAGAAAAGACTGGATGTGGCACTTAGTGTTAATGGTTTAGGTGATTGTAGTGGTGCTAGTGCATAGGCTGGGCTTGATGATCTTAGAGGTCTTTTCCTCCATCAATAATTCTGTGATTCTCTCTCTTCCCTTTGCCCATCTGCAGCGATGTCTACAGGGCTACTATGCTTGTGGAGCTGCTGCACACTCCCACCACCTCTCATTCATTGCAGAACAAGCTGCACAGCTCTACACATAGCAGAGTTGGGCTTTGCTGGCACCACCACCCCACCACCATCACCATCACCTCCCTGTTCATGCAGCCCAGAGACCCCCAACCTTACAAGGACCACAGATGCCAAGGGAGAGAGGGTAGAAGGTTCTAGCCTTGAATAGCCCTGTCTGCCTGCAGATGATTCCAGAGCCATGGTGATGCTGCAGGTCTGGAAGGTCACATTTCTGCTCTTGCATTGAAATGCTCTTATAAAAAAAGAACTGTATGACTTCCTCTATGTAAGACACAGGCTAGTCTGGAAAAGCGAGCAGAAAACATAACATAGCACTGAGGGACACAGACAGATGCTCCTCAGTTGGGTGAGTCCGCCTGGATTGCTTGTGTTAAGGCTACAGGGCAGTTTCTGTTGGAGGATTAGTACAGTGCAATTCATTAGACCAGCTGGAGATGTCTACACCTCATCCCAGCCACCACGTCCGAGGCAGGGTGAATGAATTGTACCCTTCAAGCGCTTTTTCTTCTCTGTGGATGGAGACTCTGGGGGCCATGAGCAGCACAGGGGCAAGTGCACGTACATATCTTGGGGTAAGTGAAGTGGTTCTCTGCCAGGCAGAGAAAGCTGCATGTTGTCTTACACATGGAATCATAGAAACATTAAAGTTAGAAGAGACCTCCAAGATCATCAAGCCAATGCCACCATGCCCACAAAACTATGGTTCCAAGTGCCACATCTACGTGGTTTTTGAGTAACTCCAGGAATGGAGCAGCCTGTTCCAATGCCTCACCACTCTTTCAGGGAAGAAATATTTTCTAGTGCAGCTTACCCAGCTGGTCAGGGTGAGGCCTTGTTTCATAGGCATGTGCCTTGAATGTTAAGCATTTCCATGAGAAATGATACTTTAAGCCCAGTGTAGACTATGTATGTCCCTGAGAGGACTAGCAAAGGGAGGCAACAAAGCTTGAAAAGAACCTAAATCTCTGCAGGGTGCTTCCAGAGGGTGTGATGCAGCATCTCTGAGAAAGCAGCTTATTTTCCTTTCAGGAAATAGGAGTTTTTATCCTAAGTGAAGGCAAGTGAGTAATTGAATGAGCTGCTGCAGTCAGTGAGTTTATGGGTGCACAGGGCATGAGGCATTGAACTGCATCAAGGTCTGCAAGACAGAAGCAGTAAAAGTGAGCTATGGGGGGTGACTGGTATCATTCGAGGAGGGAAGCCCCTGTGTGCTTACCTTATAGAGAGCAGACATCGAGGCAGAGCCCACCACCAGGGCTATTCCAATAACGGAGTGGCTGTGAAACCCGTCAGCGTATGTCATCATCACTATCCCTGCAATAGCAAATATAGCAGCCACGATCTGGTTGGAGACAAGGAAAGAAAGCAAGCGTTACTTGATAACCTCCAGTATGGAAAAACATGAGAGGGGTTTGAAAGCTTCTGCATCATCTGGTTATGTAGAAAACGTGGAGCAAGCTGTGCAGCCAGAGAGGCTGCAGGTAGAACTGTGAGGGAGCAGCTGTCTCAGGGAGGATCCTGGCTCTGGTCTTGGACTGAGCTATTTCATTTCTATCACTGAACCTCCCCATCACCATGTCCTTGCAGCCTAAATGTGACAGTAATACACAAGTAATGATTCCTGGTGCTGGCAGTAAAGGTTATGAGGGCTGTGGAGGCTTTGGAGGAACAAGGCTTTTGAAATAAACATGGGAATAAAATTAATGCAATCTCCTTTCCATTCAGACATGTCATTGCAGAGAGCTGGGGGCCCTTCAGCCAGCCAGGCCCACAGCAATGCATGGCCAAAGGGAGCTGGCATTCACAATGGTGGGGGACAGGCTGCCTCTGGTTCAGCAGGATCAGCAAGAGACACCTGGCTTCTCTGGGACTGCTGTTCCAGGTGCTTTAAGCCTCTCCGGATGGTAATTCTGAATTCTCTGTGCACCTTGGCCCTGTCCTAGTGTGAGAGGTGCCCATCACCGTGCCCTATGGCTGCACAGTCACGGTGATGCTTTTTAGATGGTTGGCATAAATAAGTTTAAACTGAACAGTAATTGGGCCAGTGCCAGCCAAATGTCCCCTCTCCTGGGGCCTGCCCACACTGTGGATGAGAAAAGTTGACAAGGATAAATGCATGGAAGAGAAAAAACCCAACATCAAGGGCTATTAACTATAGGAACCTCATTTCCATCTCCAGAAGTCATTGAGCCTCACATTGCTGGTGGATGGCAAGCCTCATGAGGAAATATCATTATAGGCCTTTCATCTTCAGATAGATTTTTCTAGGGGTCCACTACAGGAAGCTGCTGGAATCAGACCCCAGGGATAGATGCACCTTTGTTCTGATTCAGTGCGGCTCTAGGTAGAGCTGCAAGATACACAGCTCAGTCTTACCTGAAAGTTGGCATCTCCAGTTCTTCAACGACACCTGTACTACAAATACAGTGACAAAAGTGGAAAATCACAGAATCATCTAAGTTGGAAAAGACCTTTAAGATCAAGTCCAACCATTAAACCAACTGCTCCTGCAGCATCTGCTCCAGATGTGGCTCCATCCCATCAGAAATGTGTGGGACTTGTCCAGCCTTCTCTGGAGAGCTGGGTGGAGACCATGGCCACACATCAGGCCATGGAAAACAGTGGGTATCTCCACACATACCAGGAGTCCACCCAAGCCCCCAGCAGCAGCTGGAATTCCACTGCGGTAGTAACTTGGATGGTGCAGAAATGAGCTGCAGAACAAAAACCATCCAGTTTTGCTTTCAGTATCAGGGGCTGCCTGACTCCAGAGTACCCTTGCCTGGCTGCAAAGACTAGTTTTAATCTATACATTACATACACAGGAGGTACCTGCAGCAACGGCTCTCTTGGATCCTGAGCTGTTTCACTTGCTGTAGGGACACACCAAAGTCCACCACCGACGCAAATGAAACCAGTCTGCAAATGGTTTTGCTGGGGCAGAAGCCGTTGCCTCTTCCATTAATCATGTCCTAGATATCAGGTGAGTCTCAGCCTTGCCTGTCATGCCAGGGACGTCACAGACACTTTCCTGGAAGCCTTTCAGCCTGTCAAGCACATTGTCAGCAGCAGTGACAGCTGCTTACCTTGTGCCACACCATGACCACCAGCCTGTGGCTACTGGCAAACATCTTGGCAGGACAAAGTTTGCAGAGGCAAAATTTCAGGTACTCACAGCTTCTTTTTGTGTTGTCTTCTCAGACAGACACACCATAGGGAAAAGGGAAAAAGGGCAACTTGATTACAGGAGCCACAGGCCTGAGTGGCAAGAAAGGGATTCTGTAGCTTGCTCTAACATTGAAATTCCAGCCACATTGTGATTTCAGTGCTTGGAGGGCTTGTGGGTGTACTTCTGAAAGCCAGATAAGATGCCTGAACACAAACAAACCCCTCTGAGCTGCTGCTTTCCTCATCCAGACTCTCCTCCAGCAGGTACAAACTGGGAGACCCCAATGTGCAGTCAAAGCTTTGCTGTGGCACAGGGACAGAGAGGAGCGTGGGAGGGCCCCTGCTTGCCACAGGGCAAGGAACGGTTCCTATTTGTGCCTCATCTGTGCAATGTCTTCTTTAAAGGATCCTTCCACCGCTCTGGTACTACATGGATCCAAAGCACAGCAAGCTTTGGGGCTGTCCCTCCTCCCAGTTGCCAATCCCATGAGGAGGTCTGAGATTTGAGGTTCATCTGTAGGCTACCCACAGCAGCCAGGCAGCACCTCCCTCACTGCCAGTCGCTTTTCACAGGGGCTGTACAGACAGTGAAGAGAGAAGGATGAAAAGGCATCTTGCCAAGAGTATTCATGCTACATCTCTCCATGGACAGGAGTGTCCCCAGCACTCCTCACACAGCTCAGCAGCAGGACAGCTGTGCCCTGCCAGTCTCTAGAGGTAAGTGCCTCCTCGCTCATGTTTTTCCACATATTAGGACGACACTAACCTCCACAGACCTGCCTTCTCCTGCCATCCCACCAGCACCACAGCACTACAAAAATAATGTGTATTTCTTTTTTGCTTTCATCAAAATGGCCAGCTGGCATGAGGCTGCCTCTAGGATCATTCCAGGATACACTCGCTTCTCCACTCAAAAAGTCTCGTTCAATTTGTTTTCAGGGTACGGGGCAGGGAGACGGGTAAGAGCAGGCACCAGCTGGGCACTTATCAGGTACATTTAGCACTGATTCTGGAGCAGCCTCTTGGCTGCCACCAGCCCAAGGCAAACCAAGTTCTCTTGCTGGAGAGGAGCTTCTTGAAATGTTCACTCTTGGTTTGCTCCACAGAACAACTACACTGAGAAGACAGCCCAGTGGGGAAAGCAGAGAGCTCCTCAAATCATGGTCGAAAACTGGGAGTTATTATCATTATTACTGTTAGTTGTCATCAGGCAGAGGGACCCACTGGTGCCTTTTCCTTGCAGTACTCCCTGACCTGGCAGAGTCTTTGTATCCCTAGGGTGAGGAGAACACCCTGTGCTGAAGACTGCTGTGGACGAAGCATTCACACAGGGTGAGGATTGTTCACACAGGACTAGGGTGTCAACAAACACTTGGACAGTCTCAAAGAACAGCCCTGGGAGAGCAGGACTGCCACCCTCTCCTCTCCCTCTCCCCTCACCCTACAAGCCTGCTGAAGCACACGGGAAGGTTGAGGGCCCTGTAACATACACAGCTTGGGATATAAACGCATTCTGTGTAGCCCAGCCTTGCAGGAATGTGCAATTAGAAATAACTAGGCCTGGTGGCCTCGGAAGACACGGAGAAGGAGCCAGTAAAGGGGACAGAAATACAGCAGCCATTCTTCATCACATTCTGGAGCAATTTCTCTCTTTTCTGAATGGAAAAGCACAAAGGTGCCAAGCTGGGGGAGATGGGGGGCTCCATGAGTAAACAGGCACCCAGGCAGGCAGCAGGGTGTCCCTGCTCTGCAAGGATGTCTGCATCCACTTGGCCATCTGTGTTGGGTGTTCGACTCAGCTGGTGGGATGGAAAGAGAAAAGGAAAGGCAGAAGGACAAGGGGGAAGAAGGGAGACAGAGATAAGCAGTCACTTACCCTCACTCCCATGAACCTGTCCCTCAGAACAATCCATGAAAGCAAGAACACAAAAGCTTTGTTGCAGCAGAACAACACGGAGACATCCGTAGTGTTTATTTTCTTTATTGCATGTAAGTAAAGGTAGTTTGTGAGTGTCCAGAGAACACCGAAGGGTGCCGCCTTGGTAAAAAACACCTTCAAAGTCAAGCCATTGTCTCCAAAAAATCGGCAGCACTCCCTAGAACAAGGAAAGAAAGGCAGTGTTAGCACACAAGCCAGTCAGTAAATACACAGGGTTCTTTTTTCTCTTGCGCCTCTTCCTTTGGGGAAAGAGAGGCACACGCTGTGAAGACAAGTTTCAGCATCTGCTGCAACAGCCACCACCTGTGCAGGGTACAAACACTTAGGGGCTGCCAACAGAGCAGGGGCAGCAATGAAAGAGCAAGGGGAGAGGTAAAGCCAGGATATGGGATGTCACTATTGTCATGGACCAGTGTGAGGTCGTAGAATTTGGATTCATAGAATGGTTCAGGTTGGAAGGGACCTTAAAGATCATCTTGTTCCAGTCCTCTGCCATGAGCATGGACACCCCCACCAAATCAGGTTGCTCAAGGCACCATCCAATCTGGCCTTCAACACTTCCAGGGAGGGGGCAGCCACAACCTCCCTGGGCAACCTGTCCCAGTGTCTCAGCACCCTCATCATGAAGAACTTCCAGTCTAAACCTCCACTCTTCCAGCTTGAAACCACTACCCCTGGTCCTACCACTAGAAGCCCTTGTGAACAGTCCCTCCCCAGCTTTCCTGTAGCCCCCTTCAGGGACTGGGAGGCCACTATAAGAGTCTCCTCTTCTCCAAGCTGAACAGCCCCAACTCTCTCAGCCTGCCTCTGTAGGAGAGCTGCTCCAGCCCTCCACTCTCCAGTCATCCTCATGGCCCTCCTCTGGACACGTTCCAACAGTTTAATCTCTTTCCTGTGTTGAGGGCTCCAGAACTGGACACAGTACTGCAGATGGGGTGTCACAAGAGCAGAACAGAGGAGGAGGATCAGCTCTGTCCACCTACTGGTCACACTTCTCTTGATGCAGCCCAGGATGTGGTTGACTTTCTGGGCCACAAGCGAACACTGCCGGCTCATGTTGAGATTTTCATCAACTAATACCCCCAAGTCCTTCTCCTCAAGGCTGCTTTCAATCTCTTCCCCACCCAGCCTGCATTTGTGCCTGGGATTGCCTCGACCCAGGTGCAGGACCTTGCACTTGGCCTTGTTGAATCTCATGAGATTGGCACTGGGACTTGGTGGAGTGGCTACAGCCTTTGTGTTGCTGAAGACTGAGACAAAGAAGTCATTAAGTACTTCAGCCTTCTCCATATCACCTGTGACCAGGTCATCTCCATTCTCCCTCCGGAAAGGCCCTGTGTCATCCCCAGCCTTCCTTTTGTTACTCATGTATGCAAAGAAGCCCTTCTTGTTTCTCTTTATGCTCTTGCTCTGCCCTTGCTTTTCTAAGCTGCGTCCTGGATGCACAGACAAGTCCTCTGTACTCCTCCCAGACAGCCTGTCCCTGCTTCCACTTCCTATAGAATTTCTTCTTGCGCTCAAGTCCAGGAGCACCTTGTTAATCCATGCTGGCCTCTTGGCATTCTTGCCCACCTTCTTCTTTCTTGAAATGCACTGCTCCTGGGCCTGGAGGAGTTGGTCTTTGAGTAACAACCAGCTCTCCTGGGCACCTCTTGGTGCCAGGACTTCATCCCATGATACCCTGCCAAGTAGATCCCTGAGCAGGGCAAAGTCAGCTCTCTTGAAGTCCAGGGTTGCAAGTCTACTCTGCATCCTCTTAGGTACCCAAATCATCTTAAATTCAACCATTTCATGATCAGTGCAGCCGAGACTGCCCTTGGGCTTCTCTTCACTCACCAGCCCCTCCTCGTTGGTGAGGACAAGGTGCAGGACAGCACTTTTTCTTGTAGGCACCTCTATCACTTGGATCAGAAAGTTACCCTCAACACACTCCAGGAACCTCCTAGATTGCTGTTGCCGTGCTGCGTTGTCCTTCCAAGAGATATCTGGGTGGTTGAAATCCCCCATGAGGACAGGGCT
>VZRI01000054.1:0-48732 GCA_013397515.1 Upupa epops | reverse complement strand
CATAAATTTTGCTATGCTAGGGAGGCAAGAAGTAACAGCTGCTTAGTGTAGTATCTCTTAAGCATAATTAAGAAAACTCAAATGACTTTGGACTGAGATGAGCATATGGGTTGAAAACGTTTGATGTAGAAGTTCAGTATAGTGGTCATGATGGGGCTAGATTTAGATTAGATCTTAAGAAGAAATTTGTCTCTATGAGGAATTAGCCCTTTCTTAGATGTATTTTTGGATTTGGAGTTTTGTTGACGTTCTTTAGTGCTTTCTAAGTGCATTCATCCTGTCCATTCTTCTGTGTCCATTCCCTGCTGATTTGATTTGTTAATTTTTAGAAAGATATTTAAGACTTATTGCAGCCCCTAATATGAAATTATGTTTTGCAAGAGCTAGCAAACACTGTGCAACTGCATGTCTGATTTGCGTATACAGTAATAAGGTTGTTCATAATAGTTCATAGATTGATAGAATGGTTCAGGTTGGAAGAGACACCTAGTTCCACCCCCCTGCCATGAGCAGGGATACCTCCCACTACATCAGGTTGCTCAAGGCCCCATCCAATCTGGCCTTGAACACCTCCAGGAAGAGGGTAGCCACAACCTCCCTGGGCAACCAATTTCAGTGTCTCAGCACCCTCATGTGAAGAATTTCCTTCTGACTTCCAGCTTGAAACCATTACCCCTGGTCCTACCACTACAAACCCGTGGAAACAGCCCCTCTCCAGCTTTTCTGTAGCCTGCTTCAGGTACTGGAAGGCTACTCTTAAGATCTCCTTGGAGTCTCCTCTTTTCCAGGTTGAAAAGCCCCAACTCTCTCAGCCTGTCCCTATAGGAGAGGTGATCCAGCCCTCTAATCATCCTTATGGCCTTCTCTGGATGTGTTCCAACAGTTCAATATCTTTCGTGTGTTGGGGGCTCCAGAACTGGACACAGTATTCCAGATGGGTTCACATGAGAGCAGATAGAGGGGGAGGATCCCCTCCCTTGACCTACTGGTCACGCTTCTCTTGCAGCCCAGGATGCGGTTGGCTTTTTGGGCCGCAAGCAGACATTACCAGCTCATGTTGAGTTTTTTGTCAATCAACACTCCCAAGTCCTCCTCCTCAAGGCTGCTCTCAATCTGTTCCACACCCAGCCTGTCCTTGTGCCTGGGATTGCCTTGACCCAGGTGCAGGACCTTGCACTTGGCCTTGTTGAATCTCATGAGATTGGCACTGGGACTTGGTGGAGTGGCTACAGCCTTTGTGTTGCTGAAGACTGAGACAAAGAAGTCATTAAGTACTTCAGCCTTCTCCATATCACCTGTGACCAGGTCATCTCCATTCTCCCTCCGGAAAGGCCCTGTGTCATCCCCAGCCTTCCTTTTGTTACTCATGTATGCAAAGAAGCCCTTCTTGTTTCTCTTTATGCTCTTGCTCTGCCCTTGCTTTTCTAAGCTGCGTCCTGGATGCACAGACAAGTCCTCTGTACTCCTCCCAGACAGCCTGTCCCTGCTTCCACTTCCTATAGAATTTCTTCTTGCGCTCAAGTCCAGGAGCACCTTGTTAATCCATGCTGGCCTCTTGGCATTCTTGCCCACCTTCTTCTTTCTTGAAATGCACTGCTCCTGGGCCTGGAGGAGTTGGTCTTTGAGTAACAACCAGCTCTCCTGGGCACCTCTTGGTGCCAGGACTTCATCCCATGATACCCTGCCAAGTAGATCCCTGAGCAGGGCAAAGTCAGCTCTCTTGAAGTCCAGGGTTGCAAGTCTACTCTGCATCCTCTTAGGTACCCAAATCATCTTAAATTCAACCATTTCATGATCAGTGCAGCCGAGACTGCCCTTGGGCTTCTCTTCACTCACCAGCCCCTCCTCGTTGGTGAGGACAAGGTGCAAGACAGCACTTTTTCTTGTAGGCACCTCTATCACTTGGATCAGAAAGTTACCCTCAACACACTCCAGGAACCTCCTAGATTGCTGTTGCCGTGCTGCGTTGTCCTTCCAAGAGATATCTGGGTGGTTGAAATCCCCCATGAGGACAGGGCTTGTGAACTTGAAGCTGCTCTTATCTGTTCATAAAGGGCCTCATCCTCCAGGTCTTTCTGGTCAGGTGGCTGGCAGCAAAACCCCACTGTGATCTCCCATTTCCCCGGTTTCCCTTTGATCCTCCTCCTTTCAGCCCTGTGGGCATTGGGATGCAAAGGCTCTTGTTCCTGTTCCTGCTGAAGTTTTGGGACTACAGTGACCACCTGTGACCCACAGCGTGGGGCTTGGAAGCTAGCAGTCAGGGATGTGCATGGCACCCACACATGCTGCCTGTGCTCAGCACATGGCCTGGTCTCAAACACTGTGCTCCCTTCAGCCCTGCAAAGCTCTGCCTGTCCCAGCCACTTACACAGGGGATTCAGGGGATACCCAGGATGCCACTGGAAATCCCAATCCTGGATTTGACTAGAGGTTTAATCTTGCTTCCCACAATACCAAGGAGGGTTTGACTACCAAGATGTCACAGGCAGTCAGTCTAATGTTCTGAGAACAAAAAACACTGATGCAGTTTAAAGGAAATGATGTTAAGTAAGACTAGTACAAGAGGAATATGAAGGTCATCTATGACCTCTTTGACTATGAAATAAATGGAATTAACACTGTGAATCATTCTGGGGAAAAAAAACACCTCCTCCAGCCACAAAGCCTGTTCCTCACATACCGGACTGGGTATCACTATTTCATACACAACCAAAACAATATTTTACTGCTACTGTACAGCAGATCCCACTGGGGTCATGCGGCAGCACAGGCTGGCTCTCACCCCCATCCCTGAAGAACTGCCCCAAAGGGGCACCTGCCCTGGCATGGATCAGAAGGGGTCTGCCTGAGCTGCCTTACCCCTTTGGGAATCTCTCTCACTGACCCTATACAATGAAGTTTCCTTTGAGCTGGTTTGGCTGGTTTCAGTATGTGTGAGCTGCTTCTCGTAGCCTGGCCTCTGTTTCCAAAGGAAACCTCCTTATGGCAGAGGTTTCCCCATCCAGCACAGGATTTGCAAGGGAGCTTCTCCCCAAGGACATCCAGGGCTGTAGAGGGTGCTACCAGACATGTACTCACATGTGAGCCCTGTTAATCAGAACAGATGCCCTGCTGAACCGCGGGCTCTTTGCAGGTAGCATATGGCTTAGATGGCTTTCTTGGACCCGGCACCTTTAGCGACATCTGAGGAGCATTAGGGGAAACTTGAGACAGACAGAACACTAGAGAAAATGTGCCAGGATGACTACAAACCATACAGCAACCCCCTCACAATTCTCCCTGAGTTTGCTACTGCTTATATGGGAAGCTGCACCAGAAAGTGTTTGATGGAGAGATCTGTCAGCAAGGAACGGTAGATAGTGATGGGAAGCAAGAGAAGTACTTTGATAAAAACTACACCACAATCCCAGAATAGCCAGGAGACAAAATCACTTAAGAAAAACCAACCTTCGACTTATAAATATTTTAACAGAACATTTAGGACACAGTTGCTCCTGCTGTCTGGTAATTTCTATTTTGCCTGTACCACACCAGAGATCTTGATGTTTTATGGATTCTCCTTGGTAAAACCAGAGCTTGTGTCCCACAGTGCTTCAGGTTTGCCTGACTGGTGCAGGAAAGCCTGGCTGGGAATGCTTTAACAATCTCATCTGCTAATGAAAATGCTACCTCTTAAAGAAGATAAACCCCACCCTCCCTGGAGGGCAGTCTGTAGGCATTCAGCATCCCCTCTGGTGTCTAGCTTGCCACCATGGATCAGTTGTCTGAGGCCTGACTCCAAGTCTCCCAAAGACACAGGACTGATGGGGAGCTGGGGTCAGCTTCTTGAGGTTTTACAGGATGGACTTCTGCAGGTCTACCTGCCCATAGGGCGGGACACAGAGGCAGTCCAGACCAGCCACCAAGCTGGATCATTTCCAGGATAAAATACACTCTCTGCCACCTGTCCAGGAGCTGGTGAGCTGGTCCTGCAGCACATCTCACTCTATCTCATCCGCAGTGAAGAGGCAGGGTTACCAGATGTCTGGAAGCAGCAGCTGTTGACAGGTTTGTCTCTGTTTGTTCTTGTGGACAGAGATGCCAGAGGCGCCCTTTGCAAAGACACCAGCAGAGATCCCACAAACAGGAACTACCCTCTGCTCCCTGGGGCTTGTCCTTGCTCAATGTGTGGGGAGGCTGGTGTCACTGGCAGGAGGGACCACACCCAAGGGAAGAAGTGGTTGTGAGCAATAGGCTGTGTAAGTAGCTGGGATGGGCACATGGCATTTCCTCTGCACAGCAACTCTACAGGTGCCTTTCCTACATCTAGACACCATGACATGGGAGTGAGTTGTCCATGAATGGGGCTGTTGTGGTGTACACATAACCAGCCCCTACTGGGTACAGTCCTCTATGGGCTCCCTCTCCCCACTCACACTGTGTGCACTGATGCTCACCATCCCTCAGAACACACTAGGAAGCTTTGAAAGATCTCCTGGGCCATACAACCATGAAGTGAGAGCCCTTGGCCTTTCTTAAATAAAGGTCAAGTTCACAGGAAGCAACCTTGTTTAGAATTGCTGAACTGTTTTGGTTGGAAAAGATCTTCAAGATCACTAAGATCAACCACTAACCTAAGTGTTTCAAGGCTACTGCTAAACCTTGTCCCTGAGCTCCAGATCTACATGACTTTTAAACATACCCAGGGATGGCGATTCAACCCCGCTCCTGGGCAGCTCCCCACTACCACTTCATGTCCCTGGAACTCAGCTCTCTGCCAGGTCTTTAGAGGAACACACACACACACACACACACACGTCTGTCTCACAGGGAACTACCTGAGCATCTTCAGGGACTGGATGTCTTAGAGGTTCATGTAAGTTGACGTGCTATAAGTAAATAGAAGAAAAGTAGGCTGAGGGGAGACCTTACTGCTATCCATAAGTACCTGAAAGGAGGTTTAGAGAGGTAGAGGTTGGTCTGTTCTCATAAATAACAAGCAGTAGGACAAGAGGAAATGGCTTTGAGTTGCACCAGGGGAAGTTTAGGTTGGACGTGGGGAAAAACTTCTTCAGGAAAGGTTCATCAGGCCTTGGAACAGAGAGGAGGTTGAAGGTCTTTTTCAACCTAAATGATCCTGTAATTCTAAATTGTCCTAAGGAGAGTGTGTAATGGCACTCGGGAATAGCACGTAGCTGCTACAGTACTAGAGGAACTGTGCTGCGCTGAAAGGTACAACAGAAAAGCCCAATGCGCAGAGATGTTATTGCTTGTAGTTTTCCTCTAAATTGTTTGCTGATTTCTTAATCTTTCATGCACTCATTTTTGTTTTTCCTCATCATCTTTTCACTGTGTATCTTCATTAAACCAGCAAATGGCAAATTAGCTGTGCCCCATCAGGCATGTCTCCAGCACAACAATATGAGCAAAACACCTCTGTCAGTGGAACAGAGCATCCCCAGTGAAGTACATCAGAGTGACTGTGCCCAAATTAGATGCTAAGTAAGAGTTAATCATATTGAACGCAGGTGTTGCAGTCACATAATATTTGCAAATAAAATAAGGCATTAAAGCTCCATTTTGTCCCCACTGAGCTCAAAATCCTACATTTAACACTATCAGCTGGCACTGCTTGTTTTGTCTTTACCCACTGCTAGTGAGTCAGGATGTTTCTCCACTGCTTTGAACCTCATGTGAATGAATGTAGAAACTTCTGCCAAAAGCGGGATTCTTTTTTGCCCTTATGCTGAAATAAATAAATAAATAGATAGATAAATTAAAAAAATCTCCCCTTTGAAGAAGAAAGGTAGCAAAGGTAGCAGCAAAGTGGAAAATATCTTAGAGGAATACACGTCCTCAGAGAATAGTCTGCACAAGTCCGTTATTTCTCCTTTCCAGACTGTTGACTGCTGTTATCATTTTCTCATTGCCTCAGTGTTCCCACTAGAGCCTCCTCCTCCAAAGCAGGCTGGGATCTGCTATTGCTCCTAGCAGGTGATATTTTTCTCTTTGTAGACTCTGCTCCTTACTATAACCTTGCAAGGTCTGTCCCTGCAAATTGAATTTGGTAAATAGCTCCTGATTTTCACTGGAGTGAACAGCCCCTCCCTGGAGCCTAGCAAAGCTGCCGCATCGCCAGTGAATCTGCCCTCTTGATTACAGACTGGCAGGTGAAAACTGTTTTGCTCATCCTCGCGCCGATACAGCCTGCATGGATAAATAACCTGCACTGATCACAGCCGTACGTTTTCTGTTTGATGTAAGGAAAATAAAAGGCATGGACTACAGAGCCATGCCATGTCTTCTGGGGTCATTCACCAGCTGGGTGTAGTAAACAAAAGCAAAGAAGACAGATGATGTGCCCTGGGTGTTAATAAGAGGGAAGGAACCTAACCCCAAGTTTAATTTCTCCCATTAAAAATATATCCTAGGAGCTGGGGGGGTGGGGGTTGTAATTCATCTAGCCAGAACTACAGCTGTGGGCTGTATCAAAAGAAGAGGGGAACCAGCAGGTCAAAGGAGATGATTCTCCCCCTCTACTCTGCTCTGGTGAGACCTCACCTGGAAGCCTGTGTCCAGTTCTGGAACCCCCAACACAAGGACATTAACTTTTGGAGCAGATCCAGAGGAGGCTGCAAAAATGAGGCTGCAGCACTTCTACTATGAGGACAGGTTGAGGGAATTTGGGCTGTTTGGCCTGAAGGAAAGGTAACCCTGAGGTGACCTTATTGCAGCATTTCAGAGTATAAAAGGAGCCTCCAGGAATGATGGGGAGGAACTTTGTAGCAGTGCCGGTTGAGACAGGCCAAGGGCTGATGGTTTTAAACTAAAAGAGGGAAGACGTAGATGAGACACAAGGGTGAAGTTTTCTAAAATGTGAGTGGTGAAACACTGGAACCGGTTGCCCAGAGAGGGTAGAAGCTGCAGTTTTTCCTTGGGACATTCAGTGTCAGGCTGGTTGAGACTGTCAGCAAGCTGATCTAGTTGAAGATGGATCTGCTCACTGCAAGGGGTTGGAATAGGCGCTCTGTAAAGGTCCCTTCTAGCCCAAACCATTCTATGATCCCTCATGCATTATGCTCTCAAGTGGAGACAGGCAGAAGACAGCTGTACGTATAGAAAATGCACGTTCAGCCAAAATATTGCTCAAAATGCTCTTCAGAAACAAACACGACGTGTTTTCCAGAAAGCAGGATCATGCCTCCAGCTCTGCCCCTGTCGCTCTTGAGTCTGTGCAGACCTGAAGCACAGTCATGACAAAATCAGCCTCTTGGGTGGGCAGCTCTTGCAGCACTGCAAGCCCACAAAACTCATCTTACAGAGGTACAAGCCATGGAGAGGCACTTGGTGCTTCAAAGATGCAGGATGAAGCTGCCTGTGGGCTGCACCTTTCGACAGCTGGGGATTTGCTTTTCCTGCATATTTCTTTTACAGCCAACTCCTCTTATTATCAAGACAACCCCCGAGTGCCCTTTTCCTGAGTCGCTGCAGGTTCCAGTGCCAGGAGAACAGTTGCACCGAAGCTCCTGTGGTGTGTCCCAGATCATAAAATACTGCAAGTAAATCCACCAGTCTCAGCACTTTGCAGAGAGGTGCCCAGGACTCCTGCTGAGCTATTGCTGCCTCACTAGTCCGAGGCTCATACAACAAGACCCACATACTTCTGCTTCCACCTTTCCTACTATGTACCCAATGCAGCTCAGGAAAGCTGTTTTCCAGTGCTGGAGGAGGCACAAATTCCTCCTTGGCTCCCATGGCCATAGTCTAGCACCTGCCCTGAGTGTGCTGCTGCCCCTTGCCCACCCTGCTAAGGGACATCACAGCCCATTAGCCAGAGGACAGGGCCAGGAGACAGCCATGCCACTCCTCAGAGACCCCCTACACTTGTCCAATCTGGTCTGGGGGCTGAACTAGGGCTGCAGAGCCCCTGCCTAACTGGCAACAGCACTGGGTTCTGGACTGGAGATCATCCCTTTTATTCCTGGAAAATGCCAGACACCTTTCAAGTGGCTGTTTAACTAATACTGTCCCTGGTAATGGCTGATGATGTGGCACCATTAAGCTGTTGAGGCAGTGATTCATCCCCATCAAGCATTTTTCCTTTATGTGATCTGTGTCTGAGACGAGGTAAAGACACACTTGATTACTCCCAGGAAACATCAAGCTTGGAGCATCCTATCCTTAGAAAGGACAAGGTGGCAAGTGCAGCCTGCCATTAAAACACCATTTTTGCAGTCAATTGCCCAGGGAAAAGTTTATTTGATTGCTCCTGTCTTGAGGTCAGCCTGACAGCATGTCTACAAACCCTACTTGTCAAGAAATCCAAGCAGCAGATGACTCATGGACCACACCATGCTCTTCTGTGCTGGCAGACATCAAGGTCCATACCAAAAGCCTTTCCTGGATCCTCCCTCCTGCTCTGCCCTCTGGTGTGCCTGGGGTCCCACCAGCTGAAGCACCGAGTTGTTTGCAAGGCTGTTGTATTCAAGCCTGAAGCTTCACTGACAAAGGGTGGCAAAAGGGATCTGCCATGGGTATGAGTGCTGCTTGAAGGGGGTGCTTTAAGGCTGGATATGGCTCCATGGTTGCTGGTATCAGACCACCGTGGGTGGAATGTGCTTTTATGTTCCCTTCCTGTAGCACAGTGTCCCAACATGAATTATATTTCAAGGGAGAACATCAAGACATTTATTTCCAGCTTTGTTTAAACTGAAATGATGGCGATGTGTCTCAGGCTTCCAAGTCTACCTTCTCTGAGGTCATATAGGACTCCATCAAACCATGGAGGAAAGAGGTGAGAGGTGAGGCAGCACTATCCATTACCAGCTCCAAGTGACTGGGGGCTTCCTTTAGAGGGACTGCCTTGACCCCCAACAGGTCACCCCATGCTACTGAGACCATGAGCTGCATCTGATGGTGTCTGCAATGAACTCTGATTCTACACAGAATTTAGGCCTGGTGTTCTGCCTTTAAACTTTTATCTGAGGGTTTCCAGCTCATTTGCAGAAAACATTCTGATAGGCAATAAAATGAGAAAATTGTCTTCTCATAAATGAACCCAAAAAATCTCCAGGCTGATCTTTGTTCTCTGAACTACAGAAACAGAAACAATTGGTTCTCCTCAGCACTGTACCAGTGCCAAGCTAGGCGTTTGCACAATAAATGGTCCCAGGAAATGCTTAGCTGTGGATTTACAAAATACCCCAGAGTGGCTCCACAAGAAGCAAATAAAACAAATCTTGCAAACCACCTGAATACACATTTTCCACGATAAGTCGCAGCACATGCTCAGAAGTCTGCATGAGAGACTGTTTAAACTAGTATTTAACAACAACAACAAGAAAAGAGTTTAAAAGCACAGCAACCAAAACACAGGGAAGATTCACGGTACTGTGAATGGCCTTACAAAACACCTGGATGGGGGCTCCAGAAGCACAGGACAGCATCTGCATCTTCCCGTTGGGTTGGTCCTCCACAGAAACACAGAATGGCTTAGGTTGGAAAGGACCTCAGAGATCACCTAGTTCCAACCCCCCTGCCATGAGCAGGGACACCTCTCACTCGACCAGGCTGCTCAAAGCCCCAGTCCAGCTGGGCCTTGAACACTTCCAGGGATGGAGCAGCCACCGTCTCCCTGGGCAACCTGTTCCAGTGCCTCAGCACCCTCACAGGGAGGAATTTCTTCCTAATAAGATGCAGCCCTTGACATATTCTGGTGCAACACAGAGGATCTGCCTTAGATCTTAGTCAGAGGCCATCAGAGCCATGGTCAGGAGGTCCTCAGGCTAAACATTTCCCCTCCACAGCAGCAGTGGCTGAAGCTGGAAGGAGCAGTGAGGGAAATTAAAGATGCCTGGGGATTACTGGCATGCCCATGGTGCACACTGCACCAGAATTCCTGCTGTGTTTGGGACAGGGCTGGAGGACAGAGTAGAATGGTCTCATTCGCATACTGGTGTGGGAGGGAGGTTACATGAAGACCTGACTGAAAGAGATGGAGGAAAACAGAGGAGAAAGGACCTTCTGCTCTGACCACACTATGTAAAGCCAAGTGCAGGTGGGCCAGGGTGGAGTGTGAAGACCAGTCAGGGAGCTGCAATGAAGCTAATGATGATCATTTTATTCAAGAGTTCAAAAAAGCCCAACAGTGACATGGAGAATTCCTAACTGTGCTCTGTCCCTTTGCCCCTCAAATCTGCCTTCCTGCCCAAAGCAAACATCATGCCAGTTCTAGCTGGCATTGTGATAGTGGTTGACCATTCAGTTTTGAATATTGCTGGTTAGTGACTGCACTGCATCACCTCTTCCTCCTCTGGGGTTCATAAAGGAGCAATAAGGACAGGGCAGGCACAATTCTAGGAGCACAGGGACACAGACATCCTGTTCCTTCTGTCTGAAGGATTTTCAGCCCAGCAGAATGAAGTCACATATAACCCATGTCCTGCATAGCCCAGGCTGTCGCATGAATGCTTTTGCTAATGGCAGCCTTTAAAAAGTGAGCTGCTAAACATTTTTGGGGGCAAAAACCAAACTCACACTGTTTTTAAGGTTACCTAAGTGGATTACATTATTCACCACAGGTCCGAGCTGTCTGAAGAGACACCTCAAGCAGTGTAACAAGACTGCAAAGATGATAAGTCTCCCAGATAAAGTACTGGAAATGACACTAAAAGCCTGAATTTGAGCTCCACGGTGATGCAGACCATGGTGATGCAGACAGTGGTGATGTGAGTATGGCTGAATTTGAGCTCCACGGTGATGCAGACCATGGTGATGTGAATATTGCTGAATCCCCCAGCCAGCCTGCCCCTCAGCTTGTAGTGGGTGATGAAGATATGGGCACGCTGTCCTTTCCCAGGACTGCGTGGAGGTAAAGGCAGACAAGCATTTGTGTGGTGAGGGACAGCAAATACAAACTAAGGCAGAGAAAAACTAAACATTAGGCTCTCAAGGTTTTCACTGCTGGAGTCAACATCATCACTACTCGCCATCATCATCCAAAATTTCCACTGACGTCAGTGGAAGATCTGGGTGAGAAAGGCCTGCGGAGTTCTGAAACTGTGCAGCTATTGCTTGCGGATATCGTGCATTTGGCCTGATGTGATTTATAGACGGCTTGCACTCTTCAGCTGTGACCTGAGCGACTCAGTTCTTCTTGGAATAGTCAAAATGAAACTTTTAGGAGAAGCTGGCCAGCTGGCCTCCTGTGAATTTGATCTTTCGTAGGCAGATAACAAAGCAGGGAAGAATAAAATCCTTTTCTAATAGCTGCTGTCTTGCCTCTTGAAAATGAGGGGGGGTTGGCTTTGCTGATCTACAAACATAGTGCTGATGGGAGGGGGAGCAGTGCTTTTGTGCCTTGGGGGAGGGAAGGAACACGACAAGGCAATGCGAAGAGGAGAGAAAGTGATAGCACTGATTACTCAAACACCCTGAGACAGCTATTACTGAAACACACATCCACATCCACAGATATGCTGAAACATGTTTCTAGAATACATACATAAACACAGAATGGGAGAATCAGAGAATGCTAGGGGTTAGAAGGGACCTCTGGAGAACATCCAGTCCAACCATCTGCTAGACCAGGGTCACCTAGAGCAGATGCCACAGGAACATGTCCAGATGGGTGTGGAATGTGTCTAGAGCAGGAGAATCCACAACCTCTCTGGGCAGCCTGCACTCGGACTCTGGTACCCCCAGTACAAAAAAAGCTTTTCCTTGTGTTTAGGAGCATTAGTTCCAGCTTGTGCCCATTGTCCCTCATACTCACATTTATGCCTGTGGATTGTTAGAAAGAGACTGCATGGAGATACTGTTCCAACCAGGCAAAAGCCATCCTCATTGGCCTTGCCAGCCTGAGGCCATGGGCATAAGCTGTTTGCTCTGTAACTCCTCACTTGATAGCAGCATCACAATGCGATACAGAACCAGGGACATAAACAAAAATAAACAATTAAAATTTAATATCCTGTGTACTAATTGTTCAGCATACCACGACAAGGACAGCTGGAACAGGAAGGCACGTGAGTCAGGAGGTGCCAAAGGAGACACCATCACTTGGCAGATGATCGATGAAAAGAAAGTTATACAAAAAAGGCTGAGAGCTCACTGACCTTATGGAGAAGAGGCACAAACCACCTCTAAATGCATTAAGTAAACTGGGATACAGAAAGGAAACAAGCTTTTCTAAATACTTGCATTTGTGGTCATTTTTAGAGCACCTTGCACCAGGTGACTCTTTTCTGTTGAAAGTTTGTTTGCCTTTTTAATTGCACTGCTGGTGTCCATTTAACACAAAGCCAGAGAACTTTCTGCCTCACACCCTCTGTCCTTCAGCAACAGCATCCCACACAGCAGGGGGGGAAGTGAGTCCTGAAGGAGAATCCAAAGTGGAGTGAGGAGATCTGAAGATACTGTCATAGCATCTACCCTCACCCAGAGCCTGATTTAACCTTCATAGAGCAGCATTCTTTTTAGAAAAACTGCCTGAGAGAAACTGAGAAGCTTGTCAGTCTGAAGTCACATAAACTGAAGGAGCACGACTGATGAGTTTGGTGTCAGAAGGGTGCTACAAAATCTGGTGTACAGAACTTATGGGATTCATATTTCCAAACAGTTCTACTCGTTTTGACTTTTCTCCTAATCACAGAATCATTCACGCTGAAAAAGACCTCCAAGATCATCAAGTCCAAACATTAACCCCACTGTCCCGACGCCACCACTAAACTGTCCCTAAGATCCAGATCTACATAACTTTTAAACACATCCAGGGATGGTGATTCAGCTGCCTCCCTGGACAGCCTGTTCCAGGGCCTGATGACCCCTTCCATGATGGAGTTTTTCCTAATGTGCAACCTAACCTTTCGCTGTCACAACCTGAGGCCACTTCCTCTTGTCCTGTCACTTGTTACCTCTGAGAAGAGACCAACCCCCACCTCTCCACAACCTAGGCCAGTCCTTCAGAAAACAAGCTCTACAATACCTTGCTGTTTCTTGCTGAAGTAATTTTGTGCAAGACCTTAGAATAAATGGTAAAAGCCAGAGTCATATGTAACGCAAATTGAGTGGCTTCTCCCAGTGTTCCTGGAACATTTAGATGTCTCACAACAACATTTAGTGGCACACAACAACAGAATGGCTTAGAAATCGATTACCTATTTTCCAGGAGAAACATGTAATTTTTGGCTCCCCACACGAGCACATTCTGGTTCGAACAGTGAACAGGGAAAGTAAAAAGACTGACGTCCACTGTTTCTAAAGAGGGACTGGATAGCACAGAAATGCAGCAGCTGAAACTCCAAGAGACTGGACTCAAAGATTTAGGTAGACATTGTTCCAGCGAAGAGCTGTGGGAGCCTGTGAGGTCTTAGAGGACATGATTTACAGATGTCTGGTGAAAAGCTGTAAATTTTTATGTTCATTCAATTTACAAGGAGACAACCTAAATTCACTGAAGCAGGAGCTTCTGAAGAAGGGCACAGGCTAAAGAAAATATTCTGAAAAGTACTAAAATAGGCTTTGAAATGGCTCTATAGAAAGAGTTTAAGTGAAATTTGCCTTTCAATGAAAAACAGAGTTTTTAGCTAATTAAAAAATTAACTCTAGAGTGTTTGAAATCATCAGAAAATACCACAAAAATCAGGTAAGAATGTATTTAGTTGGAAGGTGGTTTTGTTTTTATTCTCCATCTGTGGATGCTCTTGGTTTCACCTTTTATCCATTTGGAACAAGCTTTCTTTTATCATGTCAAAACACTTCCTGGAAAGTCTATTAATGACCCTTTGTACTGGCCCTTAACAAACATCCACAGTGCCTGCATGAAAGGCACTGCTGACCTGAATTTCACAGCCAAGAAAGAGCTGTCTTGAAATAGAGATTTGTCCTTCCACAGCCTCACAATACAGTTTCTAGTTATCTTCATAAACAAGACCCACCAGTGAAAATACTGAAAGAAACCACATTAATATTAAAAAAAAATCCTACATGAGGACCCTACATGAACCCACAACTTTCTGTGAACATCTTTCTCCAGACAAAGAGTACACAGAATCAACTTCACTTTCTGTCTAAGCACCAGAAGCAGTTTCAGAGGGTGGGTGAAAGCCATGTTTGTCTTTCAGCCTTGCTTGTCTTTCAGCCTCTGAGGGGTCTAATGGCTCCTTGTAATCTTCTTTCAAGCTCTTTGTATGCCTATGGATTGACAGGCCACTCACTTATACATTATAAGTCATGCTCACTTGAATTCCAGAATGGTGCCTTAGCAGAGGGGTTGTCTGGTTGATATTCAGAGGTCACTTCCAACCCCTACCAGTCTATGGTTCTGTAGCTGTATTTATCTCCCTTAATTCTACTGGAAGTGTAGAGTGACACATAAGTCTGTCACTCTGCTGACCCCCAACTGTTGGCTCCCAAAGCCAACACAGTGAGTGTTGATTTTTCTTCCAGCTGCTGTCAATGTCCTACTCCGAACCCTTCAGTCATCATCATTATTAGAGAAAAAATAAGACTATAAATACCTAACAAGGTATTAGTTCTGGATTGCTTCATCCAGAATGAAGTAAAACTAGCATGGTATTAGAAAGAACTGAGAAGAAATATAATGGGAGAGAGATCAGGCAGAAATTGATTCAGTCTACAAGAAAAGAGATTATGGCACTGAGTTAATCAGGCTGCTTAGAGGTTATAAGAAAATGAGATCTACCTGAAGTCTACAGTAAAACCAGGGACGAGAACAGTGGTGAGGTTTCAGATTTACCAAATTTTAAGAAATTCTCATATATATAATGATGGTGGAGCAAAGCACCCTCCAAACAGGATGGTCACGATGTACATATTCTGGATGGGATATCTGTTGTTCAGAGGCCAGGAAAAAACTCACTCTGAAAGTGAAGCCTTCCACCAATGCTGTGCTTCAGAACACTGCTCTGTGCATTTTAAGGATGTTATTCACAGGATGTATTCCATATTTTTGAGCTGTTGCTCTTTCACAACAAGAGAAGATGGAGAATCAGAAATCTCTGGCTGGTGTCCAGCACCACATAAGCAGGAAAATAATACAAAGCGGTAAGGTCTCATCATTACCCTGCATGTGGGGGAATGTCAGTGCGGTTTGGATCAGGCTGTTACAGTACACACTGCTCTCCTTCCCAGTGACATTTTTTTATGTCCCTGTTCTTTTTCTTTTATACTTTTATTGCCTACTAAATGGTTTCTTTTGGCTCTGTTTTGTGTGATCCTCAGTGCAAAGGAAACAGCGCTGCTCAGAGAAGCCCTTTGAAAACTGCTCTGATGAGAAGTGAGCTGGTGGTGCCTTGTTAGCATCTAATGCACCATGTTGGTCTTGGCTGCAAATCCACAGGTTAAGATTTCAACCCAGTCACTGCTGAAAGTACCAATTCGTTTTGTGAAGGACTGGAAACCAGTTGTCTGCAACAGTGGAACTTGCAGAGCTGGATGCCAAGTACCAAGTTCATGTTGGAACACAACTGCTGATCCAAGTGCTGAACTTGTGTTTTCAGCATCAAAATTACAGGAATAGTAATAAAGCATAATCTTTCCTCTCTACCTGCTCAGTGACAGTGAGGGATCCACTCAGAGGTGTTTGCAAGAGGAAGGACCTGGACCACACAGTAGCTACAAGCCTGGGTCCATCCATGCCCTATACTGTCTCTGGTAGCTGCCAGGATGACCTGTCAGTTTTTTCCTGCTCTCCTGCTTCATGACCCTAAAATCATTGGCCATGAAGTCTTACTCAGCTTGTAAGACAAGTGTAGCTCCCTGCATCTCAGAGGCAGTGACAATTAATTACCATTTCATTAACTAAAGCATTCTAAACCACTTAGGTGTAAGTGCAGAACCCAAGAACAGCTCTATTGCCTTTGACAGAATGACATGAACTGCTGTGATAAGCTCCTGAACAGCTGCTCAGCTTGGACTATGCCAGCCTGGAGACCATGCTGTGTGTGCTCAGTCTACCAAATCTGGGACTTCTTCATGTGATAAGGAACCATTTCTGCTGGGTGCTGTGATGATTGGTGTTGGGGATTCGCTAAGACCACACCATTGGAGAGAAAAGACTTCCACTACCTTCTGGGAATTAGTGTAGCAGGCAGAGGAAGAGCCAAGATTAACTAGGGTACAGACAGTACCCTAGTGAGAACCCCTGAAGACTTGAGGAGCCCTTGAAGTGGCAGAGACTGACTTATAACAGCAAACGTGAGGTGACTCAGGAACACGATGACTCAATTTGTCTCAGAAAGGTGACTGTGACATTTGAAACTGCTAAATGAAAAGAACAGCTTTTAACCTGGAATCCCCTTAATTTGAATAGACTTTCCTGCTAGAAATGTTCTGGCCATTATCTGCTCCTGAGTTTATTACATTTTGATGTGCCTCTGGTAATGGCTGTAATAAAGTGCCTGGAATAGAGCCTGTCGAGGAGTTCTCTTACATTTAGATGTTCAGATACCATGTGATTGACCAGCACAGATGAACATCCTTTCATAATAGAGTATTTCTAAAATAAAATGTAGGAACAGCAGAAAAGACCCTCACGTACTACAACCTGATTTAGAGTGAAAAACCCCCAGAGTTATTTCAGTTGACTATTTTTTATTATAGGAATCACGCTCCTTCTAATCTACGTCAGCAAAGGGTGCAGCACATACTTTTTTTTTTCTTATAGCACTCACTTTCGGCTAAAATTAAATAGCTTTGTGACACACAGCTGCAGTTTACAGCATCCTCCTGGATTTAATGGGTAGAGGGAGTTACAGGCCGTGTGGGAACGTGATTTTCTGAGCTGTGCAATGAGCCTTCCTTCTCCTGCTGCTTCTAAAAGCTGAGCTGCATCGAGGAGAGACAAGTACTGCCAGATACAAATTTACCAAGTTCATTTGTCTTCCACCTTCTACTCCTGTGACATGCTTATTCCTTCCTTCAGTTTGCAAAATGACCTTGTGATCCTTACTTCCAGAATCACACTCTGCTTCCAGAACAGCTGCACTGACAGCAGTGAAAAAAATCTGCTCCCTGCTATTACAGGGCAGAAGGACTGTTAGGGCAAGAAGTATGGGGTGTCTCTGCAGCAGGAGTCTACTCCAGCTGAGACCCTGCATCTCTCCACCTAGGAGAGAACTGGACTTCACCTAGCCATGATTACTTCATGCCTTGTGGGTGTGCTCGCTCTGACATTTGTTTTAATAATAGATTTATAAAGCTTGCAACTTAAACTATAATGGCAAAATGGCTTTCCTGGCCCTCTCCCAGGTCTGTGGCTCCCAGGCCAATATCAGAATGTGCTACATGATTTGGATCGGATACTCTTTGGTTGCAGTTATGGTCAGGGCAATTGCAGCCGTGTACAATGGGTTGCCTGGGCCATAATGGGGTTTGGTTTACAACAGAAAGCATGCTGTGGAGGACTCAGAAGGATGCATCACAACCTACATATTCTGTAAACCCTTACCTCAGCTTAAGTTCAGACTGTGATTAATTTAACCAGTGAAGTTGCTGGTGTTACTTGGAAAAGCAGGTTTACAACTTTATAAGATCCTCAGATTTTTTTTTAACCTTGAATTTCTTAAGTGTCTTTTCGTTAAGGAAGCCCAGCCGTGCTGGGCTCAGTGCTGCAAGTTTTCTGGGAGAGCTTCACAGCAAGGCCTGTCATTTGTCTGCTCCTCACATAGGGCTTCATCTTTCATTAATGGGATCTAGACATCTTACATCATGTTCTGACATCAACAGGGTGAGATTGAAGTGCTCTGTTGGCAGAAAGCAGATTTCATGCAGCAGAGGAATCAGGTTTATTCTCATCTATAAGATCACTTGTAATTATTTCCCTTCCTGATGATCTGCCAGGTTTGGTCCTGCATTATTTAGGTTCACAGCAAGGTCCATGAAGGGGTGAGAAAAGTATCCCCCTGATGGCCTTATCCTTCTGTTCAGCCTTCTCTGGGCAGGTACTGTGGGACCACAGCCCTCCTCCACAGGGCAGCAAGCAGCAGCTGCAAAAGTCAGCAGTCACTGGTTAAATGAAAAAGAGCAGATTTTAGCAGATATGTGCCTCAGCATTGACAATGGACTCTGTGGCACAGGGCTGTGTTTGTTTTCCTGTAGGAAACCACCCAGCACAAGCTGTTTGTGCAGATTAGCATTTGCTGGATGTTAATTTCGTACAGATATTAAGCAATAATGATACTTGCATGGCTGAGTGATTTGGGCAAAGGAGACACAGGCTTAGCTAATGAAGCTTTAATCTAGCATGCACACTATAAGAGGAAAAGAGTTAGAACTCAATAAAGAGAAGAGAAATACATGAATGAACAGTTCAGCACGGAACATGGGCTCAAGTAAAGTCAGTGCTGAGCCTGGGAGAAAGAATAAGACAAAGAACATAAAGGGTAAGTCTCCTTATTGCTCATGGCATCTGAAGAGTGGGTAAGAAGAGGGATGCTCAAGTCATTTCAGTAGCTGAAATGGTTGGTAGGTGGGCTGAGCCATAAACCAAAATATTTCCAGTCTTTGAGAGAGGCTGAGCAGGTGGCTTCAGGATTATATAGGAGAAAGGAGCAACAGAAAAACTTGGAGTAATACCCTAAGGATACACAGCAGGGGGGAAAACTATCTGCCTTACCATGCTTACTCTTTATTTTTTGTGTGAATTTTGTTTTGCTATGCTTGTGCAGTAAAATATTTAACTCACACGTAAGAATACAACACGTAAGAACAAGGATGACTGTACCGAGTTTAGAGTGCATTGATCATGTACCTTTTCCTAATTATAACTAGTGAAATAAGAAGTAAACTATGCTTTTACTCTCTCCCCATATCCATGTTTACTCATGTTCACTGCCAGAATGAGGTAATTGAGTTTTATGTGAGGTTGTTATTAAAACTCAGAGCATCCCCAAAGAACTTTGAAAATTGAAGCTTACATATGTTCAGAAACTGCTCGCAATCACATTTAATGCCTACATAAATCACCCTCCAAAGTAAAACGGGGAGGCAAGTGATTCGGTCTTGATGAGATTCATTACATTTCTCATGAAGATAATATAAAAAGAACTTGACAAGTAATCCACAGGCAGCACAAACAAGCGAGCTCAAAAAATTACTGGATTTATCCATCTTCATGCCAAAATCCCAGGAGGATCATACCAAATTAAAAATATAAATTCCTATTCAGGCATCTAATGTACTGACTTTCCCAGTGGAGTCACCCACTCACTAATTTGAAAAGGAGTTACGGGTGACCTGGAGCAGTGTTTGGAGTGAGGGCAGACAGGAATGGGGTGGGGCAGGAGGCTTTTGACCAGCCAGCTGGGGTATCCTGTGATGCAGGGCACCACCATGCTTGTGGGTCAGTGAGTGTTGGAGATGTCTTGTCCCCTTTCCTGGGGCTCCAACTCTCTTTGCAAGTTGGAAAGGGAATGGATTTTCAGAGCAGCATCAGGCAATGCCTTCAGACAGAGGCTTGACAATAACCAGCTTTCCTACTATGAGAAGGCAGATGTCAGCTCCTCAGCAAACAAGCTGGGACCTCATCCTGGAGACTGTGGTTTCTCACTGAGACCCACAGAGAAAGGTGCGCATTGTAGAAGGGGCTTTTTCCACCAGTCAAGGATATGAGCCCACATTAATCCTAGAGCTAGAAAACACAACATCTAGGATCTAATTTTCCTTTGTTTTTCAACAATTTCTATGTGACAGGAGAGTTCCTGATATGGAGGACACTGCCTGACGACTGTCAAAAGCAAAATAGATACTACTCCTCTGGCATATCCCTGTTCTTGCATGGGACTCAGAGCATGTGTATTCAAATATATCCACACACATACCAACATACACACACAGTGACACAACCACAAGGAGTATTTTTCAGCACCTTGATTACTGGTGCACCACTTACTGCAACCGAGTCATTTGTTTCACCGCAGTAAGAGTAAAGAAACCAACAGCAGAACCTCAAAAATAATACCCAAAATATCCTGATTTCTTGCTGAACCTCAATGACAGAATAATTCAGAGCCACAGTGCCCGGTGATACCCCCTATTCAATCCCCCAACACACCAAATGCAACATTGGGCTCATTGTCCTGTACCTGTGCACTAGGAAACTGCTTATCTCTGTCAGTTCTGCACCTACACAACTATAATAAGGAGCTTCACTGCTTGGGCTCAGCTCAGCCCTTCCTCAAAGCTTAATGCTATTTGAGGAGGCACAGATGTTACTCAAGAATCTTAAAGCCTTGAGAGAGAGTTAAATGTACTGAACAGTGGTTCGTATTGTTGTTCATTTTAGTATTGCGGCTGAATTTCCTTTCAGATTGTTTCCCACAAAGAGAGAGACAAAAACAGTGGTGTGGGTTCATCCTCTGAGGTGGAACTGTTCAAAAACTTGGCACAGGCAATGTCTGTTTTGCTCCCCAGCCACTTTCTGCACACATGGCAAGTGGGAGTGCTGCTCCAGCAGAGCACAAGTCAGTGCGATGAAGAACTTGACCAATGAAGGTGTGCAAGGCACCTCCGAGGTGCACAGGGCTCTGGGTGGCTGGGGACAGTGCCTTGGCTATCAGCTAGGGCTGCTTTCCCAGTGTTGTATTCAAAATGGCTTTGCCATGCCTCTTCTGGGGCTGCCCAAGAGGTACAGACTGCTGGAACCTTACTAGAGCACCATGGATCTGTGAGCTGAAGAGCTGCCAGGAGGGCTGTGAGCTGACTGTGGGGAGCACAGGTGGCTCTTCCATTGAAGGGATCCCACAGCAGGAATGGCAGCTTCTCCAGTGGCAGAAAGCAGGTGATCCTGCCGTGTACCTGGAAACAAATTCCAGCTATCCAGCCAGTGATGGGCTAGAAAGAACAGCAATGGAGTCACAGAATTGCTGAGGGTAAAAAATACCCTCAGGATCATCCAGTCCAACCATTAACCCAACTGCCACAAACCCAGTGCTAAACCACAACACAGAATCCACACACAATCACAGAATGGTGTGGGTTGAAAGGAATCTCTGGAGATCATCTAGTCCAACTGTCTGCTAGAGCAGGATCCCCTAGAGAAGATCCCACAGCAACATGAACAGGTGAGTTTTGAATGTCTCCAGAACAGGAGATGCCACAGCCTACCTAAGCTCCAGATCTTCACAACTTTTAAACACGTCTAAGGGTGGCATTTCAATCCCCCCCCTATAGCTCCCGCATGAGAGAGGCACGAGATGTGATACAGAGACTGTGAGGCAGCTGTTAGGAATCAGAATACTCACAGTGAGAGTGACAGGGACATTAGCATGATTTGGATCAAATATTAGGGAAGATTTAATTCTTGGAAAAGTAATTACCCTATTACAGAGCGATTACAGGCCGCATCCCTGTGGAGGAGAGACTGACCAGGTAAACACATGCTGAAACCAGGACATGTCTGTCATCTGTCTGCATTCCGTTAAGCGTGGAGGGACTGTGTTTAAAGCCTTGGTTGAGCTGAGTCTGTGCTAATGAGCTTATCTGCAGGAGCGGGTTAGATCAAGCTGCTTGATAACCCACATTAAGATGGGCTGTCATCTCTCAGATGTTCCTGCCAGTCTTGAAGTCTCTTCAGAACAGCTATGTTTGTGAGGATGGATCCACTCAGGTTTCACTGCCCACAGAGAAGAGAGGCTTCTGAGGAGTAAATAGTATCTGCTGGAAACCACACATAGGTGTTGATGGCTGTTTGCAGGACAGGGCATATGCCAGCCTTTTTGTGGCTCTAGCCCGGTGACAAGCCCTGCTGTTCAGCACCACTGAAAACCTGCAGTCCAGTGTTTTATTCAAATTAATTTTTAAAAATACAGGAAATAACTCTAGGAAGGCGTCATCGGGGTTTGCTGATTATTCTCAATTTGAGAGTTGCCAGGGAACTGTAAGCCACTTTCAGGTGACACTAGCCAAGATTTTCCTTTTCCCTAGCCCTAGAGCTGCAGCAACACAGGATATTTTTGGTTTGAAAAGAGTGTAAATGAATAGATAGTTTGGCTGGTAGGGTGAGAACTGGGTAATGTGATGACAGAAGGGCTTTATAAACATTTATTATTCAAAATCTCTTCTGCAAATGTGAATACGCCCAAGCAATTATCTCACTTTAGCTGCAGATGGGCAATTTTGATGCAATTATTATGCACCTTCAGTGCTAACAAAGCTTTCAACGCTATTCCTTTTGAAAAGGTCTGAATGGAACAGAATGAAAAAACTAATGAACTATTGCATCTTTTTCCTGTCAGCTGCACAACATCTAGTAGGTGCCATCAGCTCACTTCATGGAGAGGAGTCTCGTGGTCATGGCTCTTAGCCCCAAGGCATGGAAACACCAGATCTCCTGCTGAAGGCAAACACATCTACAGCCTTCAGTAGCTGAATTACTTGAGGAAAGATGGTTTGCCATCGCACATTTGGATCATGACATCAGAGTGATACCAAGAGATTGTCATCTCTTGTATTTCCCTAATGAGATGTTTCTACATGTGCCAAGAATCTGTGGTTATTTACTGTTCTGTGCCAGACAAAGGCTTTTTGGGTAATGAGACTCCAGATAGCAGCAGTATTGTCTGAAGCCACACTGACAAAGAGAACAGTTGCATTTTAGCACTATTGTTATGGAGGAAAAACGTTTGTCTCCAGTTGCTACTGAGTCTATTTGTCTCTGGTTTCTTGCAGGAAACACACCTGAGAAGCCACAAAGGTCAATAAAGATGAAGCAATGGACAAGATTTTGCAACTTGCCAGCCAAAAGTAGGGTTCACAATTAACTACACGTGAAACTGGCATGATTTTCAAGAAGAGTGTCCTCATTATGACTCCTGTTTATCTAAACATGAAGCAAATTCACTGCTCACTTTTGAAAAGATCCCCCAAACATCTATTTAGCAGTTTGGTAAATTTCACCTGTACATTCATAACAAATCTGGGAACTCATGAGATACCTGGCTGGTATGATCAAATCTTCCCTACCTACATCTGACTTGTTTGGACCTCTGTAACCTGCTGAGCCAAACGAAGCCCTAGAACATTCCACACTAAGAACTTGCAAGCAGTCCCAGGACTGAACACATAAGCAATACCACAGTGAATACTCTGCCTATTGAAATCATACAGGATTTGTTGATTTAGCTTAGCTCACAGAAGATGAATCCAAACTATCATTCACAAGAGTATTATGGCTCAGCAGAGCTCAGTCTGCTCCCACAACATATATCCCACCATCTCCAAATCTCAAGAACACAATAACCACTCCTGGGGACTGTTCATGGCCTTCAGCCTCCTCACAGCTTAGTTACCCACTGATGAAAACAACCTCCCTTGCTTCAGGCACCTCACTTCTTCTGTTTGATGCCACCTAGCTCTTACCCACCCAGGTCTGGCTGCTTTCACAAGGAAAAGGCCAAGGGCCCAAATACCACAATTTCTTTATGTGCTCCGTGACCGATTCTTTTAGACTGCTGGTGATAAACACATACTTTGCAAGATTAATGCCACTCTTACAAACTCAAATGAAATCACAAATTTAATATCCCCTGAAAACACTCAGCACAGCCAAGGTCACAAATCTTACCAAACATCATCCCTTACCAGGGTGGAGAGAGTGAAAGGAAACCCATTACTCTGTCCCCACAGTTGATGTTGAAGGTTCATCATCCAGTAAAGGTGTTATAGAGGTAATATTTACACTGTTACTTACATCAACAGGACTGCAGCCAAACCATGCTTCCAGCAGCAGTTACCAAAACCTATCATTCCAGAGAATTGGTGCAAAGCGTCACTTGTCATCATCAGTGACAGGCAAAAGAACAGGACCAAGAACCAACTTAAGAATACAGACCTTCAGACCTTTGTCACCAAGCTTTTGCATAATAAAGATCACCTGGCCTTCTCTTGGTACCAGTTTTTGCTCTGGCCACACTCTGTTTTGTGTTCTTTGTCAGCACTCTGACCTTTGCAGCTTTCCTACTGCCAGCACTCACATAAACCCCACAGCCATCCCTAGAGTGCAGCTCTACTGAAAAAGCCATGTGGAAGTTGGGAAGGCTAAAGGTAACAGTACTATGGGAATTACCTAGAGCTGCAGAAGAGTATTGTTGTTTAAGATGTTTGAAAAAAACCCCTATGAAACCAATCGAGTCCTTTGCTAAATGCTGTAGGGTTGGACTGCACTGCTAAAAGTTTCATGAGCAAGCACAGGTCTGCATGCACGTTAATGGAAGGCAGCTGCTATTTGGCTGCATGTCACTGTCTCCTCTTCTGCGATACTATTTTTCAGTGCTCAGTTTTGTTACCTCAGTTCTGCAGAATCAAAAGACACTTCTTAAAAAAATTATTTGGAGGAGTAGGGTGAATTTCAGTCTGGTCAAAGCCTGCGTTGCCCTCTGAAAGAAGGAAAGACAAACCACACCGTTACATAGTTATTAACTTGCTATTTTTAATATTCACCAAGAGAGATGCTTCCCTGATAGACTGTGCCAGCTAGGGTCAAGTGCTGACGGGACCCGTAACATGGAATAATGAAATACTGCAAATGCTGGGTGAAAATTAAAGTATTAAAATTAAGTTGGGCAGAAACACTTTATAGCAGGTTAAGACCATTTTGGTTTTTAAATTTTAAGGTTAATAGACAAAGTGAATCAAACCCTCAGGCTGTGAATCTACATGTTTTGCCTGAAGACAGACCAATCCTTAAGGTGACTCGGGGAAAAGGGGGCGAAAAGCAGCAGAACTCGTAGCAACTAACAAAATTCAAAAGCACATATGATGTAGCTCTGTGCTGAGCAGGTTGGATCAGAGATTTCTCCAGGTCCCCAGCAACCACAATCACTCCATGTTTCTTTGCGCTGAAGTTCAGGACATCATGGTGTGATGATGTCATGAGGATAAGACTGGGTTGGTCACTAGACTCAAACCAGGACAAATGGTCTAAGAGCAGCACCATTTATCAGATGTTGAAAATATACGTCAGTGCTTCAGAACAGTAGCTATATTTTTCTTCTAGGTGCTATCAAGAGGTACTGAAAGAAGAGGTGCAATTTAATGTGAGAGCTTTTCATAGCTGAATAATGTCTTGTTGTAGTTGAAAAATCTATATGTACTCCAGCTGAAAGCATTATCAGCCAGACTAGTGAAGGAAGCTTTACCTTCAGTGTAGAAAAACCAAGACAGAATTTTCAGTGGGCCTGCCTGACCTCTAAAACAGATACAGTGAAGGGAGTGAAGTTTAAAAAGACCCCACTATTATGGTGAAGCAAGATTTTTTTAGAAGTAATGAAAGGACAAATGCCAGGTGACATCAAGGAGCAGAGTCCTCCTGTAGCGAATGGACCTGAGCTCACACCCTCCAAGGGCGCCTCACATTAGCAATGTGCTACCATTCTGTCACTGAAGGGACATTCAGTGTCTTGAATGTCTTTACTTGAGATCCCTGGGGTTCAACAATTACTTCTGTTGAAATAGATGGAGAATGTCATCTTTCACATAAGGCTGACAGAGGCCTGTTCACCCTGTGGGAGTCTGAACTTTCCGCTGAGGCAGTGGAAGGTTTTCAAAGACATGAAGGGAATGTTGCAGCAGTCTCCAAGCACTCATAAAATAAGCATCTTCAGCAAACAAATAAACACCCCCCTTCCCCCAAAGAGAAGGAACACCATTTATAAATCAACAAACCACAAGTAGCCAACACCAGTTTCATGTGGGGAAGTGCTCAGAGATACAAGGAACAGGGAACTGATGACGACAGTGAACTCAGGTAAGGTAGGTTTGCATCTAGTCCAATCCCCCTGCCACAGCAGGATCACCTAGACCAAGTCACACAGGAACACATCCAGGTGGGTCTTGAATGTCTCCAGAGAAGGAGACTCCACAAACTCCCTGGGCAGCCTGTTCCAATGTGTTACTCCCACTGGGAAGAAGTTCCTGATGATATTTATATGGAACCTCCTCTGTTCCATCTTGCACCTATTGTCCCTTGTCCTGTCACCAGATGACCTTGAGAAGAGCCCGGCTCCATCTTCCTGACACCCACCCCTCACATATTTATAGACATGAATGAGGTCACCCCTCAGCCTCTTCTCCAAGCTCAAGAGACCCAGCTTCCTCAGCCTTTCCTTGTAATGGAGGTGTTCTACTTCCTTCATCTTCCCATTGTTTCCGTTCAAAAAACCCTACGGATGTTCACAGTCAACATTGTGTAGTTGCTTACCAGGGCTTTTCAATTCAATTTCAGTTCATGTACCCATTTTTCCGACAAACTTCACCTTCAGCTATGCTTCCCTTTTTGCTAGCCACAGCTCTGACTAACAAGCGAGGGTCGCCAGCTCCTGCAGACCTGTTCTGTGCAGGATCTTCAGCCAGGTGTGTGTGCATTTTTATGAAGCTGCCTTTCCATACAAACACAAACTATCCGGGGAAATCTGGACATGGTCCATAACCAGCAGGCAGCTGGACAAAAAGGTTTTTTCCACTTGTGTAGTACTGCCAGCCTCCAACACTTCTCACTATATCATCCGTCTGTATTGAGAGCTGTTAATTATAGCTGTGAAGTCAGTTACCATACAGGCGCTTTCCTTTTTTAAGGCAGCTTTAAAGGTAACTGCCTTCAAGATATTTTGACACAGACCTGGACTGGAAGAAACATTATGTACAATTCCATCACTCTGTCCTGAGTTTTGCTGGTTTTTATGGCTGCTGTAACAACATGGAGAACCTGTCTAGGACAGTCCCTGGGTGTCAAGGTAGTAGATACGATAACTGAAGTAAAACACTCTCTGCAAAATGGCCAGCTGTGAACTCATGTTAGGATGACTGAAAAAACAGCACACCATGCTCACTTCAGCTGTTTCTTTCCCCACAGTAGATACGGTAACACGCTCTTTTCCTAGTTCCTTTTTTCCCTTTGCCAGCCATAAAATGCAGTTACATTTTTGTTTGTGTCTACAGGTCATGCCTGAAGGCAGAGGTGCAGACAGGTGACCCCTAAGCTCCCTTCACCCTGGCTTGTATTGGTTTCACAGTCTCAAGTCAGTGCAGAGTGATCGGCATGGGTAGGGCCAGTGTGGGTGGATTTGCTCTTGAGGTCTCCTGAGAAAACCCCTAGCAGTGTGGAAGCTTGTCAGCGTTTCAAACCAGAGGAAGAGTCAGTTAATGAAATGCAGTTTAACTACTGACTAGAGACTGTTCAGTGCTGCAAGATGTGATATCTTTTCCAAGCCAAAGCCACACACTGTTCCACGGCACATGTCCTGTCTGCAGGTAGCAACAACAATTACCTCTTTTTCTCATTCTTGCCACACGCACCGTTACCTCACAGGAGACCTGCAACTGAATTATTCTAGAGCATCTGTTCAGGCCACAGCACAGAAGACAAAAATAACGGAACAAAATTACAGGACGCTGCTTAATCCAATCATCCTTGAGATGATTCTGCAAACCAGGCTCGACATTCATCAACACAAGCTCGTCCTGATCAGGCAGTGCCAATTTTTATTCTCCATTAGCTTTCCGCAGAGGTCTAAAAGATCAAAAGAGGTGATCCTCAACAGATGAAGGACCTTCAGAGTAAGGAAAAGATGGGCATGAACGTTAAGCTCTTTTTAGAGCACCACACAAGTCTGAAACACAAGCACAATCTTCAAAGAAATACTGGGAGGCTACATTGAAACATCCTGGTTTCCTAAAGAAGGACCCATGACCGTTTTCTCACAGAAGCTAGACACAAGCTGTCAAAGTCAGTGCTAGCTACCTAAAGAGAAGGAATTAGCAAACTAGTAAAACCGGATTTTAAACATATTCTATTAAAAGTGTTTCCAGGAGATGTAACAGCTGGGGGTAGGTGGTAGGTTTAGAAAGGGAGGTATAGAAAGGCCATCTGAGTTCCTGAGACCACCATGCAGAGTTCACACTGTGAGGGCAACCTCCAGAGAAGTTAGGACTTATGTGTTAATTTCGGGGTGTCCTGCCAACCTTTCAATTCACAGGGTCACAGAATGGTTTAGTCTTGAAAGGGCCTAAGAGATCAATCAGTTCCAGCTGCCCTGCCATGGGCAGAGACATCTCATACTAGACCAGGTTGCTGGCCTTAAAAACTTCAAGGGAGAAGAAAATTCCAGAGTTCAGTGTAAGTAAAAAGCTCCCACACCATACACTTGAGGAACTGAAAAACTACCACCTTGAACATAGGTCTGGGAGCAGGGTTTGTTTTTAGTTTTTCAATGGAAAACATCGGAGGAGTGGCACCTCAGGTCTAGTTAGAGACCTAACTCTGGGACGGTGAAGAGCTCCCACTAACATCTAGTTTGACCAATAAGCTTTGTCCTCAGCCCTTCCACCTCTCTACCTTACTTGTGTCTTCTCTGTACATGTTTGCTCTCCCTATATGTTTTGGGAGGAACCTGGGCATTCAGCTCCAAGCTGGCAGTGCTGGAATACAGTGTGGCACTGAGGAGGTAGCAGGTGCAATTTCCATTGCTAGTCTGACCTCTGATACTGTCTTCAATATGTAAAGAAGAATTATGTGATCAGGAAGCTACTCTAGAAAAACTCTGAAGCTGGAGCACTACTTATTTTCTCAGTAACAGGCACCCTGTAGGGCATATTTTTGACAGATGGCTGAGAAATTCTTGTTTCTGGAAGGCACAAACAGCAAGAAACCCTGACATTAAACTTTAATCACCTAAATAAAACAAGTGTCCCCCAAGAAAGCAGCTGAACTGATGACTTGCAGTACCATCTGGCATTAATGCAGCATAGCTGTATTATGTCAAGGCAGCAGCAAGAAGTCACCTCCAGAACTCATGTGTACCCCTATCCTACATCCCATGGGGACACACTTTCCTTTTCAAATAGATAGAGGAAACACCTACCACAGGTTTCATCAAGAAGACATAATTACTTAACTTTAAGGAACATAAGTTAACAACAGCATCATCCTGAGCTCTGTGGTTTGAACTTCAGTTGACTGAGCCGAAATGAATGCTCCATGACCAAGCTTGATGCTGTATGCAAAGCGGGTAGGAATTTGGGCAGATAGCCACCAGCACTGCTCCTATCACAAACACACCTCTGTTCCAGCAGGAGGCTACACTGCTACTGCAACTCACTATTAGTACAATTTAGCCTTGTCTTCAGCTAGAAACCTGGGGAGAAAAGTGCAGGTTCAGTGAAGACTGTCTAGGAAATGATACAGTGACCCATCAATAACAGGTGACCTACAGCCCAGACATATACAGGAGAGATATAGACAACCATAAGTATGACAAACCTATTGTACTATCTCCACATTTTCTTTGTTTTTCTTCCCAGAAAGATAAAGAGGACTTGAATATTGAAGTGATGTTACTTTGAGGAATACAAAGTAGGTCTTATCTTAAGGTTAATGTACTGAATAAGAAAATAGAGTTCATAAACTGAAGTATTTGGAAGGAAAACATGTTTCACTGGGTGACATTTGCTAAAAACACCTGCATTCATCATGTCTTGGTGCCTTTGTAGCTTATTTATGACGCTGTTAATGCTGTCTGCTGTGGTGGTGAAGCTCTCACCTAAGTGGTAATATAAATCAGTAGGATGCCAAAAGTCAACCACACTGCAACATTTTAATGCTTTTGGGTAAGAGAGACTCATGAATACAAAATACAGGAAAATCAATAGTAAAAAACACCAGTCACACCAAATCAGGCTCTGACCTTCTTCCCCTTTAGTGTTTCCCTGTAGCCAGGCAGCTGGTCACCAATGCCACAAGGTTCTCTACTTGCTGCAGAAGAGGAGGGCAATGCCCACAGTGCAGGGAGTTATGCTTTCCCACGAGTTTGGATCAAACTAATGAATCTAGCTGCTGGAATTACTGGGGATACTGGGCTGGTGCCTTGTTTCCTTCATGTCAAACACATTTAGAAACTAGCCCACATTCTCTCATCATGTTGTGCCAGGTGAAGTTTAGGTTGGACATGCGGAAAAACTTCTTCCTTAGATGGGCCACCAGGCCTTGGAACAGGCTGCCCAGGGAGGGGGCTGAATCGCTCTCCCTGGATGTTTAAAAGTCATGTTCAGGGACATGGTTTAGCAGTGGGCTTGGAACAGTTAGATTTGGGGTTGGACTTGATGATCTTGAAGGTCATTTCCAATTAAATGATTCAGTGAGTCTATGTGAAGCTAAGGCACTGGTCATTGAGGATCTAAGCCTTGATGCTGAGCCCTTGTGCTTATAAATCAGAAGTGACACTTGTGAAATTAATGTTCTCAAATTGCAGTGAGAACTACTACATTAGTCCTCTTCTGCTGTTGCCCCCAGTATTTTGCTTCTGCTTCAGAGGAATAACTATGATTGGGTACCACCTGCACCCTTTAGCTTTCTTTTCAATGAAAAATCTTAACATTCTGAAAGATTAGTGTCAGCTAATTTGGGGGCAGTACAGAGACAAAATTCTGATTCAGCAAAAAAGAACATGCAAAACCACATTCAATGTGTCTGCACATCAGTGCAGGCATGAGTGACACTTCTTCCATTCATCCAACACCTCAGATGCGTTCAAGGTTGTAGAGGAGATTTAGTTTTGGCTTCTGGTGTTTTCTTTAGCCCTAATGCTTTATGAAACAAAAATCAAGACTTACATGATAACAAATAAATAAATGATCAGGCAAACCATTTTGGAAAGTACTGACCTTCTCAAAAAACAATCATTAGAGAAGACTGTACCATCAAAATAAACTTCTTTCTGAGTTACTCTCTTCTTAAAATGTAAATGTAACCCTTTGGTCTTCCATCAGCGAATCTTTACAAGAGGTGACTTTTGTCCAGCCTAAAGATACACAAAGCTAAGCAATATTCTACAGAGATTTTAATTTAATCTTTCATGTAGCCAGGAAGCTTTAAGCTCTACTGCTTTTCATTTACGTTACCTCATAAATTAATAACAGAGGTATGACGGAGAGTAGCTCATCAGATTAAGTGTGTCATTTTATAAAGCAGTTGGGAAGCAAAAAGTCTGAAGCCAAAAATTAAGTACTCTTAAATGATCCATTAGGTGCATAAATCATCCCATGTGTTATTTCTGGACTGGACAATGGCTGAAATGAATGATAATTTACTTACTGTGATTTTATTTTGAGCTGGTGAGCACTTGCATTAGAAGTAAGAGAGCAGTGCTGATCTGGACATGCTCTTCTGCAGCCTCCCAGAGCTCTCTGCATCACTCCCCATGTGCACAGTCCTGTGGTGTGGGACAAGATCTCCCTGAACTGTCTACATATGTGGAGCAGTTTGGATGTGAATGTATGAGTTTTGGTTTGAAGAGTGATTCTTTCCCCATGCAGTGGACACAACACAACTGACAATCTACTTCAGTTTAGAATCACAGAATTATTTAGGTTGGAAAAGACCCTCAAGATCATGGAGTCCAAACATTAACTCAGCTATCCCAAGCCCACCACTAAACAATGTCCCTCAGTTCCAGATCTATATAGCTTTTAAACATGTCCAGGGATGGTGATTCAACCCCCTCCGTGGGCTGCAAAACATCAAAGTTCATGACTTTACAGCATAGTACTATATATGTACTAGTAGAATACAATAGGAAATTAAACCTAAAACAAGCACTATATACTCTGTACAGGAGGGACTATACATCTACACACCACTGCCACATTTTACAAACCCCCTTCTGTATATTTTTCCTGACGGCTGAGGTTCTTTAGCGGCACAGGCAGGCACTCAAAGTCCACAAAGCCACCCACTGAGGAAGGGGTGGTGTGAAGGCACTGCCTGTGCCTGTGCTGCAAGAGAAGGCTGAGCTGCCTAGTCCTGCTGAGGAGGAGGCAGCTAGGCAGGTGTCTCTGGGGAGCTTTGCTGCCAAAATCCATTAGGTGCCTGTGGATTTTAGCAACCCGTGTAGGCAAGATCTGAGAATCCCTCCCTTTACTACCTTGCTGCTAAGGTGACTTACATGTCATATTTCCACCTTCTCCCACTAACACTTTTTTATTTAGCTCATTGCAAATTCCTGATAGAGAGCTCAGATAATATATAAAACATGGGTGAAGGATAAAAGATGCAGAAGGTGTTTATGCAAGTTTCTTGGTAGTTCCAGGTCAGAATTGTCTCATTTTAACTATCCGGTAATCTCTGAAATGCCTTCTGACATGTGGAGTACAAGTTTTCCTTAAGATGACAGTGCCTTGATTAGACAGAAAAGTACATATATTTTCATATTATTATATATTGAATATGCAAAAAAGGGAGAATAATTAAGAGGGGCTGTTGGCATGCAGCACTTGGGGTTTCTGATGTTTGTTCATGTGACATCTCCACTTTAATGGAGGAAGCAGATGTACAGTAATCCTTTTCACAGCAATTCTTAGTGCAGCACTGCTGCTCAAAACCCACAGAACACATCTTCAGCAAAACTAGGGAGGAAATCTGCATCTGCTCAAGTCTACCCTGATAGTAAGAAAAATCTCTGTAAATTAACTCTGTTCAATCTGCTGGTCATACACACACGAATACATGTTCTTTAATGAGCCTGACTTGTAATGATGTTCCCTTGCAACCAATCCAGGCAGCAGAGCTTGCACCTGATCTTCAACTCAGCCATCATTTAATTACATGGAAGCCATAAAACTACCAACCATATCAATTAACTGCAGCAACCCAGAGTTTAATGCTCTGGTTTTAACCCCAGGGATCTGGTGAACCACAAATGCTCACCCCAGAATTCAGCATCATTTAAAGCATTGCCTGAGAGCAGCTCAAAAGACAAATACTTAAAATCCAAAATAATGAAAAGACAGTTGTTCTGGGGTAGCATTTGTTACCAGTTTTAGATGAAACTGCTGTGTTATTTAACCTGCAACCTACTGTCTCTAACCTGTGCCATATTGCTGTGGGGTGAAAGACTAATAGAAACTGAAGACTGAAGTGCAGGAAACATGGCATCTTATAAAAATGCCTTTAAAACATCTGGATACTGCTCTAGAACCTGCAGTGAACAGTGAAACTCCTTTATCTGTAGACCCTGAGTGCTTTAGAAGATGAAGGACAGTGGCTAAGCAGCCACTCAGTCATCTGAGGCAGAGCATTTCCTGAGTCCCTTTGTTTCTTGGATTTTTCCTGCAGTAAGTTTCCACCTTGCTGCTACACAGCTGGAAACTGAGAAATGTGCACTTCTTACTGTTTACTTTCTGAGATACTTCATTAAAAGGCTGTGAGCAGCCCCACTGTGTGACAGAAGGGGAAAATGTTCACATCCTTCCATGTATCGTGGAAGCTCTCTGACACAGGACATCTTGCTGGCTGAGTCATCCCATCTGTCCCAGCCACTTTTCAGGCCAAACTGGGATGAGCTGGAGAAGTGCTCACCAAGAGGCAGACCTTCAAACAGCCAGAGCATCCTCAGCCCCTCCCGGAGGATGGGCACCTGGGGTTTCCCAGGAGCGCTTCAGGCTTTGTGGGTTTGGCTTGCTGCAAAGACAAGGTGTGCTGAAGACAAAGCACTGGCTTTGGTTATGACTGTGCTTCCTTCCGGAAATAAACACAACAGCTTGAGTTTAACTGGGATTGGAGCTTGGCCTCTGATGTCAGGGGCATGGTGCCAGGAAAATCCTGCAGTTCTTTTTACTTGGCTATTCAAGGCACCACACTAGTCCTGAGTTTGGAAAAGAAAAGCTTGCTTAACTTACACAAAGACAGCCACAGAAGCCAGCTGTGGGTGGAAGAAGATAATATTAATAAAGAATTAATTATGTTTACAGAGATTTGAACAGAAAAGTTTTGAGAAGTAATTGTAGGAAATGCAGACTTTGAATATGTTACTGGTATGTATTGGAAATAAACTTGGATTTGGAATGAAACCGAATTCATTATAATCACACAGCAACTAGCATGGGGGCACAATTACTTCAAACTATCCTGTAAGAAACCTGAGAGGAAAGCAAACACAGGGCTGATTTGAGTGGAATAAAACATTCACTACTTGTTGAGCAGCATGTAAGAGCCACAGGAAACGATAAGAAAAGCTCCCTTACCTGTATCTTTGCTTTGGAGACTGCTTTTCAGCTGACTTAAAAACATGTCCAAGGTAATACAAAGGAAAGAATAAAAAGTTCCAGTTTGTTGCAAACCATGTTAGAGTGAAGGGTGCATCGAATTTCTTAAAGGTCAGTTTTGCAAGCTGGGTTGAACCCGACCAAGAGGAGCAGACACCGAGGACCACGGCCACACCCCAGAAGATCTTTTTGAGTTGTGTCATGGAGCATTTCCAGCAACAGTGGTTCACCCTTCCGCCAACTTCTGCCCCGGCTTGCATTTGTGCTTCTGCTGGGGCTGGAGACTCCCGGAAGCGCTCATCCCCTGAGGAGAAGAAAACACAGGGTTTACTAGGGAAATCCAAGCTGCACTTTAATTTTCAAACCCTAGTCACCTTCCGAAGCCACGTGGAGCTTTACCGGCAAAAGAACCCCACCAGATCTCCTCATAAAATACCCTTTGTTTTTAGATCACTGCAAGGCCTCTGGTTCAACTGAAGCATAATTACAATGCAAATAATAATTATCACCTCTAGATTTAGAAACCACGGGGTAAAATGGAAATGAAAATTACACGTTGCTGTGATCTACATGGAAAGGCTTAACACTGCTTCAACTGATGCTGTGGGGACAGGTAAATGAATGAAAAATACTGCGTCAAGTTTAATAGAGCAGCAAAGGAGATTACAACTGCACTTGGAACTGTTATGGTCTTGGAAAACAGAGAAGCAGACAGCTTATAGAATACTGTGCTGCTTAAAGGGAAATGGGGCACAATGCATTTGTTCTTGCAGTTAAGCACAGTCACTGCAATGTAAGTTGCACAATTAATACTGAACTTAGATCATTGGGCATTTTAGTGATCTCTGGAAAAACAGCTCCCCTGAGGCAGCAGGCAGATGGCAAAAATTAGACTAACCCACAGACTGTCCTGAATATCAAGGGACAGTGGCTTTAAGCTGAAAGAGGTTAGATTTAGATTACAAGTTAGGAAGAAATTCCTGCCTGAGAGAGTGCTGAGGCACTGGAACAGGCTGCCCAGGAAGGTTGTGGCTGCTCCACCTCTGGAAGTGTTCAAGGCCATGAGATCGCTCTCCCAGATGAGACTCTGGGAAACCTCATGGCAGGAGAATTGGAACTAGATGATCTCTGGCATCCTTTCCAGCCCAAACCCCTCTATGACTTTCTGATGGGCCCCTATTTTGGGGTAAAAATCAGTGACCTGGTGATTAGCAGTTACAAACTGATATTTCTTTTAATATCCATCAGTGAAACTGCATCATACTCTCATCATTTCCTGTGCTGAAGGCTGGATGCCCATGGGCACAGCCTTTCCCAGAGTTCAGCACTGTCCTGGATGGTACCTGGGACGTATTCTGCTCCAAGTCAGACTTGTTGGAAATGGCAAGCACTACAGATGTTACACAACCATGTGGTCCCCTCCTCCCATTTGCCATGGCAGCTGGCAAGTACAACACCCACAGCTGTACCTTGCCCTGTCCTGTCCATGAGTGTCTCCCTGAGGACAGTTTTTTGTCACCCAAGTCGCAGGTGCACAAATGGGGTGACATCAAATCCACACATGAATGAGAAGCTCCTCACTTCCTTTCTAACACTGCTCAAGCGCCAGCTGGCAACAGCATGCACAGGAATTTAAAGATGGCAAAATGGCTTTTCAGCATGAATGAGGCAGGACACTGAAGAATTCTATTTCTGGAAGTCCTCCTCTGTCCTTTTAATGGGTTTCTTCCTTTACCCCTTGCAACAGACTACTCAGTATGCTACTGTGTCCCCTAAAAGAGTATATCAAGACACTGAGAGAGAGAGAGGAAAAATGCCTATCTGGCTTTTGCTAAATTAGGCTTTTTGTTCTCTGTTCACTTCATGCATTTTCCTGTTTCATAAATCTCAAACTGGAAGCCCTCCTGCATGACCATCTCTCAGCCAACCTCTCTCCTGTGGCATTGAGAAGTAACCAAAGGAAAATACTGCCAACACTATTATCAGCTGGGACCCTCAACCCCAGAACACACACATCCTTCTGTGTCCTCCATTATGTGTGAGACTCCTCTCAGCTGACTTCAGATACCTATGGAAGGCACATGTACACCTGAGCTACTCGCTCCACTCTCCCAGCTGAGGCCCATGAAAAATGGGCCCTGGCAGGTAACCCACATCCCACGTATGGTAGATGCCTTAGATGATGAGTTGCCCTTTTGTACTGACTATAGATAACACTTCTAAACAGCCTGTCCAGCATTTCACAAGTGCTTTAAGGCAGTTACAGGTTTACCATGGGATCACACTGTACCCCGTTGTACATGTTAAAAATGGGATGCTGATAAAAACTAACGATGGCATTCATCATCCTCGCTTGAGACATCTGCTGTGCAAACTTCTGTATCTGAGACAGTCATTTACACTTTCTGCATAGTTAGTAGACAGAAAAAAAGACATTTCCATAGCACGATTTGCCTCCTCCTAAAGTAGATGAAAACAAGCCAGATGAATCACCCTCTCCAAGTGCTTGTTTCTCTCTTCCAGCTCTAAACAGTCTGCGGCAACAAGCTCAGAAGTAGGTGTCTCTAGTGTAGGTGTCTGAAGCTGAGTGAGATGGGTTCCACCTCGCCACTGCTTCTGTCAGAACAGAGTAAAACCACCACCAGCAGCAGTGGAAGGCTCAAAGCTGGTTCCCACCACACAAACATACTTAGCAGTCATCAGTTAACTACTTCAGTTATTGCCACCTTGACAGTAACTGAAAGAGGCATTACAAAAGGGCTGGGTGCCCTTGCCAACCGTTCAGAGTGAGAAAGTGACACTCACAGTCTAAGGTCCTACCTATTAGGAAGAGTGACTTCCGTCTAGTGATAGCTCACAACTCTGTCAGCTTCCTTAGGCTGTGAATGTGTTTCAGCTAAGCAAGTTCCTAAAGAGCTCCTGAAACCAGGCTTCTGGAAACAATTCTGACAGAAGAAAGAATCCTCACAGTTCTCTGTGGTGAATGAGCCATCCTGACGGCTTTCCATTTTGCCAGGTTCTTGAATGCTTTGTAGATGCTTGGCATTGAACAGATCAAGTTTGTAAAGCTTGCAATGGAATCATAGAGTCATAGCATCATTGACTTTGGAAGAGACCTCCAAGATCATAAAGTCCAGCTGTTGACCCAACACCACCATTTCTTCTAAAACCCCCAGGGATGGCAACCGCCACCTCCCTGGACAGTCTGTTCCAATACCTGAATAAAATCTTTTGGAAAAGAGTTTTTCCCTACTGCCCAGACTAAACCTCTCTTAGCACTACTCAAGGCTTTTTCTTGTTCTATTGCTAGTGACTTGGGAGAAGAGTCCAACTCCCACCTCCCTACAACCTCCATTCAAGGAGTTGTAGACAGCAATAAAGTCTCCCCTCAACAACCAGACTAAACAAATCCCATTCCCTCAGCTGCTCCTCATAAAACCTGCCCTCCAGGCCCTTCACTAGCTTTGTTTTTCTTTGGACTATCTCCAGTACCTCTGTGTCCTTTTTGTATTGAGGTGCCCAAAACTGAACACAACATTCAAAATGAGGCTTCATTAGTGATGAATACAGGAGGACATTCACTTATTGTTATCAAAACCAGGGGAGAAGGAGCTGAGGTGAGTCATCCAAGACAGTGCATGATCCTCCGTATAATTAGAGCTCTACAGACATGTAACATGCTGGACTATGGGAGCTGGACACTAAACAAAGTATCCTCTAACAACCCTGAATGGTGTTTGCTGTCCTATTCACCAGTAATTACTACATGGAGAGCTCAGTGGGATACCACGGAATCACAGGATTATTGAGGCTGGAAAAGACCTCTGAGGTTGTCAAGCCCAGACTATGACCTAACATCACCACATCAGCTTGTGCCAGATCCAGTCTTCCTTTAAACACCTCCAGTCATGGTGATCCCACAACCTTCCTGGTCCATTTCAATGTGTGATCACCCTTTCCATGAGGAAGAACTTCCTAATATCCAACCTAACCCTCCCATGGTGCAGTTTCAGACCCTGCCCTCTTGTCCCATTGCTAATTGCCTGGGAGAAGAGCCTGACCCCCACCTGACTACAATCTCCCTTCAGGCAGTTGTAGAGAGTGATAAGGTCCCCCCACAGTCTCCTCTTCTCCAGGCTAAACAACCCCAGCTCTCTCAGACTCTCCTCATCAGACTTTCCCTCTAGTGCCTTCACCAGCCTCACTGCTCTCCTCTGGACCCATTCCAGCTCCTCAATCTCTTTCTTGTAGTGAGGGGCCCAGAGCTGCACACAGTACTTGAGGTGAGGCCTCACCAGTACCCAGTATAGGGGGAGAATTACACCCCTACTCCTGCTGGCCACACTATTCCTGATACAAGCCAGGACACCATTGGCCTTCTAGGCCACCTGAGCTGGCTCATATTATTTCATTTCAGAAGTCAGGAATCAACACGTCTCAACCTTTCCAAAGCCAAGTGAAACCATGCACAGCCTAACACCTTCACCAACGTGTATCTATTCCTTCCCCAAGTCTTTGTCAAGGCTGCTTGCATCACCTGTATCCTCCTCTAAATCCCACTAGTGCTCTTCAGAAGGCAAAGAATCTGTTCCTGGGCACCATGATTCTTGATCAGGTTTGTGTCCTTCTTACACCCAGACCCTATTAGGATTCAAAGACACACTTGAGAGCTTCCATCTCTCATTGTAAGAGTAATTTCCAAGAAATATTTCCATGCAGGATTTGAAGGAGTCACTGGAACAAGGATTAGAATCTCGTATCCTCTCTGGACAAACAGCTTCCTCACTCATGCTTTCCCAATAAAGAACAATGGGTTTTATTCTGAGCAGACCAGATTTGCCGAGTTCCCCTGGCCTTGAAGAGACTGTGAGTTAGGGCACCCTTTTGGGCAGATGAGATCCCTTGCCTTCTAGCATGGGGGTGGTGGAAGACTGCTCTATGTACTGAACTACTGAAAAGGAGCACATAACAGGCTCCACTTCTCGAAGGAAATATTTCACAAAGCATAAAGGGTCTTGGCACAAAGCACAGGGCTCTGCTTGGCATTACCTGCTGGGCAAGCTCGATGATTCATTCTGCAGCCTCACTGGTGTCCTTTGATGGGGATCAACAAGCACGTTTATAAAAGAGATGCGGTTTCTCTTTCTAGGGTTTTAAGGGGCTTCTAACAAATCCCCTCTCCAAAGGTCTGGCAGAAAACAAGCAGCCAGGGAAGGTGCTGGAATGGATAAAAGGCTCAGTACAAGGGAGGAAACCAGTGAGGAGTAATTAGAGTTTCAGCTCTGCAGAGGTCTGCGGGAGCTGTACTCTTCACCATAACCATAGGTAACAGGACCAAGGGGGCACCAGTGATAGTTTCCTAATGACAGGAAGTTAAGCAGATCAGGAGGGGTAAGGGCCAGCTGTGAGGGGTGACGGGCTACGTCCCTGGCTTATAAATGGGCAGATGGAGAAGTCTAACACAAAGAGGTGCAGATGGAAGCGGAACAACCCACATGCTACACGCTTGGTGACAGGCTCTGACCATTGCCACCAGGGCTCCTGAGCTCCTCTCAGGCTGTTCCAAAAAAAGGGCAGTGTGCAGGAGCCACCAAAAAAGCAGAGCAACTGCCAAAAATTGCTCAGAACAAAGCAGAAAGCAGAGGGGGAAAATATGGTTGATTCCTACATCTGGGGAAACTGCAGCTGTCAGCACACCCACACAGCAAGAGGCATTGAGGCTGCACCTTCCCAATCAATTCCACCAAGCTGGAGACAGGACCAGAAGGGCCTTTGGTCAGGCCCCATGTGGCAATGTGTGATTTTTGAGGCAATTGTTCCTGTGGGGAAGCTTTGAGTCCCCATGGGTGGCTGGAGGGTGGATCTGTAACATTTACTCTTGCAGTGACTCCGCGTTTGTACACATTTCCCCAACTTTCCAATGAGTGAAAATCTAACAGACCAGTATCGTAATTTTAATGAGTACCAGTTAATGTGTTGTAATGGAAACACAACAAACCTCAGACAGAGCATAAAGCCTTTATACCTTTACTAATGGTAGAAAACCTTAATAAGGGTATAAAACCTTTAATAAGGGTTTATAACTTTATTTGAACAGTTTATAATGAGACTATTTGGTCACAATGGCACGGCACGTATGGATTTTTAGATGCTATTTGGGAAGCTGCGAAAGTTTAAAGCGCTTCCTTTAAATACTTTGCTTTTACAGTAACGGATAAAAATAATTTTACTTAATTTGATCACGGAATGGCATGACTAAATTAAGAATAAATCAATACAGCAGATGGTTTTAAAATCCACAGCAGAGGTTACTATAAAGAACAAAACCAGGATATTAACCTATTAGGTCAGAAGGTCTGAATGTGCTTGAGGCTGCAGAATAAGGGTATCTGGAAATGAGCAGAACTGCATGAACACAGATTCGAAGCAAGAGCAATTCATTCTGAGTTCAGACCTTATGTTGCCCTTGGAATTTGTGATATAAACGAACTGATTATACAAAGTGTTAACATAATCTCTGTAGGATATTCAAATGTATTTGATCATGTGACCTTAATTTCAGCAGGGTAGGAAAGAAGTTTCTTGGCTCACTCCTAATACTGTCCTCTCGTCTGTAAAAGTCTTTCCTGTATCACTGATACCACCAGACCATCCACACAAAATGGTTTAGGCAGGAAAAGACCTTCAAGATCATCAAGTCCAACCATTAACCCAAATGTCTGAAGGCCACTGCTAAACCCTGTCCCTAAGCTCCATATCAACATGACTTCGAAACACATCCAGGGATGCTGATTCAAACCCCTCCCTGGGCAGCCTGTTCCAAGGCCTGATGCCCCTTTCCAGGAAGTTTTTCCTAATATCTAACCCAAACTTGCCCTGATGCAACTTGACACTTCATAGCTTAGTTTGTATCAAACGGTCATAGGTTTCTTGCAACAGGTAACTCCCACATCCTAAAGAATTCCTTACAGATACAGTGTTTTCTATCCATAATGGTTATCATATCATAGTTCTAGGTTTATCCTGCTCTAAAAATGATACCTAAGCTTATTAAGAGTTAGAATTAGATGATCTCTGCATATTTGCTGAAGATATGCTAAATTCACCTCTTTAACATATATATGGTTTTCTTCCTTCAGCAAATACTCCAACAAGGCTTCCCACAAAATTTATATTCTAATTCCTGTTAGTGATACAGAGAGAGATGAAAAATTATCAACTCTGTACTGCAGCAATTTGATCTTTAATCAATTTAATTAATCTTCAGAGCAGCTACTTAGAAATTCTATTAAAAGTGCTGCTTTTGAACTGGCCTCATTAAAATATGATATCACACTTCGAATTTTGTGGGATGGGGAGTTCACCTAAATACTTCCCTTTTTATTATTAATCAGAATGCATGACTGGAGTCCGGGGCAAAAATTAAAGGTACTGGGTGCGTATTACACGATCAGCATTGTGGTAGTGGAAAGTAATTATAATAAAAGCACGTAAAGAATAATCCTGATTATGAGAAACTGGAAGAAGATTTTGGGGTTGTTTTCATTATTCTGCATTCCCTTCTTGCACTGAAGCTTTACAGTCTGCTACCTGCTGAGGTCACTGGGAGCTTCACCATTTAGTTTGAGGAGACCAGCATCTCTGTGGAAGCAGAACCTCCATTGGAACAAAAATATCCTATGACCAAAATTGTGTTTCTGGGCAAATTCTTATCAGAGGCTGTGCAAATTTCAACCTGAACAAAGGCTTGAGAGGTGATTTGTCTGTTCTGGTGAAAAAAAACATCCTAGCCTGTGTTCTCTGCAGGAAGTTACTGTATTAATTAGCCAGACATGCCACGTATCTTTCTTGACTCATAGTTTTTTATCTCCAGGGATATTCAACTACTTTACCATAGCACAAATAGCATATTCGTATCAGGACATATAAACAAGTAGACATATATTAAGAATAAAGTGAATTCAGGCTAACTCTGGAGGCCATGCTGGCTGTATTTTGTCAAAACAAAGATTATGTTCTTTTTCTTTTCTGGACCTTTCCAAAACTCAGAGACACTTGGCTTTCAAGTGAACACAAGGCAGAAGGATTTGCTACAGTACATTGGTTTCTTGGACACTGATTTCTAACCTCCAACATAATGCTTTCACAGCTCCTAAGTTCAGAATAATCATAGAATCATAGAATGGTTTAGGTTGGAAGGGACCTCAGAGATTATCTATTTCTAGACTCTCTGCCATGGACAGGGACACCTCCCACCAGACCAGGTTGCCCAGAGTCCCATCCAACCTGGCCTTCAACACTTCCAGGGATGGAGCAGCCACAACCTCCCTGGGTAGCCTGTTCCAGTGCCTCAGCACCCTCACTGGGAGGAATTTCTTCCTAAGATCTAATCTAAATCCCCCCCTTTTAGCTTGATACCTTTCCCCCTTGTCCTATCACTACATGCCCAACAAAAAGTTCCACTCCAGATTTCCTGTAGCCCCTTCAGGTACTGGAAGGCTGCTATGAGGTCTCCTGGAGGACTTCTGTTCTCCAGGCTGAATAGCCCCAATGCCCTCAGCCTGTCTCCAGATAAGGCAGTGGGAGCATCTGTTATCTGCTAACCAATAACCAGATATAAGTAGGGAAACATGTTCTGAAACATGCTTCACACAGTGATTGGAGTAATGCACGTAAACCCAGAGAAGTGCCCACATGACTTGCTACAAAAGGATGTGCCAGAAGAAAGAAGAGGATGCCTCTCTACTTCTTACCAGTGAGATTGGCAAAAGCTGAGTCTCCTTTGATAGCAAAGTTGTTTTGGGTAGACTTATGTTGGCACCGAGGCACTCAGAAAGCTGAGCAAAAATATGTGTAAACATTCAAGTTATTTTCTCTCTGATCATTTCCGCTTCCTGTTGTGGGTTTTTTTTCCAGTGGGAAAGGCTTTTGCACCCTGCTTACCCAAAAAGGACAACTATGTGCAGGAACACAGAAGGCAGACTCATGCCTCTTTCAGCCATAAATGCAACAAAGATCCTTGCTGAGATTTGCACTAGAGATTTCCAGGTGATTGTGGAAAAGGCACATCTGTATTTTTCATACTGAATTGCAAAGCTTACAGCATTCGGGTTTTGGGTTTTGTTTGTGGGTTTTTTTCATTTTGAGGAAGTCTTTGGCCCAAAATAGTGATATTGAGCACTTCAAGAAGAGCTAACGTACACATTATATACAACCCTAGTGCTAGATCCCATAGTGAAATTAATGCCTTGAGTAGGACTCAAAACAGTTGTAGGCTACGTAACCTGCATTATGCTTAGGTAGAGTGGACTCAAGATCCTGGAACTGGGCAGTAAACATCAGAGGTAGTCCCTGACTTCTCCAGTACATAGTGCCTACAGATTTGGTGAGCAGCTCTGCCTAGAAGCAAGACACTTCTGCACTGCTAAATCTACCTTGTTTTCTGCTGCCTTTGATCTGTGCTGTGGTGGCTGGCAGCAAAGCTTGGTGAAAATTACAAAGTAAATCTGCTCTTTTATTGGCCAAATTCCTGCTTCTGCAGGATGCTATCCAGGTCTGCAGTGGTATCTCATGGTTTATAATTAACAAAGATTAACTGGGCTGTGGACTCAAGGTTGGCAGCGCTACTCCAGCCATGTGGATGGAGCTGCTTAGTATAGAAGTGAATGTGCTGTGCTGATTACAATGTCCTAGGAAAGCTGCAACATAAATAATGCTGTATGAGGCTTGTGACTGGGAAATTGCTAGGAAATACATGTGGAGATAGCACAGACTTTTATGGTGAACTCCTAAGTCTTTTCTGAACTCTGGCTCTCACACCAAACTGCTTCTATACTACAAATTGTGTTGCTTACAATGGTCAGCCAATAGGAAAGAAGGTCAAAATTACTTCTACAAGAATTATAAAATGGAAATGACAGTGAGTGATACATTCTAGTGATTTCATGCTTATTTTGTACTAGTTCTTGTTCCAACTTCTCATGGGAGAAATCTATAATTCAATAGATGGATTAGTAATCTGCTTACTCTTTGAGAGCAAATGCCTAAATTGGTTGAACATGGCTAGAAAATGCAGCTTGCTTCATTTAGGAGTGAGTGAAATGTAATAGCCTGTGATCCACAGAAGTCTGAGAATGGTTGCTGCCATTCTTAAGCTCTGCCACTGTAACTGAAGCTAAGGTTTGTCCATGGCGCATACACATTGGCTCATTTCAGCCACTAAAGTAAAGAAGCTTGCATAAACCTTTAATTACTTACCTTCTGCTTCATGAAGCATTTAAACTCCTGCTCTGGCATTAGATTGGTAACACCAAAAATGTTCTAACTTTATTTTTGTATCATTTGGAGAGGTACCACACAGTGCAAAAAGCAACGAGTCACCTTCAAACCAAGCTTCTGTGTTTGCAGGGGCAAGACAATAAATGAAATGACCAGTGGGACACGACATGTTGGCAGGAATCCCCAGTGAGTAAGCCAAGCACAGCAAAGAGCAGCTCATTTTGAGGAGGTTTAAAGCCTAAGAAAACCTAGTGCCATTCAGGAAGGGAGCCAGGCACTATGAAGCAAGAAGCTCCTCACACCTTTGGAACAGGACCATGGAAATCTGCTCAAATGCATTGTTGTGTTAGCTGAAAATGCTGCAAGGAAAAATAAAATGGGGCAAAAACTGCTCTGGGACAAAGCCAGAATGTCATTAATGCCTATATCACTTAACACTCAAGATCCACTGAAGGTATCAGAAAGGGTATCAGTTTTCCATCAAGGGAGTTCATTGACTTCAATCTGTATCAGTTAGTTCCAACCCCTCTGCCATGGGCAGGGACATCTCTCACCAGATCAGGTTGCCCAGAACCCCATCCAACCTCTCCTTGAACACTTTCAGTGATGGAGCAGCCACAATCTCCCTGGGTAACCAGTTCCAGTGTCTCACCACCCACGTCGTGATTTAATAACCTAAGATGTAGTAACATGGCAGATACCATGGTTAGCAACACACAGCAAATTTACATCTCAATTCATTTTTGGAGCTGCACACAGACTTGATGCCATTACCTTCACCTCTACATCAATCACTGCACACTTAAAGTACAAACAAGCATTGCCTGTCTACCCAAACCTTTAGACGTTACCAGCAAAGCACTGTCAGTAGTGACACACTAATATCCAGGGATATATTTATGTAGCATTTGAGCTTATTTCCCAGAAAGGAAGTTTTAGTAGGAACCTGAAGTAATTGATTTCATTAAAAGAAATCTTCTCCCACCCTTATTGCATCAATTCATGACAGTGGCCTCCCATAGCCAGAAAACGTGTGGGAAGTTAGAGGGCCCATGCATATCTACTGTAAGACTTTTCTTGCCTGCTCTGTGAAAAGATGTGCTGCTTGTTTTTAGATAAGTTGCCTCATCATGCAGTTTCTTGGCTGCTCCCTCTGCAAAATGAGGATAAAAGTCATCATATTTCTTAAGGAACCAGACTGTTGCTCATCAGAGTTTTTGCTGTGCTTGGGATCTTCAGCTTGTGCTTGCTAAAGAAGTGAAAAAGATTTATTATTAAAGTGATTACTGTGCAGATACACTTGGGATGAATTCTCTGCAGTCATGTAAATACATTAAAGGCCAAATTAATTTGCCACTTGTACAAATTCCCTGTAACTCCAGACAAGTTACTCCAGCTGAGCACCTAGCAGAATTTGGTTCACAGCAACTCAGTTTAGATATCTAAGTGTAATAATTTTAAGCAGAGGCATCAGTTGCCTTATAACCAACTTAGAGTATCACAAGTCACTCTTCCTGACAGAACAGCACAGAGGGAACATGTTACATGGAGATACTGCCATACTATATCCTTGGTGCTGGAAGCTAGGAGTAAGTAGCTCTAAGTACAGGCTATTTAAGTAGAGGATGGGTTTTCTCTAGCAAGGTGATTGTCTTGCAGCTTCTCATGAAAGCTGATGTTACCCATCTCTGTTGGCTGGTGTAAGAGGAATGGTCACTGGGATGAGAATGGTGGAAACTGGTGAGAAAAATAACGAAAAGACGTACAAGCACAAATCAGGCACTGAGCCTACATTTCCAGAAATACGAAGTGTGGGCAATGGAACCAGGCACAGAAAACATATGGTATGGTTACTGCCTGCCTGGGAGATGCATGTAGATACAGTTGTCTTGAAAAGTGCTAGTAGAGCAGGCTCAGAGCATACTGAAGATTCAATATCTGAAATAATTCGAAATGGCAGTCACGCTTCTGAAGGCACACAAAGTCCTTGTCTCACTTTTAAAGTTACTGCATCGACAGGATGCTGGAAGGCTTTACAGCAATGCATATCAATGAAAGGCTCCTCTTGGCTAACTCTCTTGGAGTGAAGCATATTCCTAGTGGTTCTGCCAAAGATCCTTGAAATGCTTTGATGGTGGTTGATGGGGGAGAAAATAATCCTAACTATGAAGCAGAAGAAAGCTGTTGCTGTCATGGTCTTGCAGCACTGGCTGTGCCTTGGGCTACCAGAGGTCTCTAGGAAGGCAAATCTTTGACAGAGGTAGGGCAATGGGACCAAGGGGTGTGACCAATCCATAGTATGTCTGTTGCATGTAACTACATCTTGTCTTTTCCAGGTGGCTCTAAACACCAGGTGGCAAAATTAGTCAATATTAGTCTGAAAGGAAATATCAATTGATTTGGAAAAAAGAAGCTTGCAAACAAACCCAGCCTGTTTTATTAAAGGGAAGCAAACAACCTCTTACCTGCCTCTGTATAACCTCTGGACCCTATCACAGACCATCATGGCAATTTAGATTTTTCCACTAGTGAGAAAGGAAAAAAAGAATATGAACAAAGGAAGGAAAAGTCCAAGTATGTCACCAAAGTCCCTGGTGGGTGGCAATAGAGTATATGAGAGCTGATGTGCAGAGTAGACATGGAAATGTTTGAAAAGATTCAGTTTAACAGCACAGGGATAGACTGTACTGCTTGTTTCTTTAGGTAGGCAATAAACTGTGGTTGAACTGATAGAAGAGGAATGAGATGACCCAAATTTCAAAGCTGCAACCTGGTGGGTTATTATTATTTATGACTCATAAAGTATGTGCAGTGCACCAAAAGAAAGGGAGATGAGCTCCTTGCCCAGAGGAGCCTCCAATGTGAACCTTGAGAGAAACACTCTGCTGTGGATGGGGCTGACTCCAAAGGCTTTAAAAAAATCATAGTAATAAAGATCTGACCTGTTTTTCTTTAGGTCAGAAATCCAAGATCCTTTTTCCTATCTCTACAGCAGGTGGTTTGTATCTTGGGGGAATGTGGCAGCTGTATTCTCTATGAACTGAAATAACAACCTCCATGTAGTCCTGGTTTTCCACTTGCAGACTTTAGCTCCTTTCCCCTCTTGGGCATTTCTGCATTTTCTCACTTTCTCCTCCACAGAACTACTGCTACTATGTTTTCTTCTTCTTTCTGTTTTTCCTCAGTTTTTCAGTTTTTTCCTTTTCATGAGCTTTTTGTGGTGTCTCACATTCATATTTTACCTGTTACTGTTCAATCATTCTCTTTTTGGAGGTGTTACACAGAATCACAGACTGGTAGCACTGGGAAAAGACCTCTGAAGATCATCTAGTCCAACTCCCCTACTAGAGCAGGGCCATGTAGTGAAAGCAGGATCATCTTGAGTGTTGTTCCTCTTTGCCTCATCTTGCTCATCCCTTTCTGTCTCTATTCCCTTCTTCCCTCCCACCCAACCTCTTTCCTCTTACCAACACCATCCTCTCAACCAACTATCATATCTCCCCATATATCCCCGAAACCAGTGACTTTCTCTCCTTCAGGAGCCGAGCTCTCTATCCATCTCTGATGCATTCCTCTTCCTGACCTGCACCGTCTTTCTGGTCCTTCTGCCCCCATGCCACCCCCTGCACCTCACCCGATCTGCCTCTCTAGGATATGGCCTACAGGTTTCTACCAAAAATTGCTGCTCCTTGACCAAAACCTCTCAACCAGCTGCACCCAGAGCTTCACAACTCTCCAGGAAACCTTCTTGAGCCCTTTTCAAGGTCTCTGGCCACGGTTTCTGAGCGTCTCCAAAAATCCTTACAGGTTTGCCATCCTCCCACTGCTGTTGGGCTCGTAATGTCCCTCCTGGCCCCAGAACCGCTGCCTCACCGCCCCCGTGCAGCCCGAGGTAAGAACAGACGGCTGGACACGGCGCTGCGTTCGTTCCGCCTTTCGACGGGTAGATCCTCCCCACACCAGGAGGCTGGGGCTGCTGCGGGATCCGAGGGGATCCCCGTGAGGGGGGGACCTGTCTCTGGAGCGGGGCGGGCGACAGCGGTGGGAGCTGCAAGGAGCCGCAAGGCACCGCCGAGCCCCGCGCCCGGGCACCCCGCAGCATTCCCCGTCGCGGTACCGATCTCCCCATAGCATCCCCTGTAGCGGTACCCGGTGACGGCTCACCCCGTCCGCTCCCGGCGCTCTCCTTTACCTTCCACTTTGGTGAGGGTGAGCACAGGGCTGTTGCAGGCGCTCAGGGGGGCCACCCTGGCCGAGTGCTTCTTCATGGCGAGCCCGTCGCCGGCGGCAGCTCCCCGCCGCCCCGCGCCTACATCCTGCCGCCGCCGGAGTCCTCCCCACTTCGGCTCCCAGCCCGGTTCCTGCTCCGGCTCCCACTCCGCCGCCCTCTGCCGCAGCACCGGGCGCCGGCGGCGGCGGCGG
>VZRI01000053.1:3641-22346 GCA_013397515.1 Upupa epops | reverse complement strand
CAGCCTGGCTGTGGCCCTGAGTGCCCTGGGTTGGCCCCTTCGGTGATGTTAGGCCCTGGGCTGGGCTGGAGGAGCTCAGAGGGCTCTGCTAGTTTCCATCATTGAGTGAAACCCCACACATACAGAGGGGAAAGGGCAGCCCTGGAGCTCCCACTGGGCTCCATGGCACTGCCCTGGTGAGCAGGGAGCACAGACACTCACCGTTCTCCACCTTAGTTCTCAGTTTCCCTTGCTTGGGGTTCTCGAAGAGAGGTTGGTGCTGGAGCTGCCCCGTGGCACCTGCCTGGTCGCTGCAGGACTTGTCAAACAGAGCCCCATCCCCACATGGAGCTGTGCTGGAGAGCAGAACCCCCCCCCCCAGACCCAGTGAGCAGCTCATCTCAGGGTCAGAGCAGAGCAGAGCCTCTGCCTAACCCCACACTGACCTGATGTAGAGGTGGAAGGTCACTCCTCTCTTGATGCGGAGCCTCTGCCCTCCCGCTGGCTCAAAGATGCTCTCCCGTGTGCAGGCAGGGCTGGAGGGGTTGTACTTGAGCAGCTCTCGGTACAGGAACCTGCAAACAGCCCCCCACAGCCCTCAGAAGGCTACTCTGTTCCTCACTGCCTGCCCTCAGGGAACCCCAGCTCTGCCTTTGTCACAGCATGGAGTCCCCTGCTCTGGCCATGAGTCAAGGAAAAGTGTTGGATACTACAGGAAAGGTGAGAGACAGATGGTTTGCTGCCCTGGGGAGGATCTGCTGGAGGAGGGAGGAGCTGAACTGTGTCAGGTTGGGATGGGATGGATGAGATGGGAGGGATGAGATGGGAAGAGATGGGATAGATGGGAAGAACCAGGATGGGTGGAAAGAGGACTGGTTGGTAAGGAAGGGATTGGAAAAGGTGTAACAGGATGGAAGGGACACAATGGGAGAGGCAGGACAGGATGGGATGGAAGAGATAGGATGGAGAGATGGGATGGATGGGATAGGATAGGACGAAAGGGATTGAAAAGGATGAGACAGGATGGAATAGAGACTGGACACGATGGAAGAGACAGGCCAGGATGGGCTGGGAGGGACGGTATGGAGAGGATAGGATAAGAGGGATTGGAAAGGATGGGATGGAAGGGACAAGCTGGGATAGAAAGGATGAGATGGATCGGATTGGACAGGATGAGATCAGATGGAGGGGATAGGCTGGGACAGAAGGGCCGGGCCAAGCACAGAAACCATTCCAGGTTTGCAGAGGGCAGCCTTGGCATCAGAGGGGAAGGAACTTCCCTGGCTGCAGCTTCCGCACCAGTTCTGAGTACCAAGACCCCTTGAAAGTCACCAATCCGGCACGGGCAGCTGGCAGCCACAGTCCCAGAGAGCCAAATCAGCAGCACAACCCCCTCCCTGGGGAATCTGGTTACAATGACAGAGGCTTTTCCAGCCACAGCAAGAGGCCTCTCCCATGGCACCAAGGACTAAAGGAAGACCCCAGCCTCACGGCTCCTCCTGCAGAGCCACAGCAGGGGGTTAATTTTGAGAGGAGAGCTGGAGCTCAGAACTGTCACTTCAGCCTGGCTCTGTGGAGCCAGAGCAGCTCCAGCTCTTGAGGAGGTCAGATGCAGCCCTGGGCTCTCCACGTTTCCAGGTCACTACTGATTTGGGAACTGATCACTTCGGATCAGGAACAACTTCCTTCAGTTCAACAGCACTGGGGTAACTAATGGGGCTGGAGGATCCCACAGGGTAACCAGGAGGATCCCACAGGGTAATCAGGAAGGCTGGAGGATCCCACAGGGTAACCAGCAGGGATGGAGGATCTCACAGGGTAACAGGAGGATCCCATGGGATAACCAGCAGGGATGGAGTATCCCAGCACAAAACCAGCCCAGCTAACAGCCCCCTAGTAAGGGTCAGCACCTTGTGGCAGCCTCTTTGCTGCATGTGAAGCCTTTCCCTCACCTCATGAAGCCTCTTCGAGAGATGATTTCTGCGTGGCAGTCATTCACTGTCTCTCCCTTCAAGCTCAGCTCCTCTCCCTTCACACAGCGATTCCCTGGATGAAATTCGAAGAGGACAAAAATCAGCACAGAGTGGGAGGCTTCATCATCCCTGTGGTTCTGTGCTGGGCTCTCTGAAGCAGCTCTGGACCCACTAACCACCTTCTAACCCACCTCAGTGTGCTACTGGCCTTCATGTCCACCAGGACCCCCTGGTCCCTGTCTCCTACACTGCTCTCCAGCAGGTCAGTCCTCACTCTGGGGTTGTTCTTGCCCAGACTCTACACTGGTTGTAGTTGATTCAACCTCTCCCGACCACCTCCCTCATGCAGGGGGATGGTCAAAAGATCGAGAGAGGTTCTCCTCCTCCCCTCCTCTGCTCTGGAGAGGCTGCAGCTAGACTGTTCTGTCCAGTTCCATGCCCCCCACTTCCAGAAGGACACAGAGCTGCTTGAGAGAGTCCAGCACAGAGCCCTGAGGATGAGGAAGGGAGGGGAACAGCTCCCTGGAGAGGAGAGGCTAAGGAAGCTGGGGCTGTTCAGCCAGAGAGGAGGACCCTGAGGGGATACCCCGTGGATGTTGAGAGCTCTGGGAAGGGTGGGGGTCAGGAGGAGGGAGCCAGACTCTGCTCAGGGTGACCCAGGGGCAGGACAAGGGGCACTGGGTGTCAGTTGGAGCAGAGGAGGTTCCACATCAAGATGAGAAGAAACTTCTACCCAGTGATGGTGACAGAGCCATGGAAGGGGCTGCCCAGGGAGGTTGTGGAGTCTCCTTCTCTGGAGATGTTTATCGCCCCTAGACTATTCCTGTGCCACTGGATCTAGGGTTTCCTGCTCTGGCAGGGGGGGGTGGCCTGGATGATCTTTTGAGGTCCCTTCCAACCCCCAACTGCCTGTGATATCTCAGTATCAGCCGCTGCGGGACTCCACTAGGTCCAGACCTCCAACTAGACTCCAGCTCCCTGACCACTGCTCTCTGGCTTCTACCACGCAGCCAGTTCCCCCTCATTACCCCATCATCCAGACCACACTTTCTCCATCGTGCTGCAAAGACGCTGTGGGAGACTGTGTCCAATGCTGTACTGGAGTCAGGACAGACCACATCCACCTCTCTGCCCTCCTCCATCCAGCTGGCTCTGTCCTCGTGGAGACACAAGAGCCATGGGAGCTCTTCTTGAGCCCAGCAGCCGACTGGAAAGGGCAAGCTGGTGCTGCTCGTACCTGTGCCAATGCTGACTACCACTCCCAGCCCCGTGGATCCTCCACGCATGATGATGGCAGCCAGGATCTTCCTCCCAAGCAGGTTGTGCTGGATGCGAGCAGTGAGGCTGTTGAAGCGCTGGTGGCTCAGCATGGCCATCTGGTCGTGCAGAGTACTGCCGCTCACAGGGAGCTGTGACACGGGACACCAGAGGGGGAACAGTGAGCAGGGGACCTAACGAAAGAGCTGCAGGAGGAGCTGAGGTGAAAGGCAGAGGGTAGGGATACAGGACACTTGAGTTGTAGGGGTGGGGGGTTAACTGCTTAGGGAAGGGTTCTGTCTCCACCTATGCTTTGAGGATGTCACCAGGAGCCAGCAGAGTGAAAGGGGGTGAGGAATGGGCACCCCCTGGGATTGACAGAAAACCCCACTGTAAGGGAATAAATCCAGGGGGATTATGATGGTTTGGGGGAGTCCTGGCTGTCCAGGAGGAGGCTGCTCAGTCCCTCCTGCTACAGTGCTGCTAACAGACAGAACTTCCCTGAGAGCTTCTCTGTTAGAGCTACAACCCAGAACCTGGCTCTGGAGGGCCATCATTGCTCAGAGGCAGTGCAGCGTCAGGGAAACCACACCGATGCTTCATGAGGAGCTGAGCTGACAGAGCAGGGTTAACACAGCCTGGAGACTCTGGGAAAGAAGGCAGACAGATCTCCCTTGCTTGAGAGCAGCCCTGAGGAGAAGGGCTTGTGGTGCTGGGTGATGGGAAACTCAACAGGAGCCGGTAGCCCCGCTTGAAGCCCTGAACCAATCCTGTCCTGGGCTGCAGCAGCAGGGGTATGGCCAGCAGGGCCAGCGAGGGGATCCTCTCCCTCTGCTCTGCCTCTTGAGACCCCTCCTGGAGTCTTGTGAGCAGTTCTGGAGTCCCCAGCATCATAAAGAGCTGTTGGAGCTGGTCCAGAGGAGGTCATCAGGATGCTCAAAGGGCTGGAGCCCTCTCTGCCCTGGGGCCAGGCTGAGGGAGCTGGGGCTGTTCAGCTGGAGGAGGGGACCCCTGGAGGGAGACCTCAGAGCAGCTGCCAGTCCCTGCAGGGGGCTGGAAGGAACTGGGGGAAGGAAAGGCTTTTTAGAGAAGTCTGTAGGGACAGGACAGGGGGCAGTGGCTTTGAGCTGGAAGAGGGCAGCTTGAGATCAGATGTGAGGAGGGAACTCTTCCCAGGGAGGGGGCTGAGGCCCTGGCCCAGGTTGCCCAGGGAGGCTGTGGCTCCTCCCTCAGCCCTAGCAGTGTGGAAGGGCAGGTTGGATGGGACTGGGGGGGGGTACAGCACCCTGGAGTGGGGAGAGATGTCACTGCCCCGGGGGAGCTCTGAGCTCCTATCCCAGAGCTGATGTCCAAGTCATTTTTCTGCTGGACCCAGGCAGACCCCAGCTCCGCAGGCTTCACCTCAGTGCTGTTCATGCCCTCCATGTGCTCAGCCTTCTCCATCTCCCCGATGAGGACCCTGAGGGCTGCGTCAGCTGCTTCCTGCTTGCCCTGCTTTTTACTGTGAGCCATCACCGCCGGGAACCACCGGCCTCCAACCTTCGCCTGATAAACAAACCTGCAGAGAGCAGAGAACCCCCCAACACCTTCACTGAGCCAGAGAGAGCAGAGAGCTGGAGGCAGCTCCTCCTCACCCATGGAGGGGCTGCTCAGCCTGTGGGCTCCTCCTAGTGCTGCAGAACTTGAGGTTTCTTTGCTCTTCCTGCAGGGAATTCCCCTCCCAGGAGAGGCAGCCACTTACTTGGGGTCATGGGGAGGTCCTGATTGGTCAATGAGCTTGAACTCAGCGGCGAAGCCATTGGAGCGGGCGTACTCCAGCAGGCCGCTCACGGGGTTGACGTTGAGGTACTTGAGGAGCTCCCCCACACCCTTTGCTTTGGCTGCCTTGGGTTCCTCTGTCGTCGTGGTGGCAGCAGCTCGTGATCCAGAGCCCTGCAGGGACTGCTCACCCTGGGGCAGAGGCAGAGGGGTGAGGGCTGGTACTCAGCAACCAGAAGAGCTCTGCTGGGGTGAAACTGAGGGGACTGCTCACCCTGGGGTGACAGCAGCTAGCACAGATCTGCTGGAGCTTGTGGTGTGAAACTGAGGGGGACAGGCAACAAAAGAGGAGGGGAAAGGCAATCTAAGGGCTCAGATCTGACACAGAAACTCTCCTGTACCTGTTCAGGCAGGACCTGGGGTGCAGGCTCTCCAGAGAGGATCTTCACAGCAACTTCTGCTGCCATTTGCTTGGCTCCCTTCTTGCTGTTTCCTACCACAGCAGGGAAAATTTGGTCACCCATTTTCACACAGTAGCTGAACCTGACAGGACAGCACAGCACAGGAGAAGGGTTAAACACAACAGTCTCCACCTGCTTAATTCCCCTTCAACTTCAATTCTTCGTTATCTCTTCATTTAAAGCTCCTCAAAGGCCCAAGAAGAGCAGCATCAGGGAGTTTGGAGGCTGCTCCTGGTCTGGCAGAAGAAACAGCAGTGTTTCTCTCGCACAAAGGGCATTGGAGTTGTGTCTATCTGGAAGGGAAATGGCCTTAAGGAGTCCTGTTAAGTCTCCTGGGGTTCAGAGGAGCCTCTTGGGGTCAAGGAGCTATCCAAGAGGCTCCTGGGGTTCAGAAGAGCCTCCTCAAGTTAAAAGGAGCCTCTCTGGGTTAAGAGGAGCCTCCTCAGTTTAAGAGGAGCCTTCCAGGGGTAAGAGCAGCCTCCTGGGGTTCAGAAGAGCCTCCTTGGGTGAAGAGTTGCCCCCTGAGCTTAAGAGGAGTCTTTTGGGGTTCACAAGAGCCTCTTGGCATTCAGAAGAGACTCCCGAGGTTCAAAGGAGACTCCTGGGTTCAGCAGAGCCTTCTCAGGTTAGAAGCAAGCCTCCCAGGGTTCAAAGGAGCCTCCTCAGGTTCAGAGGAGTCCCCCAGGGCTCAGAGGAGCACTCAGCCAGCCCAGGAACATGAGAGTTATGTTGAAGAGGAAGGACTTTAGTGGTTTCTATCACCCCACAGCTCCCATGGGCCCAGTACCTGGGATCATGAGGTGGCCCCTCCTGCGCCAGCAGCTGGAATTGTATTGTATTCCCTGACTTCTGGCCGTACTCCATCAAAACACTGATCGGGTGCTTCCCGGGAAGGAGGTTGAGATGAGCAGGAGCACAGGATGGCTCTGGATGCGATGGCTACGCAGTGAGAGGATTAAGGAGACCATAGGAATTACAGACTAATCATGGTTAGAAAAGACCTCCTAGATCACCAAGTCCCAACCATCCCTGGGGTGCAGAGAGCCTGACAGGGTTCAGAGGAGCCTCCTAATGTTCAGAGGAACCTCCAAAGGTTCAGAGGAGTCTCCTTGGGTTAAAAGGACCTTCTCAGGGTCCAGAGAGGCTCCAGGGTTCAGAGGAGCCTCCTGAGGTCCAGGGGAGCCTCTCGCAGTACAGAGTTTAACCATCCCCACCCGAACCTAACCCCTAAATCCCTGAGAGATTAGAAACCATAACCTGACTTCCTCTCTGCTGCCCCTCTTGCAGGGCATGAAGCACCTTGGCTCCATGGTTGGGAGAACCTTGGCTCCAGGGATGGGGACTACCCCAAAAGATTCTCTTCCTGAGATCCAATCTCAACCTCCCCTGCCTCAACTGCAGACCCTTCTCCCTGGTTCTGACGTTAGGAAGAAGCCAACACCCACCTGTCTGCACTCTCCCTTCAGCTACCTGTAGTGGGCAATGAGGTCCTCCCTCAGCCTCCTCCAAACTCCACCTGCCCAGCTCGCTCAGCCTCTCCTCTTGTTCCCTAGACCTCTCATGAGCTGGGTAGCTCTGCTCTGGACTCACTCCAGCATTTCCATGTCTTCCCTATCATGAGTGGCCCAGAACTGACCCCAGTAGTGAAGACAAGGCCTCACAAGGGCTCCATAAGCCCCCTTCTCATGCTGACCACGCTATTCCTGATCCAGGCCAGGATCCTGTTGGCCTTCGTGGCCACATGGACACTCTGCTGGCTCCAATGAAGCCGGCTGTCTCCTAGCATCCCCAGGTCCCTCTCTGGCCCTCAACCCCCAGCCTGTAGAAGTGCTCATGTTGAGACTAAACCCTTTTCAACCAGTTCTCAAGAGGAAAATAAACCAGCCTCACCAGCTCTGTCTCAGAGACCTCAGAAGGAAGCTGCTCCTCGCTTTTCACCCCAGCAGCTCTCCCGTTCTCTGCTTCACTCATCAGGACCCTCATGGCATTGGCTGCTGCCTCCTGTCTGGCCAGCTTTTTGCTCCCTGCTTCTGCCGGGGGGAAGGGGCGGCCGTTGATCAGAGCCTGGAACTTAAATCTTTAAAAGAGAGAGAGAGAAGTCAAGAGGTAAAAGGAGAGGCTGAACTTGGTCAGGGGAAGTCAAGCAAGAAGCAACTGGGAGGGCAAATGTAGGATGCCACCATGCTCCACTAGGAAAGCCCAGCAGCAACTCTGTTCAATTGGAGTGTTTGCTACTAAGAAGTTTGGGGTGGAAAAGTTTCTCCCTCCCTCCACTTCTCTCTTTCACCCCCTCAGTGACTTCCATCTCCTTCCCCTTCCTTCCTTCTCTTCCCTTCTTCTCCTTCCTTACCCTTCTCTTACTTCTTCTTCCTTCTCCTTCCACTTCTTTTCCCTTTCCCTTCCTTCTCCTTCCCTTCCTTTCTGCTCCTCCTTTCCCTCCCCTTTTCTTTCCTTCCTTCTCCTTCCTCCCCCTTCCAGTGCCTGCAGGTCCCTCAGAGGGTTTGTTCAACCCTCCCTCAGTGTCTGATGCTTGAGCTCAAAGCTCTTGGGTCAAACAGAGTCAGGGTCTCTACCCTCCTCAAGTCCTGAGAGCAGCGCTGGGCCCCTCCCTGCAAGAAGGAGATGGAGGGGCTGGAGCGGGGCCAGAGGAGCATTGAGGCTGAGGAAGGAACTGGAGGGAAAGGCTGCTGGGGAGAGGCTGAGGGAGGACCTTCTCCCTCTCTTCAGCTTCCTGAAGGGAGGGTGCAGTTGAGGGGGTTGGGCTCTTCTCCCAGGCACCCAGCACCAGGACAAGAGGACAGGGCCTGAGGCTGCCAGGGAAGGGTTAGGTTGGAGCTTAGGAAGCTCTGTGGAGTCTCTAGGGCTCCATGGAATGAATTAAATTGGATGTTAGGAAGCCCTTCCTCCCAGAAAGGGGGATCAGAGCCTGGACTGGACTGCCCAGGGCAGTGGGGGTATCCTCATCCCTGGAGGGGTTGGAGGACAGCCTGGGTGTAGCCCTGACTATCCTGGGGTGGCCGCTGGGGTGCTTGGGTGGCCATGGGCTGAGCTGGAGGAGCTCAGAGGGCTCTGCCAGCCCCAGTAATCCCACGATTCTGTGATTTTAAACAAAAAGGCAGTTAATTTTCTTACCGTGGGTCATGGGAGGGTCCACTCTGTTCCAGCATCACCAGGTCACAGTGCTGATAGGTGAACTGGGAGTACTCCATGAGGCCACTCACTGGGTTCTTCTCCTGACAGGCTATCAGCTTCTCCACGGGGGTACAGGGCAGAGCAGCTTCAAACTGAGCAGCATAACTGGGGGAAGGTTGGGAGTTCATGATGGATTCTGACTCATGGGGCTGTTTCTTGATGGTGTTGAGGTTATCCGGAATGTCATCCGTAGCCCACTTGTCGTTTTCTGAGCAATCATAGTTGCTGAGGCTGGAGAACTTCACCTCAGGCTCCTCAGGCAGAGCTGCTTCCACCTCACCGCCACCGCTCTGCTCTGTCTGCCCTGTGGGCTGCTGCCCATTCGCCGCTCTTCCTCTGTCTTCTTCCTCCTCCAATGCAGCCGCTGCTGCCGGCGACGCCACAGGCACCTCCTGAGGACTAGGAGGGACTAGGGGTGGTGGAAGAGCTGCCTCAGGAGTTGGATCAGCTGCCTCAGGAGTTGGATCCAGTGTCTTCGAGAAGGCGCCGCTGGCCTTCAGCCTCATCTGCATACGCTCACGTTTCCTGTTACTCAGGGACCAGCGCGGGGGGTTTGTGTTCTGCTTGTGGACATCTCCCAGCTTCTCCAGGGCACTCAGGAAGGAGTTTACGTCCTTAGCTCTTGAGAAGCCAATGTTCTTAGCCAGGTTGAGCGCCGTTGTCTCTGACACCGTGAACAAGTAGTTGCAAATCTTATCCTTTGTCTCTGCCATTGTGGGATCAGCAGAGGCTGAACTGGTCGAGCTCTGCTCCTCTCTGCTATCACAGACAGCACTGGTACGACCCCCACGTTGCTCAGCGGGGCTTCTTTCCCTGCTGGGGGGGATGAAGGTCCAGAGCGGCGGTGTCCCCCCGCCTTTGTGCAATCTGCCTTCTTTGAAGAGTTTGTAGAGCACGCGGTTAACCTCTTTCTTCTGCGTTCGAAGCCTCCGTGTGATATCATGAACTGTGCAGGCCCTCCCCTCCCCAAGCTGCTGGAAGAAGGACAAGATTTGCTGCTCGCAGTCCTTACCAGCAAGAGACAGACTCTGCAGGTTCAGCCTGATGCTGTCTGGGTCTCTCTCCAACCACTGAGCAGAGCAGAATTGCTGTGAACCCCCTGCCCACGGGTACTTCCAGCCCACCCTGCTGTCACCAGGCTTCCAGCGCCCTGCAGGAGTGGGGGCAGCAGCTCTGGGGTCTCCGCTGAGTAATCCCCGCCTCTGAAGGTAACAGAGCCTGGCACTGTCCCGCTCAGTGAGGAAGGGCTCCCAGCAACGCTCCTGCAAGGCGTGAGGGTGGTTCAGAAGTGCTCGGGTAGCGCCGGAGAGGGTGAGATAGGAGCCTCTGCTGCGGTCAGTGCCTCTGCTCATAGCGCAGCACTGCGCTGCTCACAGGAATGGGGCTGCCTGCCGAATGCCAGGGCAGCAGTGGCGATCGGCTCCACCACAACCAACTGGGAGCTGCTGGGAGGAAAGAACAGGAGTCAGAACATAACCACAGGAGGACAGGGAGGTTGCTGGAACAGAATTCCTTCTACTGAGGTGCTTCCAGCATCACCACCTCCACAGGGTTCTCCACTTCCTAAGGTGGTTAAACTGTTGGGGCTAAGTTATTTGGGTTAAATTAGCATGGTTAAATTACTGGGGTTAAATTATTGAGGCTAAATAATTTGGGCTAAATTACCGGTACTTAATTATCAGGGTTACATTACCGGGGTTAAATTATCAGGGCTAAAATATTTAGGGTTGAATTATTGGGGCTAAATTGTTGGGGTTAAATTATTTGAGCTAAATTATTTGGGTTAAATTATCAGTGTTGAATTATTTGGGCTAAATAATTTGGGCAATATTATCAGGGTTAAATTAATGGAGCCAAATCGTTGGGGTTAAATTATTTGGGTTAACCCTGTTTTCCAGGGTTAGGTTGGAGCTCAGGAACCCTGCCAGACTGAACTGCAGGCTTTCTTTGCAAGGCAGTCATGGCCCATCCCACTGCCTCCTGCCAACAACTCATCCCACACTGATCCAGCTGAGTTTCATGCCTCTGTCCCAGAAGAGAGATGAATCCCAAATCCACATTGTCAGAGAAACTGGGACAGCAGGAGCTACTGTGGTCCCCCAGGACCTGCTGAGGGAGAATATCGGCCACAGAGCAACAGGGAAACAGACTGCATGTAGGTGAGGATGCTTGGCAAAGGGGTTTGGGGTCTGTAACCCACATCTCACTCCTATCACACACAACTGTGTCCTCTTCGAATTCAGGGTGCAGGTCTGAGCTTCTGATGAGCAGCAGCACTGGGGGGAAATCTCCTCTGAGCACAGATGGTGGTGGAAGCCAGGGAAGAGGGACCCTACAACTGGGACCTGCTGCCAGGGCCTGACCCCCTAGTCCTCCCTGGGGTCACTCAGGGTCTTATCTCCTCCCAGAGCTGGGTGTTCCCATCAGGTGTGACTCCTCCATCCTAAACCATCATCACCAGTTCCGCACAGGGGCATCCCACTGCCCGCTCCCATACCCCGGGGGACTCCCGAAGCGGGTTTGGGGTTCCACTGGTGTCACCTCGTTCACTCACACGGCCTCTCCTGGTGCTCTGGGGGACAACTAACGAGAAAAATCCCTGCCGGCCCCGGGAAGAAGGAGGGTGAAGGAGGCGGTGTTTCCAACTGCGCTGCAAGAACCCTTTCGGTTTCGGTTCCCGTTTGGCAGTGGCTTCCCCACCCCCGGCCTGAAGGGAGTCACAGGCCCAGGACGGCCCCTTAACAACCCCACCAGCGGGGCAGGCCTGGCCCGGGAACCGAACCCCGGCGGAGCTCCGTGCCCCGGTACTGGCAGCCAGTTACAACTCCGGGGGCTTCCGGGACACAACCGAGGACTTCCCAGATGAACCCGGGACTACCGGGATACTACTGGGACACAAGCGGGGCCTACCCAGCGGCGGCAACAGAACGGGAAGCATCGGGCACCACCGCGGCTCGGTACCCGCAGAGCTGCCCACTACTGGAGGCCCAACCGTGACCTCGTCCCGGTCCGCCCAGCCCGCGGCCCCCTTCCCTCCCAGCCGCCCCCTCCCCTTTCTCTTCCCTCCCCCGCGCCCCCCTCACCCGCTCCACTGCTGCCGCTGCTGCGCCCGGGGCCGCGCACTGTGATGACGTCACAAAGCGCACGTCTGCCCATGCGCGGGGAAGGCAGCGCGGCGCCGCCATCTTTGCTCGTGCGGGCACTGGGAGGAGAGTGGGGGTCGCTTCTCCCTCCTCTCCTCGTCCTCTCTCGCCCGTCCCCGGTGGCTGCTCCGACCCCCTTTGGTGTCTCCTGTGAGCTACCCACATGGCCCCAGGAGCTGAGATGAGGGGGCCTCTCGACTTCTCCCTCCTCCCTCTCTCCATGGTCGCCGCGTTTGGGGGTTCCTGTGTGGGCTCCCTTCCTTCTTCCCATTTGAAGTCGTGTTTGTAGCGCGGGAGATGACCCTGTAGTGGAGGCCCGAGGCCCTGACCTCTGCCCCAGGCCCAGGGATTCTATTCTGCCCTGGGCTGCAGCAACAGGAGTGCAACCAGCAGGGCCACGGAGGAGATCCTCCTCTGCTTTGCCTTTCTGAGACCCCTGAATCTTGTGGGCAATCCTAGAGCTCCTAACACCAGAAGGAGCTGGAGCTTTTGGAGCTGGTCCAGATGAGGCCACCAGGATGCTCAGATGGCATCTGTCCCCTCATCAGTCCCCTCTGTCCTGGAGTCAGGGTGAAGGAGCTAGGGCTGCTCAGCTGCAGAAGAGGAAGCTCCAGGGTGATGTGGGGAATGAATCAGAGACTGGGCAGAGCTTTTAGTAGGTAATTTATTATTGCCAGCAGGTTCATGGGAGTTCACACCTCCACAAGTGTGCCCACCAAGCACACCTCCATGCCTCACTTACAAGCAGTAAAGTGCTACATATTAATTACACTTCATCTCCCCAAGGAGACCACTGTGTTCTCCTTACATCGTGATCTCCTCTTTTTATTTTAAACCACCAATATATCTTACCATGTATAACGGTTTCTTCGTTCATCCATCATTTGGTACCTTTTTGCTTCATCTTGCTCCGGCTGGTCCCCTTGCAGGGATGCGGAACCACAGATTAAGACTCCACTTTCACTTTGTAACCAGGTTGCATCTCACACACACACACACACACACAGGCACACAGAGACTCGGCACACAGATACTAGTTTGCTTTATATACACACAAACACATACAGAGACCAACAAACAAGTTATTCCTGCTAGCACATACACCCAAACTGACATACATAAACCCAACGGTTACCTTTATGATGATGGAAATGGTTAATCGCTTTTGCCAGGACTGTAGAGATGTCATTCCAAGCCACCCGTGTGTGGCTATGAACCACCCGTATGTAGTTCCTCTAGTTATCCTTGTCAGGACCCTGTTTATTTCTTCTGCATTGTGATAAACAGTTATTAGCATCTTTCTTCCATTTTCTTGGACCTCTCTCACAATTCTGATCAAATCTTGGTGTTTCATCAATTGTCGTACCAGGGTAAGATTTATTCCAATGGGTACAGGTGATAATTCACAAAAGAGCATAAACCCAGATTTTATTGACTGGTGTGAAATAAGAAAAATCACACCCAAAATCTTATCAAAATGACAAATACCAAGATGAGAATTATTTCTGCTATCTACTCTTTGTCTGTTGTTGTTGAAGCACAAACAGTTTGTAAGCATAGACAACCCTGGCTGATATATATACACAAGTACAGTCTTATGACTGGCATCAGGATGGATTTCGAAGTGACAGATGCCTTCTTCAAAGTCAAGGCAAATGTCTTGAGCATCTATTACATTACCTTCACAAACCATCCCCTCTCATTGCCAACGCAGGACTCTAAATTTACAGTTTGCCATTTTTCATTCATCTTTAGTGTCCGTGTTCTGTGTTCAAAAGGGGAAATCACTGCTTTTCCATGGTTTAACCCTAAGGCAACAGTAGAGTGGATTACGTATCTTGTTGCATTATGTATAGTCAACATGAAGGCAGTGGCAGTGCTGGTGGTAGGTTCATAAGTGAAGTTTACCAAGATTGGAGCTCTATGTCTGTGGCATCATCCTATACAATTTTCGTATCTCAGTAGGGAGGATGCCCTCACTACCTTCTCTTATGATTGATGCAGCCATAGATTGCATCCATAATCGAGCCTGTATGCAACTGAGAGCTAAAGAAACATTATTGTGGAGCACGCCTAGCACATCTACTGTTAACCCATGGTCACGTTCTTCTGTCTTTTCCCACTCTGGTAACACCCTGGATAATAACCATTGGTTATTTCCTAATGCTAGTCATTATGACTTCAAAGGTTGCGGTGGCAAATTTCTTCATCAATATCTCTGAGTAAATCCTGTTCAGGACCCCCAATCCTGTCCCCAAAGTCAAATCCCTCCATGTTTAGCCTCTAATGGGCATCCATCTATCTAGCCACATTGTCCATCCTTTAAAGGAAGTTTTCAAGGAAGGGGAACAGGTGGGTTGAACCTTAGAAGTACTGATTTGCATTAGTACCACAACAGGTTTGAGAGAACATTTTGGATTGAACAACAGAAATTGTTGTCCTGTTTTCCTGATCACATATGGTCCAATTTCATAAATTTTCAGGTGGGACTGCGGTTGGTCTCATGGTTGTACTGGGCTATTCATGTCAGTTATGGCTTTGTGAAACCACTCCCTCTGCTGATGATCTAGTCATACACATTTCACAACTCAGGGTCCACCTAACATAAAAATAAGTGAGCAGCTCAGTGAGTCTACATGTCCCAGTTTCACCACGCCATCATAATACCATCCCGTTGAAATGGTATGAGAACCATCTGCACTAAGAATAATCTTTCCTTCTCTATCAGGAACAATGTTTCCTTTAGGATTATTTGCCTGGCAGCTCCCTGTTATTTTGTCTCCTGTCTTTCCAAGAATTTGCTTCATAGGATCACGTTGACTCTGATCCCATTGTGTTTTCAAAGCGATGTAGCCATAGGTTGTTGCCTTTGTCGCCCATCTCTGTCCCTGTTTTCTCTGTTCCACCCCTCCTTAACTCCAGGCAGTCCTTCTTTCAATGTCCCTGTTGTTTGCATCCTGCACACTGATCCTTCTCTAATCTAAATACCCTTCTCCGGGGTGCTTGCTCTGAGGTAGCTACCGTCACTGTCACTATTAATCTCTCCACCCTTCTCTCTTTCCCTGCCTGTCAGTTTCTGAAAGCTCGCCATGCTTCTTCAGCTAACTTTTCTAGATCTCTCACATTGGGTGCTTTAAGTCTTTGTAATTTTCTCCTAATATCATCAGAGGATTGTCCCAAAAGCAAAGAGACCAGCTGTTGCTGCCCCTCTTCTGTCGAGGGATGCAATGTAGTATACTTTCATGTTGCTGATTTAACCTAAGAATTCAGTGGGGGTCTCAGCATGATTCTGCTTAACGGTCTATAATGTTGACCAATTAATGGTCTTTGGGACCGCATTTTCTAAGCCATATTTGATCCATCTCTGGTACCTCTGTAAGGCGGCATAATCTGCATCATCATTTGGGTCCCATTCTGGATCTGCCAGGGAAACATAATCAATCACCCTTCCCTGAAGTGTAGCAATGGTTATTTGTGTCTGAACTTGAATCCCGGCAGTTTTTATCACTAACTGTGTCTCTGTTGATGTGAGGGCTCCCAGCATGAAGTCATTATCTTTCCACTCTGGGTCTAAATTCTTTATTATTAAGCCAAATTGTTTTGCTGTTCCTATAGGATCATCCCAATACCCTCTCACAGTTTCCTCCCATTCAGCAAGGTCATGTGTAGAAAATGGGGAGCTAATGCTGGCTGCCTCAGTAGAGCCCATAGCCTGTCTCAGGGGGGCCTGTATGATTGGTCCTGCCTTAGCTCTGGTCCAAGAGGTAATGAGGGTGAATCCCCTGTCCTCCCTTTCATTCTTTGTAGTGGTATCAGCACTCTAAGGACAGTCCCCTCCTCCTCCAACTGCCCCTCCTTCGGCAGCTTGAGGTTGAATAAAGTCTCCGAATTCCTCAGTCTCCTCAGGCTGAGAGACCTTATTTCTGTCAGTACACCGCTGCCCTATGCTGCAAGCTGAGCAGCATCGTTTGAGAGTCCCTCTGGTATCTTTTAATCGATCTTTCCTAGTGCTAACACTAACGGGTCCTGCGGGCTCTTATCCCACAGTCCTTTAGCCATTCCGAGTGGTTGCTCAGAGTGAAGAACGTCTGCCTAATGAGCTGCAGTCCAGGTTTGTTCTCTTGCTGAAACGCCGGCTGTTCCAAGGCGGTGTAGTTACGGGTGCCATCTACTGGCCATTCCCCCCGTCCTCCAAGCCATACAGTGGCCAACACTGATTACAAAATTTCATTAGTAACTTCTCGGAGCCCCATTTTCCTACAATTTCCTTCCAGTGTTTCAACACAACATCCCAGGGGCTAGTTTTATTTACCTTGCTCTGAGAAGGGCCTTGTCCAAATCCCATTTTAGCTTTTCTATTCTGAATCTTACGACCAAATCTCCATTTTACCGACCTCCGATCTGACTTACATTTCTCTTCTCTACTACGCCACAGTGACAGGAATCCTTCTTCCCATTCACAGAACAGAGTCAAAATCTCCTCTTGTTCTGGGGCAACTAAGCACCTTTGCCATGCTATACCCCTGTGTCCACCACAGCAACTATATATGAGGTGGCAACTGGCACACCTAATGTTTAACCAGGCAGAGTGGGTAAGTGGGAGCTTTAAACATGGAATCTCAAGCACGGGAGGTGTGTGTGGGGCTGTGTGTGGGGTATATTGGTGGGTCTTTGGTAGCATTCACATACAAAGGGTGACCATTAATNCAGAGACTCGGCACACAGACACTCGTTTGCTTTATATACACACAAACACATACAGAGACCAACAAACAAGTTATTCCTGCTAGCACATACACCCAAACTGACATACACAAACCAACGGGTACCTTTATGATGATGGAAATGGTTAATCACTTTTGCCAAGACTGTAGAGATGTCATTCCAAGCCACCCGTGTGTGGCTACGAACCACCCGTATGTAGTTCCTCTCCAACCCAGGGCCCGTGAATCACCCCTATGTGATTGTGAACCCCCATGTGCTGTTCAGGGGGGATGGATTCCAGTGTTCTGAAACACCCGTGTGTCGTCCTGAACTACCCGTACTTAGTTCAACCACTAGATGATCAGAGGTCCTATATCTAGCTCCCACACTAAGTGTCAAACCCAGGTTCTCCTTCCTTACGGAAACTGTAGCGTGTGCCAGACGTCTCTGCGTGACTTACCACTCGTCCCAGCCGTGGCTCGCTAGACTCCCAAAATTACCTCTCTGCTTCTCAGTGTGGGTCCATCTGTTCCCACAGAGATTGTCCCAGGTTGCAGAGACCCTCTGAGAAAGTCTCTCGAGCCGCGGCAAAGGTGTCCGTTCCCTGCAGCGGTTCCCGCAGACGAGCAGAGGGGCTCCTGTCTGCCTTGCCAAATTGATGTGTGGAATGAATCAGAGACTCTGGGCAGAGTTTCTAGTTGGTAATTTATTACCGCCAGTGGGTTCACGGGGCTTCGCACCTCCACAAGCGTGCCCACCAGGCGCAGCTCCGTGCCTCCCCTCGTTTACAAGCAGTAAAGTGCTACATATTAATGAGCTTTCCCCGTACAGCTATACATATGCACAACCTGTCCTGTTTCACATGCAAATTAGGTCTCCTCCCCTTGGAGCATGCCTTGTCTTTTGTGGTAAGGGTCTTCTGGTGGTCTTGGGAATCAGGCAAGGAGTCTTCTTCACTGTGAACTCGTGAACTGGGTGCCTTGCACAGGCTCAGTGGCTCCCTGCCCGTCAGCATTTCTTGGTCTTATCACCACCATTCCTTGTATTCCCGTATAAGGAAGGCATCTGGCTCCTTAAGGGATGAGACCTCCTCAATGGATAGGGTACACCTGGTCTGGTTTCTTACCTTGTTCAAGACCTGCTTTGTCTTCCTGCTGTCAGATTTCATGAGTAACTACTTTGTAAGCTTAAGGCTATGCTTGCCACCTAGTGAGTACTTGTTTTCTAAGTCTAAAGTTGTGCTTGCCCAGTCAGTCAAGAGAGAGCTCAGAACAGCTGCCAGTCCCTGCAGGGGGCTGGTAGGAACCTGGGGAAGAGCTTTTTACAGGAGTCTGTAGGGACACGATGAGGGGCAGAGCCTTTGAGCTGGAAGGGGGCAGCTTGAGATCAGATCTGAGGAGGAAATTCTTCCCAGGGACGGGGCTGAGGCCCTGGCCCAAGTTGCCCAAGGAGGTTGTGGCTGCTCCCTCAGCCCTAGCAGTGTTGAAGGGCAGGTTGGACAGGACTGAGGGGGAGCACACTGGGGTGGGAGAGGTGTCGCTGTCCCTGGCAGGGGCTTGGCACTGGGGTTGCTCTGAACTCCCTCCCAAGCCAACTCATCCTCTGATTCTGTGACTTTCCCCTCGGCATCCCAGACCCAGGCAGATCCTCTCCGCAGGCAGAACCCAAACCCTCTCCTGATGGAGTTGGAAAAGCACCGGCAGAGAACAGATTGTCCCTGTCTGCTGCTCGGCTGGGTGGCAGCTGCCATCTGCCAGAGGGATCCCAGCCTGGAGGCGGCAGCGGTGCTGGGAGCCAGGCAGGAGCTGCTCCAGCACCACAAGTGCTCTGTGGGGCTCCCAGGCTGCCAGGGCTTGGGGCAGGTGGGAAGCACCAAGCAGTGGCAGCCACGTCTGGCATCACAGAACCATCCAGATTGGGAAAGACCTTTAGGATCATCCAGTCCTACAGCCCCCAACTGCTACCCCGGCTCCTCAACTCCCTGTCTGCAGGGAGCTCTGCAGGGATGGTGCCTCCCCCACCTCTCTGGGCAGCGTGACCCAGGGATCCTCCACCCTCAGCTTCAACAGCTTTGTCCTCAGCTCTGCCCTCACTCTGCCCTTTTCCAGCTTCAAACCAGGATCCCCTAGTCCCGTTGTTCCCTGCCCTTGGGAACAGCCTTTCCAGCCTTCTGACAGCCCCTGCCAGGGGCAGGAAGGGCTGAAGAGGGTGTTTCCCTGCGTCGTCACCGCCCCCCCC
>VZRI01000052.1:305438-365547 GCA_013397515.1 Upupa epops | reverse complement strand
GGGATGCAACAAGAAAAGTCAAGGCCTCATTGGAATTCAATCTTCAAGAGAGGTCAAGGATAACAGGGCTTCTTCAAATACCTTGCACTAGAAGCAATGTAGGGCCACTGTTGAAAAAGATGGGTGCCCTAGTGACAGAGGATACAAAGAAAGCAGAGATACTGAATGCCTTCTTTTCCTCTGTGCTGCTGGAAGCTGTCCTGAGGAGCCCCAGACTGCTGAGGCCCCATAGGAAGTCAGGGCAAAGTGGATTAGAGACCAATTAAGCAGTCTGGATATGCATGAATCCATGGGTTCTGATGGGATGCGCCTGCAACTGCTAAGTAAGATGGCAGAAGTTGTTGCTAGGCACAACTCCGTCATCTTTGGTAAGTATGAGGGAACAAGAGAGGTGCCTGGGGACTGGAGGATAGCAAATGTCACTGCAATCTTCAAGAAGGGCAAGAAGGAGGACCCAGGTAACTACAGACTGGTCAGCCTTACCTCCATCCCAGGAAAGGCGATGGAACAATTTGTCCTGGATGCTGTCTCTAGGCACATCAGGGACAAGAGAGTCATTAGGGACAGTCAGTATGGATTCACCAAGGGGAAGTCATGCTTGACCAACCTGATAGCCTTTTATGGGGCATAACTGGGTGGATAGATGATGGTAGAGTGGTGGATGTGGTCTATCTTGACTTCAGTAAGGAATTTGACACAGTCTCGCATAGCATCCTCATGGCCAAACTGAGGAAGTGTCGTCTGGATGACCAGGTAGTCAGATGGATCGTGAACTGGCTGCAGGACCGAAGCCAGAGAGTAGTGGTCAGTGGGACAGAGTCTAGCTGGAGGCCTGTGTCTGGTCAAGTCCTCAGGGTTTGGTACAGGGACTGGTACTATTCATCAGCTACCTGGATGAGGGTTTAGAGTGCACTGTTAGCAAGTTTACTGGTGACACAAAGCCTGGAGCAGTGGCTGACAGACCAGAGGGTTGTACTTCCATTCAGTGGGACCCAGACAGGCTGGAGAGTTGGGCGGTGGGAAATTTAATGGAATATAACAAGGGCAAGTGTAGAGTCTTGCATATGGGCAAGAACAACCACAGATATCAGTATAGTCTAGTGACTGACCTGCTGCAGAGGAGTGTAGGAGAAAGGGACCTGGAGATCCTGGTGGCCAGCAGTATGACCATGAGCCAGCAATGTGCACTTTTGGCCAAGAAGGCCTATGGCATCCTGGGGTGGAATAAAATGGATGTGATTAGTAGATTGACAGATTCTCTTTCCCCTCTACTCTGCCCTGGTGAGACCACATATGGAATACTGTGTCCAGTTCTGTGCCCTGCAATTCAAGAAGGACACAGAACTGCTTGAGAGCATCCAGCACAGAGTCACAAAGATGGTGAGGGGAGTGGAGCATCAGCCTGATGAAGAAAGGCTGAGGGAGCTGGATCTCTCTAGCTTGGAAAAAGGGAGACTGTGGGTGACCTCATTAGCGTTTATAAACATGTAAAGGGTGGGTGTCAAGAGGAAGAAGCCAGGCTCTTCTCAGTAGCATCCAACGATAGGAGAAGCAACAGTGGGTGTCAGCTGGAACATAGCAGGTTCCACATAAATAAGAGAAGAAACTTCTTCACAGGGAGGACGACAGAGCACTGGAGCAGGCAGCCCAGGCATGTTGTGGAGCCTCCTTCTCTAAAACCGTCCTGGACATGTTCCTGTGCGACTGGATCTGCGCATCCTTCTTTGGCAGAGAGATTGGACTAGATGATCTTTCGAGGTCCCTTTCAATCTCTAACATGCTGTGATTCTGTAAGCAGGGGCAGTACCAGAGCTTTGTTCAGGCTGCAGTGGGTTATCTATGGGTCACTTAGCTTGCCTTTCCCTGATAACTGAGCCTGTCTTTCAGCATTTAATCAGTTTAGCAGGTTCAAGTACCATCATTCATATTTATGACTGGTCTCTGAAGACAGCTATTCAATACCTGTCGTTTGGGAGGAGGAAGTGGGAGGCCATCACAAACCAAGTGACTCAGTAGAGGGAGTTTTAAAAAACAATAATCAGAAAGGTGTTAATATTTTTTCTCAAGGAAATATGAATTAAGTAATAGGGTGGGAAATATTAAAAACATAGTATTAAAAATATTGTATTAGCAAGATTTGAAACTCTAATAGTCCAAGCTGACTGGAGCATGTTTAATGTGCATGCCTTAAATGGGACTTGTGGGACTTCCCACAGCTTCTAGCAGATGAGACCTTCCTAATGACCTCAGTTGTGCAGAGAGGAAGTACTCGACTCTCATTTTGTGTATTGGTGAGAGGCATCTTATTAATGATCTTAACTTGCTCTGCCAGCTATAGAAGTGCTGTCAATCCTTCCTGTAGAAGACAGGTTCTTGTGTTTTCCAGAGTAATGCAGAGAAGTCTATAGTCCTACACTTGTCATGTTGTGTACGTCCATACCCCACATGGGCATGACCCAAGCAGATTCTCAGAGAAGCTCCTAATGTGGAAAGGTGTCTTTGAGCAGTAAACCAGTGCAAGGCATTTCCATTTCAATGGAAACCCTTGTGGTCACGTGGCTCAGTCTGATTAAAAGAAACAACGCACACCCAAACCAAAAAAATTATGCAAACCACCACATCAAAGAATATTAATGGAATAATAGAGATTAGAATAAAATAGGCTTTTTCTGTGTCCCACACACATGGAGACATGCTGGTGTGTGATCTTGAAGTGTAATTCCAATGTGTTCCCATCGTGATTGTTAGTTCCTCTTAAAACCTGATCTCTGAGGGCTGACAGAAATTCTTGGGCTGTATGCTGGGCACTATAGTCTTCAGTGGAATCCAAACAGTTAAATCACTGGTTTTTGTCTTGCACTACCAGGTTAGGTACAAGACAAAGTTTGTATGGAGTGATTCTGTTACCACAAAACCAATGCATGCTCCTTTTCTTTGTGGAGAACTTTGCTGCCCAAAAGTCCCCCAGGTGTTGCATTCTGATATTTTAATCTGCCACATATTGAACTGCTTAGAAAAGCAGTTTGCCTTTTTGTTTGTGGCTAAATCTGTATTAATTAAAGCTTATGAATAAAATATGTTCTTTTAACCTGATGAACTATTTTGTCTATGACACTATTTAAAGTAAATAGATCCTGAATTCTACAGCAGGACCATGCCCTGCATTTTGTGCTGCTGTTTCTTCCTACATCATTTCCTTGGCTGTCTCCAAATATGTGAATTAACACATTTGTGCAATACACTGGACATAATAATCACCACTGCTTACAGTAATTTGATAATTTCTAATGTAATTACATTGATTTAATATTCTGTGTTTATGCATAGTGTGTGCGTTCAGTCCAGTGTGGCCGCAGTCATGTTTGGAAACAGCAATGGGATTCATCAGATATTAGTCCAGGTTATTGGGGTGTTCTAGGATGTTTGTTTACTGGGGTGTTCCACATTACTGGGTTGTTGCAAGGTGTTCTAAGTTACACTGCTACTGGGATATTTCTGTTCCGTTACACTTTGGTTTTGGATGAAGCTGAAGGGAAGGTGGTTTGGGATTTTACCACTGGAATAGCACCAGTTGTTACAGTAATTCAGAAGCAGTGAGAATCCATCATTGAGAACCTCTGTGACCATGATACTGCTCTGGAATATCTTGCATGTGGCATATTTCTTTATCCTTTATTGCTGACCTCAGTGCTCAGTCATTTAGGAATCAGTTGGTCTATTGTGCACCTGGAGGATGGCTGGTAAGTAAAATCATGAAGGCTGGAAAAGATCTCTAAGGTCATGAAGTTCAACCATCACATTATGAGTGCTCTTGCATGGATGTTTGGAAGAGAAGGCAATAAAATATATTACCCAATTCTTCTGATTTTTTTATTTTCAAGGAGAAGCTCATGAAATGAGGCCAGTGTTATAAGTGCAAACAATAAGATATGTAGAAAAATCTTAGGTAGAATTACATTTGCATTCTCCATTACTGGTATGAGCTGAATCCTTGGGAGATCTTCTCTGACCTAAAATTTTGCTGTCTTGATGTACCATTGTATATAGAACTTCTGGGACAAGTCAGTGCCTCTTTGTTCATTTTTTATAATGATAGGTTGCTGACAAAGTATGAAAATATCTTGGATTTTGCTAATTTGTGCGAATAATCAAAAAAGTGTTCTGATTTTAACTTTTAGAAGACTACTAAAAATAAAATGGTGCCAGATGTCACTCTGCTGATAATTTTATCACTTTTAACACGAGCATTTTATTTTGATGATTTCCAGTGGTGGATTCCTTTTCTATAAACAAATAAATGAAAACTTCTGCTCATGTACCGAGTTGCTGCACCTTTGCTATAAAGGAATTTCTTTTCATGAGCCTCTTCTGAAATACCAAAGCAATGCTTTCTGTCCTCATGTTGTGAATGGGAATGGCTGCTATATGGAGAGTAGCTACATGTTTAGTGCAGCATTCTACGCTTTTTTGGTGTGCCTAAAATACAGGTAACTGATACAAGTAACTGTTATATCATGGAAGATGGTGCCAATTTAGCGTGTTGACTTACATGTATTTCTATGCTGTTTGTGGAATTGAACTTCAAGCATAGCTTTGCCTTGAAATGGGCTTTTCCATTTATGTTCCAGCCATGCAGTTTTTACACTCTGCAGTATCGTCGCATATATAACGTCTTGCCGGGTTCCAAAACCCATCGAATCTCAAGCAGGAAATGTACAAATATATTTATAGGGTTTGTTATAAATGATACATGAAATATTTGGTTCCCAGACATCTTGTCTTTTAGCTTGGTGTTGCCATGGGCACTCATTAGTATTCCAGGGAGGCAGAGTTGTCATGGCAAAGTGTGTAGTTGTACCGTGTTCCCATGACAACCTCCACTGTTCTGTACCTTCAGCAGACCCACTAGCAAGTCTGGATATGTCTCAGATGATCTTATGGTAGCATTAATGTTTTAAATAACATTAGAAGCCCAACCCTAGGTGATTAGCAGTGCAAATACATTTGGTACATTAATATATACACCACTGGGAGAAGTAGTGTGGTTTTGGAGTTGAGGAAAACTGTTTTCCAAAAGCAGAGGCAGGGGTTAGCTTGACCTTTAAAGAGGTGAATGCAAAGTCATGGTGGTGAAGCTGCTTTGCATTTTTCACATGTTCTTGTGTGTGTCTGGATTTGAAACAAAAATGTTTCAGCACTGACAGCTCTTGCCTCAAATGACCTTTGTGTAGATCTCAGTGCATGCGAGAGTTTTGGTCTTTGAACCTCCTTTTCTTTAGGAAGCAAAGTATCTTCCAGCATGCAGCTTGCTGTAGTTAGCTCAGGGAGCCAGTTTTATTGCTGATTTGAGATGGTTATCTTTGGATCAGTAAAGCTTTCCCCCAATTGCCAAAGAACTTGTTTTCATGTTGGAAGTGTTTAGAGATGTGGTAGACAAATTCACATCTGTCAGCTACTTGCTAATGACAGGCTGTTTACTTGTCCTTAAATTTTGTTCTCCATTTGTACACAGCTAAGGAGCTGAGAGAAAAGCTGGAGGTTGTTTTGTTAAATGCCTTAACAGATGTGGAGTGCCACACATTTAGGAAGCCAATATGTCTACATAACCTGAATAGATGGGATGGCTTGATACGCCCCTGTACAGGTGCCCATTCAGTGCCTGTGTTCAGTCATAGATATGAACTAGGAAAAGACATAATTAGGTGGGATGCAGAAATCAGCTGAATTTTAAAAATCAAATACCATAGAATCATAGAATCACAGAATGGCTAGGGTTGGAAGGGACCTTAAAGATCATCTAGTTCCAACTCCCCTGCATAGGCAGGGACACATTCAGGAGATAAGGTTACTCAGGGCCCCATCCAACCTGCCCTTCATACACTTCCAGGGATGGAGCAGCCACAATTTCCTCGGGCAACCTCTTCCAGCATCTCACCATGCTCACAGGAAATATTTTTTTCCTAATGTCTAACCTAAATCTCCCCTCTTCAAGTTTACAACCCTTTCCCCTTGTCGTCTCGCTGTGCATCCACATGAAAAGCCCTATCCCAGCTTTCTTGTAGGCCCCCTTCAGATATTGGAAGCTGCTGTAAGGTCACTTCAGAGCCTCCTTCTCCAGGCTGAACAACCCTAACTTGCTCAGCCTGTCCTCACCGGGGAGGTGCTCTAGCCCTCTGATCATTTGATTGCTCTCCTCTGGACATGTCCCAGGATCTTTATGTCCTTCTTATGTTGGGGACGTTAGATCTGGACACAGCACTCCAGGTGGGGGTCTCACAAGTGCAGAGAATCACCTCCCTTGACTGACTGTCAGTGCTGCTTTTGATGCAGCCCAGGACATGGTTGGCTTTCTGGGCTGCGAGCACATACTGATGGCTTCTGTTAAATTTCTGCTCCACCACCATCCCCAAGTCCTTCTCCACAGGTCTGTTCTCAATCCTTTCCCCTCTCAGTATGTATTCATGCATGAGATTTCCTTGACCCAGGTGCAGAACTTTGCCCTTGCCCTTGTTGAACTTCATGCAGTTTGCAAAAGCCCACTTCTCGAGCCTGCAAGGTCCCTCTGAGTGGCTTCCCTTCCCTTCAGTGTGTTGACTTCACCGCACAGTTTGGTGTTGTCAGGAAACTGAGTGTGCATGGAATTCCACTGTCCATGTCACCCACACGTATGTTACAAATAGCACTGGTCTGAGTACTGACCCTTGAGGAACACCACTTGTCACACATCTCCATCTGGACACTGAACCATTGATCACAACTCTTTGGGTGTGACCAGCCAGCCAACTCCTTATCCAATGAGTGGTCCAACCATCAAATCCAGTTTAGAAATCAGAATGTTGCGCAAAAGTGTTGAATGCTGAACACAGGTCCAGGTAGATGACAACTGTTGCTCTGCCTTTGTCCACTGAGGCTGTGACCCCATTGTAAAAGGCCACCAAGTAGGTCAGGCAGAACTTGCCCTTGATGAAACTGTGTTGGTTGTCACCAACTACCCTTTTATTATCTGCTTACCTTAGCAGAGCCTTCAAGAGGATCTGCTCCCTCTGTGACCTTGCCAGGCACAGAAACGATGGTAATGCAATATTCCTGAGAAATAGTGACTGGATACATCTGGAGGAACTTCTGCTTAGCTACCAAACAAAAGGCTTTGTGTAGCCCTGGAGAGCTGTCATGGTTCTGGTTGTTGCTTTGTTTTGGTTAGTGGAGAAAAGCAGTGACTTAAAAGAAGAATTCAAATTATTTGAAGTTTTACACATTAGAAACCGCTTTATCAACTCATAGAACCATAGAATGATTTAGGTTGGAAGGGACCTTGGAGATCATCCAGGTTCAACCGCATGCCGTGGGCAGGGATGGCTGTCGCCAGAACATGTTACCCAGAGCCCCATTCAACCTGGCCTTGAACACTTCCAGGGAGGGGCCAAATTTTATTCTTTTGTTTTATGTTGATAAAGTGGGTTTGCACTCATCCCTTGGCCTCTTTCCCAACTGCATTTAGAATTTTGGTGACTTTTGGAGCCCTTGGAAGCTGTTTCAATTTTCAGATGTCTGTGCTGAAAAAGCCTTTTTGGATATCCTTGCTTAGAGAACATTATGAACTTAAATGTGAATTGATAATCAAACAAGTGAGTTGTGTTTCCAAGTACTGCTGTCTTTTACATCTGAAAGCTGACAGCCAGGATTGTGGAGAAAAGTGAATGCTCTTTGTCTCTCGTACATGTCTTCAAATTAAGTTTGCTTTGGCTAGGACAGCTTTTCACTTTGGCCCCATTACCACTGATTCTTCAGAGTCCTTTCTTATTCTGTGTAAAATGTCTGTAATAAAAGAACAAGGTTGATGTTTTTTTTTTCCTTTTAGAACACTGATTTATACAAAAAGTAAAGGCAGCAAGTGCACTAAGATTAATCTATCCAGAGAAGAGCTGTGCTTATATGAGCAGACATTTAAGCAGCTTTGTTATTTAAATACAGAGAGCAGTAAGAAGGTATAGGAAACTCATTTTTATATATTTTCTTTCCTGTCCATCACTTTGTTCACTTATGACTGAGAAACAAGTTCAGAGAATTGAAGACTGATGGAAATCTGGAAACAAACACTTCTAAAGGAAAGGGGATCATGAAGAAAATTGTCAGAGTTGCGGTGGGATTATGTCAGGTTTTTGTGGCATCACTTGCTGTATTGCTTTCACCCTATCTTTGTACGTTGTTGGCGTTGGGGGCATATGTATTTATTCCTTTCTATATTTTTTTTCATGCCAGTTAGAAGAAGGGTATAGGAGGGAGAGAATAAGACTTCCTAGATATCCTCATAGCTAGAGGAACATAAAACTCCCAAGAGACACTAGACTATAGCCTGAGGTTTTGGTGTTTATACTTTGGAAGATTAAAGAAGTACTTAACCTCCAAGCTTTTCAGAAGAGACTTTTGGCAAGTGCCTTTGTTTTCTGTCAGAAATAGCAGGCCAATGCTCAGGCTCTGCTTGTGGAGGGCATTTCCCTCAAGCGTTGGAATTAATGCACGAAGGAAAAGGAGAGTCCAAGATATCTGACAAGATATAGGAATGAATTACTCTTCATTGTGTAGTCTCACACCCTTAACTAACCTTGCAATCACAGCTGACATTTGGTTATTTGGAAATTTATTGTCCATGATGTTTTTTTTTCTGCAAGCCTAGCAGTTGTGTAACTGAGTAACTCGAGTTAGCTAGGAACTTTAAATCACGAGTTTTGTTTTTCTTCCTGTGAGTTGGAACAATATATTGAAAGCAAAAATTGTTCTCGAAATCATTTCTGTCTGTAGGTGGTTCATAAGCAATTGATATGAAGTGTATGCTCAGAGTATGAACAATTTGTAGAGAACCGTCCGATTCTTTACCAGCAAGAATGTAATCCTTAAGTGTTCACATGAAAAGCTGAATATAAATTGCATAACATAAACTTTTTCTGAGGTGTATCATAATTGTGTTAGTTGCCATTCCAAATAATGCTTGTTTGCAGCAACCAGCTGTGAAAGTACTGATGGCAATGAGGTTGGTGAAGGGTATGAAGAACAACCCTTAGGGTGATGGTGCTATTTAGTCTGAAGAAAAGGAGGCTGAAGGGAGATCCTACTGATATCTACAACTATCTGAACAGAGATTTCTACCTGAAACCACCCTGTGGAGAGGTGGTTGTTGGTCTCTTTTCACAAGTAACAAGTGATGGGGCAAAAGGAAATGGTCTCAAGTTGCAGGGGAAGTTTAGGTTGAACATTAGAAAAAACTTCTTTATGGGAGGGGTCATCAGGCCTTGGAACAGGCTGCCCAGGGAGGGAGTTGAATCACCATCCCTGGGCGTGTTTCAAAGTTGTGTCGATCTGGAGCTTAAGGACAGGGTTTAGCAGTGGCCTTGGGACAGTTGGGTTAGTGGTTGGACCTGGTGATCTTAAAGGTCTTTTCCTGATTGTGTGATGTATTCCAACCAGAGCTGTTAAAAGCATGTGATGTGACCATTTTTTTACATGCTCTTTATCCATTTCCACGCTTGGCAGGTATCCTTCTGCCAAATGTATTAGTGATTAAGTTTCTTCACCAACAGTTTCTTTATCAATTAAATATGAATGTAACTGTAAGTGTAGTCACTGTTGTTAGAATAATGGATGAAATCAGTAGTTCTCTGTGTATTCTTTTTGGGGAGAGTAGACAACATGATATTTCTCTCTGGGTTGCTGTTAGAGAAAGGGGGTGACATGGTTGTCACTTCCATCATTTGAACTTGGAAGCTTCTTCAGAAAGACTTTAGGTGCATCCATTACTTGTATGTGACGAGCATTCAGTCAGGGCTGTTTTGCTTGCTTAACCTTTCTTAATTTTTTTTTCTTTCCCTACAGCACTTAATAAACCATGTGCTTTATTAACTTATCTAAATAGATATTTCTGTTGATAAGTGTGCAGGGTTAATTGCATTAAATTAGACTTGGACCGTTAATGTGCTGTGTGAGCTCTTTCTTTAAGTATAAAGGGGTTTATGCATGGGTGGGGGCAAGGAATTTGGTAAATAAATAAACCTTACGCAAATATACCCATGGAAATTTATGTTTGCCACTGGTTTTGTTGTCCTGGTGTTGGTGATACTCCCCTACAAATGCATGTTGTGTAGAAGCCCATTACTCTGTTCTGAAAAATATTTGTAGTAAATTGTGTAGTGTGAAATGACTGATTTATTTTCAGCATTCTATATGGTCTAAGTCATTAGCTTTAAAAAAATATGAATCTAAATAATATTGTATACTTGTTAGGAGCTTTCTGATTAATTAACATGTCAGTAGAGTGCAGTGAAATGGTAAACTGGATGCTGAGCCTACTTATGGGTCTTCTAGCGAACATGAGGGTTGTCTAACACACACAGCACTTCTGTACAAATTATTTCTACAAAGGAAAGCAGTAGCTTCAATCTTGAAATAAATGATGCTTTTTCAGTTGAGCAATTAAATCCAAGCTAATAGTGTGTTATGTTGTTGTTGATATACAGGAGCTGTAATGAATTAAAATGAGGAAAGAGAAAAATGCACAGAGCTTAAACCAAACCAACCTGGACAGCTTAAGCCGTATAAAATGCTAGAAACGGGATTTTGTAATGTGTAAAATAAGGAGTGCTATATGCACGTCTTTTTATTATGCTACAGGGAGAGAAATTATTGTCTACATGATGTTTGTAATTAATAGAGATTCCTGTTTTGTAATGAAGTGCTGATTAAGATGATGACACCATTTCACCAGTAGCCTTAAAATACTAATCTTGTTGTAAAATGTCTTCTTATAATGCTAGTTAGAAGATAAAAGGTCAACAGCTACAGGTATTGGGTAGTGCATGGGTGTCTCTAGAGGCACCCATACACTTTGATGGTTTGGGTGATCTCCCCAGTGACCACTTCTGAGGCAGAAAATTATTTTTCTTAAATGTGTGACCCGAAAAAATCAATTTCAATCTTTGCTGGAATCAGATTACAAAAAGAACCCAAATAAACCTAATTTTAAAGATTTGGACTTTTTGTGGAAGTATCTTTTTTGTGGAAGTCTGTATGTATGTTGGGAGAGAATGGGGATAGAAGAAAGGCTTGAGGGTGTCTGCCATTAATTAGCATGCAGTTATCTGTAGAGAATTCAGAAAATGGGCAACTTATCTTCCTAACTTTGATATGTATCTCCTACAACAATGATTGCTCAGCAGTAGAAGCTGAGAGAAAATCCTCTGCATTCTGCTCTGTGGCTGCAGTTGCAAGCTTGAATAGTTACGGCAGAGAAGCGATGCTTTGAAGCTAGTCTTCATAATGCTGCCTTTGGCAAGGGACAGGCCATTCTCTGAGCAAGGAGGTGACTCTGGTAGCCAACTACAGCATATGCTCTCTTGGATCTGGAGCTTGCATTGTTCCTTAGAATTATGTGGACATACTGGTGACTTCACTGTTTTGACAGGTAGCTGGGTCAAAATCAGCAGCGTTTACCACCTGTGGAGAAATCTCCTTTAGTCTAAGTGTTGGACAGGAATGAAAAGAGGCTGTTTCCATTGGGAATCGAGCACTTTATTCAAAATGTAGTTCGGCAATTGAGCTAAAGAAGAATATCCATTACCTACCAGTATTCCCTTTGCTGGTTTCTAGCTATTAAATGGCAAGACAGCAAAATGTTACAAAAATGCTACAAAAGCCTGTGCTGAAATCAGTTTAGGTACATTGTTTGATCATTTAAAATGTACCAGTCCTGAGTGATAAAGAGATCCTCAGAATCCATACAACACCTGAAGGTGCTGCTACTGATTTATAAGGAAAATAATAGAACATGCATGTTTTTCAGAAATAATAGCTAATGTGTGTGTTCCCCAGGGCATTGAACGATAGAATGAGGGGCTGTGTTTAAGATAGAAAAGGGCAGATTTAGGCTAGACGTTAGGGAACACTGGATCACTGGAACAGACTGCCTAGAGAGGTGGTAGGTGTTCCATCCCTGGAGACATTCTAAGTCAGGCTGGATGGGGCTCTGGGAAATCTGTTCTAGTTGGAGGTGTCCTTGCTTGTTGTAGGGATGTAGGACTAGGTGAACTTTGGAGGTGTCTTCCAACCCAACACATTCTATGATTCTGTATCTATGCTCAATTCCTGTGTTTTGTTTAACTAGATAGATTTCACTTGAGCCCCTGAGAACTGCAAGTGAGTCCAGAACAAAGAACATGGTGTAAGAGGAGTACTGAAACACCTCGCAAAATGTTGTACTATTGGCTTTTATTATTTCTGAAAAGCAGAGGCCATAAGTAATTCTCTCACATAAACAGGTCTTTTGTATTGGCTGCCTGATATATTGCAAAGGCAGGTTTTTTTGAAGAATGCCTGAGAGCTTGGTAGGTCTCCAAGTTTTTGTCCCTGAGATTGTTATTTTTTTTCATTGATATTCCATTTGAGCTGGTAGTAGCTTGTGTATGGAAGTTGTAGCAACTGCTCCAGGTAATGGGAAACACATTTTCAATCACTTAATAAGTACAAACCTAAAATCTGTAGTTCACAAAGCAGCTGACACAGCCATGTGTACATCTGTGCAGGTAGAAACATTTCATTCAGATGCAGACAGTTATTTGAGCCCCACTCAATACAAAAATCATGGGCTTATGCTTGTATTGTGATGCATTCCTTTAATTGTCTGCTGCCAGGTATTGCCATGGAGGGCAGGGTGCTGTATTCTTTCAAACTCTGCTTGGCTATTAGACAAGACATGCAAGCAGCTGCAGAAAATGTTGTAGTAATGTCATTTAGAGGAAGTTCAGTATAGCCTTAAAAGTAAAGGGATGAGGAAATCAGGAGCAGGAAGAGTCCAACCTACTAAAAATGCTGTAATTCAAAGGATTCTTGTAACTTACAAGTACTCTGTTATTGGGGGAAAGGCAGGTGTATTCTACATCGTCCCTCACCACCAAACTTCAACCTAAATCCCTCAACTTCTGATGAGTTAGAGAAGATACTCTAGATGTTGGACTGTGAATCTGATGGGAAACTTGCTTATAAATTTCAAGAGGTGTCAGATATTTTTTTTTCCCCAATGCAAATTCTGGGCAATGTGGAAACTAGTATTTCTGTGGAGTGCACAAGGTATGCTGAGGAGCCAAAGCAACAAGGTATTCTTGTCATTTTGGCTACACAGTGACTGTTTGTTGCTCTGATACTGATGCTTCAAGGATTGATTCTCTTGGTTTTGTTGAGCCACAACTCTAGTAACCAGATTCTTGTCTAGGGTTGCAAATAGTGCTACTATAAGCATTTTATTACTTCTTTATATACTTTATTGTGCATCCTTTTATCTTCTTTTATTAGGACATTGTCCTAATTTTTTAATTACTGGACTCCTTTACCTATATGAGCTCCGATGCTCATATCACTGAGGTGTTTGACTAACCGACCATTTAAACTCATATATTGCCTAAGGGCTATGGGTGAATGTTTCTCCTCCCTCTGGACATTCTTTTTACAGTACCATTGTATTCACATTGCAGTATCACACACAGACTGCAAAAGACTGCAGAAAATACTGATTACTGGACTCTTGTCTAGCTGCCTTGTTTTTCCTCATTCTTTCCATCATGCCGATTACAAAAACACAGCAATCATGTCTTTCCAGTCCCTTGCAGTGTTTCTTCCAGTTTCATGGGTATCAGTCAAGAATTTAGTGCTTTCAGCTGGTCTTCAGTTTGTTCTCAAATTGAATGTGCTGCTTAGTTTACACAAAAGTGTAATAAGTGCCAAAGCAACATATGTGAGTGACATGAACAGTATTGTAGTAAGCAGCCAGCTACGGTAGCATCTTGATTCGTCACTCAGTATGGGAGAGTGACAGCTTCACATATGGCCATCTCTTCAGAGGTTGCCTTGTTCTTTCAAATATACTTAGGGCTATTTAGTTATTCAATTTGGGAAGTATATTTGTCTTGTAAAACAATTTCTCAGACTTTTTGACCATTCCTTGGTTGTGTTCAGATCTCAGTGTTTGAGCCGCAACTGAATTAATGTTGTTCCTTCCTTCTATGCTGTAGAATACTGGCAAAATGGAAGTATGAATTATTCACTAGGGACTGTAAAATCTCTTCAGGTACATTAAGGATAGATTGTTGAGTGATTTGTGTAATATTTTGCATAACTTATGAATTAGAACAGGAACAGTTTTTACAGAGGCAGATCATATTGTTTATTTAGAATTATAGCCAAATAATTAATGGTTTGACTTTAAGGTGAAAAAATGTCATGAACAGTTCAACAATTCTATTTGCTATTTCTGTCTTATTTATCATAAAAGTGCTTAATATTCAAGTTAAATCTTGGAATAAGAACTGGAGAGACTTATGATGTCAAGCTATTTTATTTTTTTTATTGGATAGATACATTTATTTGGAAAAGGAAATAATGTGAGATACTTGTTTTTTCATATGATATACAAAGAATTAGCTGGGTTTTATTTGGATACTGTTAGTAATTCCAAACTCACATGCTTTAAAAAAGAGTTGTTATATTCCCACTGTGACAAAACCCAAAAGCATGTGCATGTATCCCTTGAGCTTAGCTTCTCACAGGGATTTGAAGTAGCCTATATAAGAACAGTAGAACAGTGCTATATGGTCCTATTAGAGGGTGACTCTTACTATAATAAAGGTGGCAGTTCTGCTTAGTTGATACTCAGTCTGGGTAGTCAGGGACAGTACAAGCACATGGTCCCTCCAACCACATTTTACAGTAGTAAATAGAGAACAGAGATGTGCCTGCAATTTAAAGCTTAACTAAATGCCTTGTAGTGGCCATGGAAATTAAGCACCTCAAGCTGAGCAACTGTTTTGTGGGAAGATATCAGTAGTATTGAAAAAAAACAACACAACTGAAAAAAAACCAAACCCCAAACAACTTCTGAAATAAGAACTTTGACAACTAGGCTTATCAAATACATCATTACATTTCAAGTAGATTAAGAACACAAGTAGATTAATGTTCTTTACTAGAGGCATGTAGGCATAAATTCTTACTTCTTCAGTTCTTATATTTTTTTGTATTTTGAGCCAGAGAGCCAACAGATGGACTTCCATAAAAAGCCAGGATTTCATTAGATTGGCAGGTTAAACTTCCTGGTTTTTCACCTGAAGAGCCGAACAGTTGGATAGTCCTAACTCTGCAGATATCCAAGAAAGATCCTGGGGACTTGTGTCATAACTCAATGAAGCCTGCTTGGCTTCTTTCCCAGCCCCTGCCAAGAAATCACTGTTTATGAGGTTGTGTATTTGACTACTTGTTGAAGAGCATTTGGTCAAGCAACATGGGGTGGCACCTCAAATGCAAAGCTACCAAGATGCTTAAAACTAAAACATGCTGAAGGATATTGTCTGCATTTGTCCTTGTTGTTTTCCAAGTGGTCATAAAATTACAGAATTGTTCCGTTTCAAAAATACCTTTAAGATGGAGTCCAGCTGTTAATCCAACTGTCCCAAGGCTAAACCATGCCTCTAAGCAGCAGATCTACATGACTTTTAAATGTGTTTGGAGATGACGATTCAACCACTTCCATTAATAGGACATTTCTACATCTCTATTTGGTTTTGGAGGGGGTTGTTTTTGTTTTCTTTCTCCATAGGCTTCATCTTGCAGTTTCTTTGCTACCTGTAGGTTTTGGCACAATTGAAAAGATGTCATCATCCCATTGGTGCTTTCCTGGATTTTCATTTGCCGTTTCCATCAATGTTTTAATATTTAGTGTCACAATATTTCACAGGTTTGAAATAATTTTTTCCCTTGTTCTAGGGCAATACATGGTTCCATTCAGGAAAACTGTGTGAACAGATTTCCAGGACACATGGAAATTTTATTTTATTTATACACAGTTACATGATTTATTATGGTTGGAAGGGGCCTTCACAGGCCATCTGGTCCAGCCCTCCTGCTCAAGCAGGATACAGATTACTGAAAAGCTAACCTCCTAAAAGCCTAAATCAAACTACACAAAAACTCTTTAAGATGAGTCTGAAACTTCTCCAGAGAAGTGGACTCCACAACCTCCCTGGGCAGCCCATTCCAATATTTAATAACCCTTATTTTAAAGACATTTTCCTCATATTGATGTGTAACTTTCTGTGTTCAAGCTTGCATAGAATCACAGAATAAACACGGTTGCAAAAGACTAAGTAGATCACTGAGTCCAACCATACCCACACAAATGAAAAACCTAAACACCTGATCAATGGAAAAAACACAAAATAACCCCCTCCATGCCTGCCACTATAGCATGTCACAGAGCACTCTGTCTACACACTTCTTAAATACCTCCATGAATGGTGACTCAATCATCTCCCTGGAAAAGCCGTTCCAGTGCCTCCCCACTCTTTTTGTAAAGAATTTCTTCCTAATACCTAATCTAATCCTCCTCTGCCTCAACTTCAGACAATAGTTCTGTCATTAGTTACCAAGGAGAAAAGGCCAACAGCCACCTCTCTACAATCTCCCCTCAGGTAGTTATAGAGGGCAATAAGATCCCCCCTCAGCCTCCTCCTCTCCAACCTAATCATGCCCAGCTCCCTCAGCCTCTCCTCATACAACTTGTTTTCTAAAAACCTCATGAGCTTGGTAGCTCTCCTCTGGACACTTTTCAGCATCTCATTGTCTTTTCTATAATGAGGGGTCCAGAACTGACCACAGTATTCAAGATGAAACCTCACAAGGTCTGACTACAAGGGGATGATAACTTCCCTTCTCTTGCTGAGCATGCTATTCCTGATCCAGACCAGGATCCTGTTGCCCTTCTTGGCCACCTGAGCACACTGCTGGCTCATATGAAGCCATCTGTCTACCAGCACCTCCAGGTCCTTTTCTGCTGGGCAGCTTTTGAGCCACTCATCCCTGAGCCTGTAGTGTTGCCTGGAGTTGTTGTGACCAAATGCAGGACCTGACACTTGGCCTTATTTTACCTCACACAATTGCTCTTCGTCCGTTGACCCAACTTGTCCAAAAGGTTGTAGGACTCAGGGTTGAAAACAACTGGTAAGTGTAATATACTGGTGTGAGACAGTGAGATGTCATTGTTCTATGGACGTGAAACACTGAGTGTGACATGAGTCCGTTGTGTAATGTTAATCATGTGACATTGGTCAATTGTAATGTGTATTGTGACTTCATACTTCTGATGCTTAACACTTACATTTCCTGAGATCTTTGTGATAACAGCCTTAGGTTTGCTCTGCAGTAGACCCTGCTCAAGTAAACATTATGTTTATTTTTGTACCACTATACCAGTCATTTTGCCTACTAGATTTTAATTCTCTTCAATTTCTTGTCAGGTACATCACAAATCATACCCTCTGGGAAGCCCTAGAAAGGTAAGAATCTGAAAAATCTCACTTCTGTTAATTGCCTGGGTTTACAATCTCCCACTATTACATTGAGCTTCTGTGGTACTGTTGTGTACTTTAGTGTTCCACATCATAGATACATCATAGATTATGCTTAATTTGTGTGAGCTAATAAACTATCTGTTCACATGAAAGTATGTGAAAGGGCTTATCATTTGGGACAGCCAGTTTACATGGTTTTAATGTGATAAAGAGGTCTTGACTAAAGACCAACTGCTACAGCAGGTGCTTACACAGTTTGTTTATTTTTAACTAACAAAAATCCCATTGGCATTTGGTCTGTGCTCATCTGTGTTTGGAAAACAGCAGGTATGCACACTTTAGTGTTTAGTTATGTTGAATATTCAACTATGAATCACTTCACTGAGAAATCAAGATAATGTTATACTCTTAGGCCTGTATTAGCAACGTATAGTACTGGTGTATGAATTTTTCTCCTCTCTCCCTCTACAATCCACTCTGAAGCATGCATGAAAAATTTCTAGCCTACACTTTCTCCTAATTGCTTTGGTTTTAGACTAGTAATGCTCTGGAATGCAGCTTCTTTTCTCACCTTGCAGTAAGATGAATAAATTACTAGATTCCAGGAAGTTTTGGTCAGGAAAGTCTTTGCCTCTTCTCTCATGTTGTTTTCCCCTATATGTTGTTTTTTTCCCTTCTTGTCTGGGTAACATCTATCTTAGTCATAGGAAAATTATAAGGCAAAAATTACAAAGTGAATAGTTTACTTTGAATGAGGTTTCTCTGATTTTGTGCTGCAATGGGACAAAAATTACTCCTCCTGGTTTTTACTGTCATCTATAGAAGCAAATGCTCTACTGTGTATACTACATTCTGATGTTTGAAGACAAATCAAACAGTTACACTGACTGTATATCTCAGCTTAACTTTACTCTCCAAAGATGTGGAATTTCAATGCTTACCCTAATAGAACAATGCTTTTTATTCTTCATTTACCATATATTTTTCTGATGACCATTTTTCTTCAAGTCTTGTATCCCATACTATCACCATTCAGATCTCTTGTGCTCTGTTGTAATATTCAGGTCCTATTGTTGTTCCCTTAAGGGCTCAAAGTGTAATACATGCTTAAAGGATGCACCTAGATGAGACGATACCATTGTATGAGTTATTGTATATCTTAATAGATGAGCCAAATGCAGTTTCCTTTAAATTTCACTGAAATAGTTTAACAAATTAGCTGGGGATTTTTGGTGATAAAAGAAAAATGAAATATAAAAATGTTCTAAATAAGGTAAAGCTCAAAAAGAACCGTGAAGAAACTAAGCAATTGTGAAAAGAGCTGAAACCACTTTATTTCTTTGCATTGTTTGTTTTTAAACTGACAGTCCTCGTCTGAAACAATTGCATCCTCTTGTGCCTGACATTAAGGATGTTCCTTTTATTGTTGATCAGAACGTTATTTCATAGGTTATAGCTATAACTTATTGTGACTCAATCCAAATTCCAACATTTCACTGATCTTGAGAGTTTTGAACAAGCCAATGTTTGAGACGAAAACTTTTTTCATTACTTAAATTGCATATATGTGTGGGATGGGAATCAGATGGCAGCATTTTAGAAATCTAGTTCACCACTTCAGTCTTTTGTGCCAATTATCTCTCTGGTCAGGACTTTGATATAAAGGCTTGGAAATTAGACTTGGCATCCATGGGCCTTTTTGTTTAAAGCTAAAATGAGTTAAGAGAAATAGCCCAAAATAAGAACTGAAGAAAAACCCCTGAACTCTGAGACTGTCTTGGTTGGAAGACTTGCTCTGTAATGTACGACATGATAGGTGCAAGGTTGCTGGAGGATAAATGGTCTTTACAGAAATAATGTAGAATGATTAAGAGCGGTTAATTGCACCCCATTGCCATGGGGTTTGTTAATCCAATATGTAATGCCAGACCCTGGAATATGGGAGGTGAACAACTTTTAACCTTGCAGATGATGATAGTATAGTTGCCAAAGATCGATGAAAACTTGCTTCAAAATGAAATGAATTTCAGGAAAATACACTGACTGTGGAAACATAATATTTTGCTCTGTTTTTTTTTTTTTTTGCTGTGTAGTGTCTTATAGCTCTGATCTGTGCCTCAAAAATACTTGTTTTCCCCAACAAAATTTGATCTCCAAAAAGATACATCTGTGTCTGCTGTGGTTCTTCCACTGATAAGCAAACCACTTACAGTAGTGGTATATTGACTTGTTTACTGTGTTTGTGCTCAGCCTTGGTGTGCACCAAAATACACATCAGAAGTTTTCTGAGCTCCTCTGTGAAGATAAAGATATCATATAACTGCATAGTAAATGGATGGATGTTAAATGAACTCTGTTTTCTACCCTTTTCATGGTCATGCTTAATAGAAATCCCGGGAGGTGTTAAGGTGTTTCTATACTTAAACTACAACCATGATTTTCAGTTGTAAAATAAACCTTTATTTTGTAAAGTTCTACCCAGAGCATCGCAGTCAGAAGACAAAGGTGTCCTGACTGGCTAAAGGAGAGGCAATTTGAATGTTTTAATATCCACTCAGTACTAGGGCCTGTTCTCTTTAGTATCTTTATCAATGATCTGGATGAGAAGATTGAGTGCACCCTCAGTATGTTTGCAGAGGATACCAAGTTAAGTGGGTGTTGTGCTCTGCTTGAGGGTAGGAAGGCTCTACAGAGGGATGTGGACAGGCTGGGTCAGTAGGCCAAGGCCAATGGTATGAGAGTCAACAAGACCAAGTGCTGGGTCCCGTACTTGCGTCTCATCAATGCTACAGGCTGGGGCGAGAGTGGCTGGAAACTGCCTAGGGAAAAAAGATGTGGAGTTGCTGCTTGACAGCAGCTGAAGATGGGTGAGTGTCTGGCCAGGTGGTCAAGAAAATCCGCACCGTCCTGGCTTGTATAAGTAATAGTGTGTACAGCAGGACCAGGGCAGTGATTTGTCTCNGGGAGGGTGGGTGGGGAGTGTCAGTTTGTTCTCCCAGGTAGCAAGATGAGATGGCCCAAAGTTGCACTAGAGGACGTTAGGCTGGATACTGGGAAAAATGTCTTGTCCAATAGGACTGTTATGCCCTGGCGCAGGCTGCTCAGGGCAATGGTAATTTCCCCATCCCTGAAGGTATTTCAAAGATATGTTGAAGGTATTTAAAAGATGTGTAGATGTGGTGCTGAGGGATGTGACTTGGTGGTGATCTGCTACTGCTGGATTTTTGACTGGACTTGGATCATCCTACAGTTCTTTTCCAACAAAAAATGCTTCTGTGATTCTGTGATCTGAGCCCCATTTGATGTAAAAAGGACAATCTATGGTAATGTGTTACAAATTTTAATGTATACTGGATGTGTGAGAATTGGGGCAGGTAATTTAGATGCAGTTTGCTAGGTAGTCAAGCATGAGAATGTTACACAATTAATTAGTTTATTTAAACAAGCATGACAGCATTGGAATTTCCAGTTTAAGTTTTTGTCTGCTTTGTAAATGTGAAAACAAATAACCATGAGGGGAAGTAAGGGGGGCTTTTTTCTTTTAGGGTACAAACCAGTCAGCTAGTACAGCTATTTCTGGCAGTGGAATATTGCTTTGGCTTGGAACCTATTGTATGCTTCCTTTTAGAACATTTTCATTGGTACATAAATCACAATAATGGTTCTCGGCAAGACAGGGTGTTCTTTCAAGTTTTAGTTGGGTCTGTTTTGTCTTTATGCAAACAGACAATAAAATAGTAAATAGAAACAAGAACATCAAAGCCCCTAGACAACTATCACCACAATGGTAGGAGTGGCTGTCAATAATCTCAGAGATCAGTAAAATCCTATTTAATTTCTTCCACTATCAGTGATCTCTGCATTCGGGGATTTTTACTTATTCAACTTTTTTGGAAGTTAACTGGTGTCTATTGGTTGTTTCTTTATTCCCATAAGATCTTTTTTTCTTAGTAGAAAAAACATGCAAACACAGAGTTTTGGGTTTAGTTGTAATTTGAATGGCAGAAAATATTATCAATTTTATTTTTTCTCTTCTATTCACAAGGGAAGATATTATTTCTTATTGCAGCAATTGTATATCAAAGTGCTGGGAATGAGGTTTAGGTTCCAGTATTATGATTTCTTGGCTTCCAAAGTAAGAGACCAAAATGATGCCTAGGCAGAAGATGGCACAGCTTCTGGGCTTCTCTCCAAACCTCCATTATGGGATCGCCTTATTAGATCTGGACAGCACCTGTTACAGGAGAGGGAATAAAGCAGCCTCACTCCAAGCAATGGCTGCTCACAGAAACAGCAATCTCAGGACAAGAAAAACTCTTGCACTCAAGTGATCCTTATCTTTAGCAATATCAAGAGAGCACCCAAAAGAGTGAGGTAAATAAAATTAGCAACTGCTGACCAGTGATAATTTGTGACCAAGGAATAGTGCAAGTGTATATATGGAGTCGTGTCCTGATGCATCTTTGCAGATCCCATGTAGAGCTGCTCATGATGGTAGGACTGTCCAATGGATGCTTGAGTTTGAAATTTTTTTTAATATTTAAGTACAGGCATGCCATGAAAACATCCCAGCTCCTTGGAAGATCCAAAGTATTGGATGAAAGGACTGGTTAGGCTGTTTGGAAATCAAACCTGGATAGAAGAGCCATGCTGTGTTAAATGGACATGGATGATGAAGATCCTGGAGGTATAAAACAAACTGGGGCAAGCACTAAACTAGAAAGTGAAAAAACAAATACAAAAATATGGTGAAAAATACTACAAGCATTAGGGCAGATGCTATCACTGTGGGAATGAATTAGCTGTGATGTTATACAGAATTAGATTGAGAAAAAGCCTACCAGAATGTTGGAAGTGAGCAGGTACTCACTGGGGCTTAGAAAGGAGTTAAATAGCAGCTCTGAAAGAGAAGTCCTGGATATATCCAGGGGAAAGAAGCTGGGTAGTGGATAGGAGGAGAAACTAAGACAAAATCCTGAGAGTTTCATAGTAGGATAGGTGAACACCCTCAGAGCACTGATTCCGGAGGCTGGCATTTATGCAAAAGGCAAAGTCAAATGTTGTGACCGAGGTGGCATGCTGGGGGAGGTGATGTGGAAGTAGAGGGCATGTGGAAGAGACTGATGATAACAGAGAGCTTCACATCAGAACTCCCTGGCTAGTATGAGGTTTCAGTTGTGCTGAGATGAAACAGCATGATGAGGCAACAGCACGTGCAAATCAGGAAGGAACAAATGAGGTGGTGGACGAGGTGTCAAGTAACAGGTACTTCTTCAAAGGGAAAACGATGTGGAAGGAATGGGAGGAAGGGCAAAGGGGAAAAAAATTGCCAGGTTACTTCAAAATTGCTTTTGCAAAGAATAGAATGTTCACTATGTGACAGCAGAAAAGATGAGATGACAGCTTGAACTCCTTGTGCATATGTCATTGGCTAAGTGTAAGAAAGTGAAAGATGGGATTGTGCTTCTGGAGTGATTCCTCTATTTGTGTTTGGCCTGATAGAATTAATCAATTGTTTTGTAAACTGTTACAAAAAGTGAACATACTGTCCTTCATTTTTAAAGTCTGAAAATTATTTGCAACTTGAAACAGTGTTTGCTGGTTAATTCTTGCAGCTTGAAAAGGAATTGCAATATAAATTGGGAGTTATTTCAGTTTTTTACAAGTGTTCCATACACATAAGGAAGCTACTTTGTCTGCTTTTCTCTAACCATGTGTTAATAATAATGATGTCTCCATGAAGCATTTATGGCATGCCTTGGAATTTAATAAAAAGATGGGGTTAATCAGCTCACTTGGTCAGCCATTAAGATGTTAGAAACTGGTTCCTTAAGTAGAACATTTCTAGCTAATGGTCATTTGGACTTACACCTATCAAGACTGTATAAACAGAAACTGCAATTTGCTTTGAAGAACAAGGCCCCATGCTGACAGTGAAATGTGAACTTTATTAGTGCAATATATGGGAAGCTGATCCTGCTAATGCCTCCTGTTATTGGGACAATCATTGCTATTATTGTTGAGGACCTTTGTGGTCCTTCTCACAGCAAGAAGGCGCTGTAAGTGTGGCTACATAAATAATGTGGAAATAGTATTTGGATAATGTGTGAGCATTTGTCCTGAGAAAAAGCCAGAGAGCATGACTGTTGAACTGGAAAATATTCCCTTTGAGCGGGGATGTGAGTTCATGCAGCACAGCAAAATACAGAGAAAGTGGGATTGTTTTTCTTTCTGTTAATGATCCCCTGGAGTTATCTTGAGGGCTTAACTAGTGAGCTAAGTGAAAAGTAGTACTAAAACAAATTGTTCTAAAGCCAAAGGCAGAGCTTTCAGTCTTTCCTTGCTGTTGTTTTTTCAGCTTAGAATAGGAACATATCTTTAAATTAAACCTTTTTCTGAAATTTTCATTGACACCTCTACTTCTTTTCTGTTTTTTTTCCCCCTTGATGAGATCAAAGCTACCATTGAGGACTTGCTTTGCTTGAGGATTTTCCAATTAATGATAATTCAGTTCAAAAAATGAACAGAAATGAGAAAAATAGGGAAACAAATTTAAGAGCTCATTAAAGTCATCAGTGTTATAGTAAAAATTGTACCTCTAGGTGTCTTTTAATGCTCTCTGGCAGTTTCAATTGGTGAGGAATGCGAAGAGCTTTTCCCTCTAAGATATTTCATGGCTATAATAATTCACCTGTTTTCTGAGCCTGAAAAACTTCACAGTAATTTACCACATTTGAAGTTTTAGACAAGCAGTGTTTGTTTTGAGGAAATTATAATCAAATTTTTTAAACTTGCGAGGTGAAGCTATTTATAGTAGTAGTGGGAAGTGAGCAACCAGTTTGAAGTAGCAGCCCTAATGGTTAACAGTTTAAAAAAACTGAGCCAATGTTGGTGGTGTCAGAACAACATCAGAGTGTTTGTTTATGCCATTGTATGCACCCATGAGTCACAGGTTTTTAACAGTTTTGAATAGAAAGCTACATATTATAATGTGAAGGATGCTGAAACCTTATTTTTACCTGCCATGGAGCGTGATACTAAATGTAATGGAAGACTGGAGGCCGGAGGAGCAGATCGTTCAGAATATTCCGTGTTTGAATCCTGTTTGATAAAAGAGTGGCACATGATGATGGCTGTGTTAGCAACATTCCATGCAGAATCAGTAGAGATGGTCACTCTTGGAGGGTGGGAAGCAAACAATCCTGAGATGGTGAGAAGGGAAATAACCTTTCAGCTTCCTGCTTACTTCTCCAGTCAACATCTTTTTGCTACCTGATAGTTAGTGACTGTTGTGCTCTCCTTGTCTATGCTTTAGCAGATCTTTGACTTCCATGGGTATATTGAATGGTTTAGATGCTGCATGTTGTCCTCATGTCGATTTTTCTGTTTTCTGCACCATGGAAACATGCCTGTTCTTTCAGCAAATACTGTTACAGCAGCACAAAGGTTGGGACTGCTAATGGGAACCTGAAAAGAAAATAACTGCAGGCTCAAGAATGATGTCTGGCTAAATAAACAAAACCTCACAACAATGTGTTTGGCTAGTGTGCTGAGGAAATATATGGGCTGTGCCTTAACCTCAGGCCCTACACAGTAAAGGAAAGTATTTTTTAGACTGCCAGGGAACAGCATGTTCAGGATTTGAGAAGCTTAACTCCTGATGGGAAGGGGTTTTGTTCGCTATCCCTCTGCCTGGGTGGGTGTGACCTTTTCTATATGGACTAAGGTTCTTGTTCCACAACACTTACAGCAGAAATAATCGAGTTTTCCTTAAAACTTTTTGTAACTGGAGGTAATTATCCCACAATAGGATGGTGAGTTGGCAATGAGATTTTAAAGATCTACCTCAGATTTTAGCCAAGATACTGTACTCTTTCAGATGGTTTCTCAAGAGTGCTTGAATCTTTTCAGAACATGCAGAGCGTGTGGAGGAGCAGCAGAGAGGTCTCTGGTTGTATAAACCAGTAATGAATGCATCAATGTTACTCGATGTCAGGTTTGATCCCTGTCACTTAAATAATTCAGTATCTTGATGGTTGCTTTTAAAAGAAAGTTTATTCTCCTCATCCTACTCTCTTGGAGAGAATTAGAACTCTTGTGGAATTTCAACTATGGATTTTGTGATTTAGGAAATATGATTTCTTTTTATATTTTTTAAAATCCTAGTGACATTAACAAGGTTCTTTGAATCCTCTACTGCTCATTTACATTTTGAAGTGCTTCCTCTGTATTAGAATTACAGTATTTTTCATGTACTACCTTATAGATTAACCTGATATGAAAAATAGCCCAAACAACTACAAAGAGCTGTTCAGCAGCAACAGGGAATTATTGGTTGTGTATAGATAATGCAAGAGGAAATGTAACACAGAACCCCCTTTCCCCCAGGGACCTTCTACTGCAAGCTCATGCCATTTGGTTTCTATTCTTGAACAGCTCTTCAGCTTTGCATTTAGCACGTTATTGGAGTATGTGGAAGTGAGTGAGCACTTCTGGAAGAGGGCAATTTGTATATTAAAGGTGCAGAACAGGTAAACTTCTTCCCAACAGCCTGGCAACTGCTTTCAGTAGCTCATGGCATGGCTGCAATATTTCATGAGATTTGAATCATCTCTGATTGTTCTGCTGTGTTCTGTGCAGCCTGGTCTATGCTTTTTGAGAAAGACCAAAGTTCTTTTCCTTTTCTGCTGCTTATGTTCACTTGAGATAAGCATTTCTGCAGTGCTTCTCTAAAAACTGCAGATGTTGATCTCCAGGCCTTAAGTGCACGTTAAGTATTGCTTTGTGTGTGGAAGCTCTATGTGCCCTAACAACAGACTACATCTTGCATTTTAACTATTTATAAGCTGTGGCTTCTATCTCCCACTCACTTTCCAGCTGATGAGAGGAATAGAAGAGTATACTTGGAATAAAGAACTTTCTGCTCATAGTCATTTTCTACTGACTTTTACTTTCAATTTTTGGATTCTTCCTAATACAAAAGGTCATTTTTGGTTTGCTTCTGAATTGATAAAGCTTGAAATGTACATTGCTTGGATTAAATATTGGTCCTCCTTCCTCATGTGAATCTCCAAAGAGTATAATGTTTGAGCTTAGATAATTTTTTTTTTTTGTCATAAGGTCTATGCAAAGGTTCCTGACAGCAATGTTGTTGTAGGTTGGTGCCTTTGTGTGTGGAGGGCTGAAATTTGGCAGCCCAATGCCTACCTAGCTGCTCTCCCACTTGTTCTGAATAGGGTTGGGGAGATAGACTAAGATGAAGTTTGTGGATCATGTTAAAGAAAATTATTTTACTTACTGTTTGCCATCATGGGCAAAACAGCCATGACTTGGCAAGAAATTAATTTTCCCCAATTAAAATATGGTTGGATGGTAAGAACAAAAGTAAAAGCCTTTTTCCAGAGTAAGTGATTTCAGTCTGGTATAATAGTAAAATAAAACTACTGTCACATTTCATGGTTTTCACTATAAAGTGCAAGAAAATCTGTTACATTAAAGGAAAACACTGAAATTTCATAAGTATTAGTTGTATGGATAATGAGAAACTCATGGATCTCTAGAAGGTAGTTGACCTTCTGGGAGATGTTTCTTTGGTTCTCTCCTTTATTTGCTTTTCCTCAGTAATTTCTGTCATGACAATCTTGAACGATGTTAAATAGGAAAGAATGTTTTTGGAGCCTGCAACTTATGCAAAGCTGGTAGTCTGATACTTTTAATACCTTCCTCTATATCTGGTTGAGTTTTATATTTAATGCCAAGTGGTGTTTCCAGTTGCCATAGCATCAATTATGAGTCTTCATGAATTAATTAATTATGAAGATTTTTTTTCTGCTAAATCTATAAGAAGCTGAAAATCTCCTGTTCTTTTAAAACTATCCTAATTTATTCACAACCTAGAAACTGAAACTGGCCTTTGGCTAAAATTGCAAATTCATATTCTGCATGATGGATCAGATTTGTGATTACAGAGACTGGGTAAGAATGCAGATAAGTGCAGAGACAACACCCCGCAGTACTTCACTGAATTTTGCTGGACTTTTTTTTTAACCTAAGATTTTTAAGGCAGTTCTAGCTGTTGCTTGTGTACATTTCTTGGTTTTATTTTATTTCTGTGTTGTAATTGGGAAGCTTTTATGCTGTTTTAGATGTGAAAAGATTCTTAAGTAAAATCCAATTTACAGGCAGTGTTTGGTTTAATTTTTCTGTAGTGTGTTTTAGGTAATAAAGCTCTACCTTATAGAGTGGCTTGAGTTGGAAGGAACCTCAAAGATCATCTAGTTTCAATTCCCTGCCATGGACAGGGACACCTCTCAATAGACCAGGTTGTCCAAAGCCCCATCCAACATGGCCTTGAACACTTCCAGGGATGGGGCAGCCACAAGCTACATGAGCAACCTGTTTCAGTGCCTCAGCACCTTCACAGTGAGCGATCTCTAATCTAAATCTGTTTTGTTATAAATCATCCTATTGTAGAAAAAAAGGTGTAATTTTAATGCAGTTATGCCAAAGCAAATATTTGATAAACCCTCACAGCAGAAAGCTGTTCCTTTTGAGCAGTATGTGAATAGTTTTCTTAATTGCAAGTAGCAGTATATGTTTTTAATAGCTAAGCACTGACCTAGGGCAGCTTGAAAACATTCTAGTAGTCATTTCTTAAATGATCCTTTTTGTGATGAAAAATCCAAACTCCAAACTACTTCTGCTGTTCACAAGACTTTTAAAAGCTAAAAATAATTTAAGAAAAATACACCAAAGCAAAACACGTTTGTTGCTATTAGGTGCCGAAAGCCTTTCTGGGATACTTCAAATTAGGAGTCCACTGGTAAAGTAAATATAGCAGTGTGTTTGTTTTTGTATTAGCGGATGATTTGGTTTAATGCATTTTCCTGTTTGACCTCCTGGATATTCTTTCTGATCTAGTCTTCCTGGCCTTTCCATTATCTGTGAATTCATTCCCATCCACATAGCTTCTACTGAGAGAAATCTAATCATGGCCAACATACAGCCTTGAATCTAAATAGGATATGGCTTATCATTTGGTGCTCTGTGAAATAATTATGGCCATCATTTTGCCTATTTTGTGTGTGGTGTAGCTGGGCAAAAAATAAATGACAGTTTTCATTGTTGAAGGCTTAAAAGCAAAAAGAAAAGAATAAAGCCAATAAAATCCCCACAAAAAATCAACCCAGCAATTTGTTTACCATGAAAACAGCTTTATTTTTCAGCACTTTCTTCTTCCAAAAACATGGAGCAGAAGGAGAATGATATTGTATGAGAGGAGTGGGAACAACCCTCTCTTTTTCCCCACTCTACTCCCAAATAATATTTTTCTTGGTGATATTTTTCTTTGAATTAAAAAAGGACTGAATAATGTCAAGGAAAATTTCCCTCTGCAGGGGAAAATTTCTAATTAACAGCTTATATAAACTGATTGACCTCAAGACTATATTGTAGTAGAGCTGTGTGTGTGCAAATAAAAGTGGATTTATAGAGATAATGTTACAGTGTAGAGGAGAACTCATCTGGGCATCAAATGTGGGATTTTCTTGTTGGGCAGATGACTTGAAACCCCAAATGTCAGCTCCCGTACATAAGTAAGGCACTGTTGGACATAATAGTAATGAGACTAGAAAAATATTTTTAACCTTATATTTCTGAGTGAACACTTGTAAGTTTGAAAGTTGTATGTTTTTCAGTTAGTTCTATGATTTAATGCTGTTCTCACCATTTTAAAATGGCATTTACTGTGGGTAGGTACATAGGATATTGTGGTTGAAAATAAAAGGTAAGACATGAAGAAATTGTCACCTAACCAAAATGTCAAGAAACACATTTTTCTCCTGAATTAAGGAAAAAGCTGCTAGATGCTCTTATTGCAGTGTTATGCTCCAAATGTGGCCTAAAGCAGGGTTGCTCCAGCATAACTTTTCTCCACAGGTTTAAAAAACCAGTTTTTCTTACTGCTGTGTTATATCACCAGTCAAATTCTGATGAGTGTCTGGCTCAGAAAAAGCTTGCAGCCTGAGGCCTTAGAATCAAAGCTAAATTTGGATTGTTCAGCACTTGCTAGTTCAGTGGATTTGTAGGGTTGTGAATGATTTGTCATGAAGGCTTATACCATTTTCCTGGCTTATGGAACTACTGTCCTTTTTTTCCCCTGTGATTGTCAAATGAAGCATTATTCGGGGGAATAAAGAGGCTACGAGTGCATTGCACAAAGAAAATCTGTCTCTTGCCTTCCAGTGTCCCACACGCTTGGGGTTAATGGGGCTAACATTAGGCTGGGTTTGTGTACAGCATCCACAGAGATGTGCTGGTCTGGGGCACTACAGTACCATAAACTCTGTAGGACTGTTGTCCAATAACCAAACTGATGAAGCCCTATAAGTGCTGTCCAATGATGGAAGCCCCATGGTAAGGTGACCTAGGCCTCCCCCTGGTCATGGTCCTGCCACACAACCCTATGACAACCAATCCTGGTAGAGACCACCCCTTGCTTTGTGCCCTCTTGTTTACGAAATGGAAACATGAGAAGATAACTACATGTTGCAAAGCACCTGGTGCTGGCAGGCAAACTTCTAAACCCTGCCATGGTTTCTAAAGTAAACGGACCTCAAAATGCATAATCTAACCTACTGCTTTATAGGATCAGTCCTCCGGAAAATTATCCAAACTGAGCTCTTCTCACTCACACCCTCCTCTAACAGACTTTACTGATGGCAACGTGCATGGTAAATACAAAACACCTTATCTTAATTTAATGAAATTGTTTGTTTTTCTAGGCTTAAGCTTAAAAGAACACCCACAAAATTATGNGCAAAGTATTAGAGTTATTAGAGTGAAATCTAAACCAGAATCCTTTGTGAAGTATCTCAGCAGGTAAACAGGAATTTATAGAGCTTGGCTATACTCTATTGTGTAACTTTGTACTAGCTAACAAATTTTGTAGGATTGTTGTGGTATGACTCACTGTGCCTTATGAGTTTGGTAACCCCTTCTTAATGAACTTACAAACCCCAGTTGCTGAGGGATGTTTCAAGGTAAGTTCATTTCCCCCATTAAGGGAGCAAGGGAAGGAATTCAATCTCTTCACTTTCTCTTTCCCTCAGTAACATCCAAGGCACTCTGAGCTTCACTCCCAGACTCCCTTCAGTTCCATCCTCAAGGGATATATTTGTCCTTGAGGGTCCCAATTGCAGTTAGTTAACATATGTTAAAGTAATTGTGAAGACAAGACTGCTTGTGTTTGATTCATGATAACATTTCCTGTTCAGCCATGGACTGTATTTAATATAATTTAATACAAAAAATAATTTAAATTATTAACCTAAGTTCAAACCTGGGTTTATCAGAATAAATCTCTTTTTCAATATGGGCATTTGTCCTCCTGAAGGAGCTGTAGTAACTTCTTTTCTGATAAAGCAGGAAAGTTTGTAGTTCTACTGAGGGTTTCCTCAGAAGGTTCTTCTTTTTTATGGGTCTAGTTTGACTTCTTTTTCTAACCAAGAACATTGTTCCAGGTCTGAATTGATGGGTCACCTCCACTTAAAATGGAAGGAGACTAAGTGTGGCTTTGCTAGCCAATAGCAAGTGATGCTTAGGCCAAAACCAGCTTCTGGTTGGTAGTTGGATCTGTAGTTCATCATGCCAGTATCCAGAAATGGTCACTAAGCGGTAACCAACACTCTGTTCTTATAGAATCATAGAATCATTAGGGATCAGAAGGGACCTCAAAAGATCATCTAGTCCAATCCCATTGCCACAGCAGGATCACCTAGACCAAGTCACACAGGAACAGATCCAGGTGGGTCTTGAAACATCTCCAGAGAAGGAGACTCCACAACCCCCCTGGGAAGCCTGTTCCAATGCACAATTACCCACACTGTAAGTTCCTGCTGATATTGATATGGAACGTCCTATGTTCCAGCTTGTACCCATTGCCCCTTGTCCTGTCACTAGATGACCTTGGGAAGAGCCTGGCTCCATCCACCTGACACCCACCTCTCACATATTTCTAGACATTCATTAGGTCTCCCCTCAGCCTCCTCTTCTCCAAGCTCAAGAGACCCAGCCCCCTCAGCCTTTCCTCATAAGGGAGCTGTTCTACTTGTCATGTTCGTTGCTCTACTCTGGACAGCCTCCAGCAGCAATATGTCCTTCTTGAACTAAGGGGATCAGAACTGATACAATACTCCAGATGTGGTCTCACGAGAGCCGAATAGAGAGGGAGAAGAATCTCCCTTGATCTGCCAACCACCCCCCTTCTGATCCCCCTCCAGATGCTGTTTGCCCTCTTGGCCACAAGAGGACATTGCTGCTCATAGTCATCCTGCTGTCCACTAGGACCCCCAGGTCCCTTTCTCCTACACTGCTCTCCAATAGGTCAGTCCCCAACCTATACTGATACCTGGGATTGCTCTTGCCCAGATGCAAGACTCTACACTTACCCTTGTACCTCATTAAGTTTCTCTCTGCCCATCTCTCTAGCCTGTCCAGGTCTCGCTGAATGGCAGCACAGTCTGCTGGGGTGTCAGCAACACCGTCCAGCTTTGTGTCACCAGTAAACTTGCTGACAGTGCACCCTAATCCCTCATCAAAGTCATTAATAAAGAGATTGAAGAGGACTGGTCCCATTACTGATCCCCTGGGGACCCACTAGATACAGGCCTCCAACTGCACTCTGTCCCACTGATCACTACACTCTGGCTTCTGTCCTGCAGCCAGTTCATGATCCACCTCACTACCCAATCATCCAGTCAACACTTCCTCAGTTTGGCCATGAGGATGCTATGTGGGACTGTGTCAAATGCCTTCCTGAAGTCAAGATAGACCATGTCCACTGCTCTGCCATCATCTGTCCCCCCTGATTATGCCCTCATAAAAGGTTATCAGGTTGGTCAAGCATGACTTCCGCTTGGTGAAGCCATACTGACTGTTCCTAATGACCATCTTGTCCCTGATGTGCCTAGAGACAGCATCCAGGACTAATTGCTCCATCACCTTTCCTGGGATGGAGGTGAGGCTGTCCGGTCTATAGTTACCTGGGTCCTACTTCCTACCCTTCTTGAAGATTGGAGTGACATTTGGTAACCTCCGGTCTCTAGGCACCTCTCCTGATCCCCATGACTTAGAAAAGATGATGAAGAGTGGCTTAGCAATGAATTCCGCTGTCTCCCTTAGCACGCGTGGGTGCGTCCCCTCAGGCCCCATGGATTTATGTACATTCAGTTCATTCTCTTAGCCTGAAGATAGATAGGGTTTGGTTCATTTTTATGTTGTCATGGGATACTGGGCCTTTAAGTACCTGCACCCTTTCAAAGATCAGTGGATTTGTAAACAGGCTGTTAGAAGCCTATTAGAAATTAATGAATTCAGTGTTTGTATTTGAATTGTAATTTTACTTTTTTTACCTGGTATTTTGCTCAATTTATGGAATCTACACTGACTTAACATTTTTTTTGTTAGCTTTTAATGTTTTCACAAAAACCTTTGCTCTGTATTCAACAACAAAATATACATTGTACATAGAAGGGGTATGGCACTTCTTAGTTTTGTTAGATTAGAGATAATTTGCCTTCTACACTCAGCACAAATTCCATTCAAAAGTGTTATTTGATTTAATCTTGAATTCTGGCTTGTCGTGTCAGAGGAAATACAAAGGAGTCCATCTGCAAAGTGATCTTGGAGTAAACATGGGAGCACCACTAGTTTTCATTAAATGAAACTTGATGACATGTAGACAGAGCAGGGTAGCTTTTGTGATGTCTAGTTTTTCCACACTTAGTCCTTTAGTTGGACTGGGGAGTTGTTTGGCTGTTTGGATTTGGATGAAGTTTTGCTAAAACATCTAACTCTGTGATAGCCGCTGTTTTCAAAAGCTGTTGCATGCAGTTATACAGCAGGTTCTGAACAACAAGTTGCACACCCCTTGCTTCTTGCATGCAAGTCACTCTAATTTATAAATAGACCTGTCCTGATAGAAAGAACTTGGCCAAGCTTCTCGTCCTCTTATGCGAGTTATTTTGATTTAAAAATAGAACAGTCCTAGAACTGATACATATCAACGAGGTTGTGAAAGTTCACTTCTAGGTGCTATTAGTCAAGCAGGAGCTTGCAGGGTACGGGGGTTGTGTTCTCATCAATTATCTGAAACTTTTTAAAGTGGGATAGTATTAATTATTATTTTTTCAAGGAGCTATAAAAATGCAAATCATTAGTTTTTTTATTCAGGTGTTATGCTCTTGGAAGCACATTGATCTGCATGAGAGTCTTCTTTTGGATGTTTGAAAATTGTAAATTTTTTCAGGCAGGCTTGTTTGACTTCTCTTGTTCCACTTCAGTCCCCTTTGGTATTTAAATACACAGTTACAGAGTGTGCTAAAACTCTGGGGATGGAAGAAGGTAATTTCTTCACTATCATTTAGAGATGGACTGATGTCAGCAGTCACTTGATAGTAATTTTACTATCAAAGATAATTTTAGTGGGTTTTGCAGATGAATTAAGTTAAACAGCATGATATGAAGATTTTTTTTTTATCAAAACCTGTTTGAGGCAATTTCTGAAGTGCTGTTTTATGTCATGCTTAAGCTTCTCCCTCTGTTACAGTAGCAAGTTTTTGGATGAAACTAAATTCAAATCTCATAGAAAGGGCTAAATGTTGTCATGAGTGATGACTTCAAACAGCAAGAAAGATTCATCCCATTTCTTTTCAGCAGGGTTGCTATGGTTAACTGAGCTATATGGGGGGAAAAGAGTGTGAGAGCTTTTCCTACCTCTCAGAGCATCTTGTGACTACAAAATTTTTCTGTTGCTTATCTGGATTTTTCCTTAGTGTTCTAAATATACTGGCACTTGGGAGATTGCTCATTTTTGAGAAAATGAGACAGAAAATAGGAGAAATGAAAGGGGTACTGCAATGGGTAGTCATTGAAGGTTAGGATGGTTGAGAAATGACTGCATGCTCGGAGTTAGGGACAGATCATGAATCTTAAAACCTTTTAAATACAGTTTCCATCTTGTGGGCTGGACTTAGAGGTGCTAAAGAGCCAAAGTTCAATAGCAACCTGGGATTTTCCTCTAAGCATAGTGAGTGGCTTGCATGTTATCTGCTTCTTGACAGTTAAGAAGTTGTGCTGGAAGTTGGGTTGGTGTGAGGTTTTTAGTTTTGTTTTTCTACATCCAGAAGGGTGACCATTCTTTGTGGCCCTTTAATTTAAAAAGTAGTACAAAAGGACTTTCTGTGTATACAGTTACCTTAGCATGCCACACCCCAGAGGCTTTTATCTAGCCAGTTGAATGTATCCAAGCCTTGCTTTCACCCGAATTGCTGTTGAACTCAACCTGTTTGAGCTCATTTCAGAACATAACTTGTTGTCCAGGGCAATACACACTTGGTGATCAATAGTCTTGGAGACAGGAGGTTTGTTCTCCGTGTGCATTGGGACAAGGTGGTATTTTTGAGTGTTTAAGCACTGTTTTGCCTACTGTTAACCAGCAGAGAGCACTTGAGTTTCTAACATAGCATTTGAAGAAAAGGTGAAATTGGGAAAGGCTGGAGGTTCTTTTTTTGTGTCTCTGAGACAGCCATTACCAAACAAACTGCCTGGGAAAATGAAATTTATGGGTTTGTGCATCATCAACAGTGTTTTGTACATAACTGCTGCTTTAAATGAATACAGTCTATTTTTGCCGATGATTTAGGGGAAGAACTGAGGGGGATTTTTATCAGTAACCTCTTGTTAGTGTTTATTTAAACTCTTCTCCTTAACATTGTACAGTTCCTCAAAATATCCACCCTAACAGGCTCACATGGGCAATTATCTCCCTGGCGTGGACACACAGGTTCAGATGGTGCAGGTTTGTTTTCCAGCACTTGAAGGCAGTGAGCAGAAGGACTTGTTGCCAACGCACAGAAAACAGGTTCTGTATAATAAGTGCTGTTGAGGTTGCTCACAGAAATACATTTCCAGAGAATGATGCAAGGAGAAAGCTTTGAGGCAAAGAGCACTATGAATCAGTGCACTAAATCTTTTCTTAGTCTGTGTTACATGTGTTGGTTGTCGTGAGAGAAATGCTGCTGAAATGAGCCTGGAGGATGGGAAGATGTGAAAAGATGGGAGGCAGGAAGATCCTGATATTGACCTCAATCCCTGACCAAACAAAGCAAGTATTAATTCCAGGTTGCCTGTTTCAAACAAACAAACAAACAAACGGCAGGAAAAAAACAAACAAGAAATTCCCACCAAACAACAACAACAATCCCCAACCCCTCAACCAAACAAACCCATTCATTGTCACTTGCCCTCAGAAATGGGCAAATCAGTGTTTTTCTATCCAAGGTCTGTGTTGTGCGTTCACTGGATGGTGTTGTTGCATGATGTCCAACACCTGTTCTGCCCTCCTGCCTCACAGCTTCCAGCTAGCTAGGTGTGAGAGTGGAGATCCCAAGGGGTAAGGTCCATGTAAGACTCTGTGGACGCACCCAAGGAGATGTGTGTGTTCTGGTTGTGCTAATGCCGTAATTTAGGTGTGCTGTGTCACGGTGTGTGGTAACATGTGTGTTGTGTGTAATGTGTCATAAGGAACACAGAAGGGAGAGAATTATTGCAATGAAGTCTCTGATCTCTCCTGATGATTTTTTCATGAGGCTCTGTGGGGAGCAGCCCAAGCATTCAGCAGCATTAGGTCACACAGCATGTGGAAACATGATCTGTAACCTGCCAGTCATGCACAACATACATGAGGCACGTAACACTTGTGTGAGAGAGCTGCGTTAGTGGAGAGCCCGAACAAATCCTGTCATAGAACAGGCGTGCAAGGGAGGAGCAAGCTTGCACAAGCAGGGATAGTTGTAAATATATGGTTTGCTGAAATATTTTTGCTGCTTTTCTGAGATGAATAATTAATATTGTAGGTATTATTGTTCAGCGGGGCAATTTTCGGGTCCTTCGGCCAAGGATACAGAGCTGTTGGGAGTGTAAACACCTCATCTAGCAATTTCTTCAGCAGCATGTTGTGCCTTTTATTGTTTGAATCTGCCTGGGAGTGGCTTTAAGATCCAGTAACCTGATCTTTTATCACTCTTGGAGGCTTCCTTTTCTGGTATGCCCTGATGCATTCAACACATGTCGGTATTGTATGCAACCGGCAATCAGAGCAATTCAGGCTCACTTTCTCCGTCTGCGAGAAACAGCAAATCATCCGCTGGTGAATGCTGCTCCGACCTGTCAGCCGTCTGCCGCTAATTTCTGCGTGGCTCATCAACGCTGTTTAAGAGACTGGAAGCACTGTGGATGACCAAGCTAGAAAGGCGAGAATCTTGTTTCAGGAGCAAAGACTCGCTAAGAAGGAGAGAGGAAAACGGTTTTTTTCTGTTCTTTAGAGGATTCAGACTGATTTGCTGGCTGAAAAGAGCAGAGGGAGGCTCTGTGAGCAGTTCAAGGCTGTGCAGGAGGAGCAGAGACTACCTTTAAGCAGGACTTATCTGCTACTTGTCTGAGAAACGTCAGCAGATGGACTTTGGTTTCAGAGCTGTGAATATTTGCAGTGGCTTTGGATGTTGGAATACAAGCAGTGATTCTCTTTTATTCCCCTTCCCCCGTGTATTTACCTGCTGAAAAATGAGTGAGGAAGCAAAGGAGAAAAATGCTAAACCAGCTCACAGGAAAAAGAAGGGAAAAAAGGTAACACCCTGTACAGACAGTCTGCTGTAATGTCTTTTATTTAGTCGTTTTTGTGTTCTAGCAGTTTGCTTCTGAGTGTGGAGTGGCTTTGGTTTGATCATTTGTTTAGGTTAAGAATGATGATAGAATTGAATGGCTGTGTTTATGCTCGATTCCAACGGGTGTGTTCTCTGCTGGAATCAGCAATACCATTGCAACTGGTCCTTTTGCATTATTTAAATATTCCAGCTTTTAAATAGATGTTGGTTATAGAATTGCAGCGTGGTTATAGCTTTCACTGTGTATTCCAAACACAGAATTAGCAAGTAAACAGGTATCTATGTGAAGCCTTTCTTTAAAGGAGAGGCAGATAATCAACATGTGCTCTTGTAGAGGGATATTATGGGTGTTGCTATGAAAAACTGGCTTCCCACTGAGCTTTTATTTTTAAAAAGCTATGATTTTTCCTGCATGACTCTTTGACCAATTTTATATATTTTTGAGCCTTGGAAATATTGTGGTTCAGCTAAACTCTAGAATAAAATTCCAGTTTCAGTGGAACTAATTTATGCTATGGTGTATGTCTTTTGACTGAGATCAGAAAGACAAATTTCATTATTACCTTCTATGTTGCAGTTATTTTGCTTTCCTGATATCCATTTAATTTCTTTCTCCAATTTTACAATGGATGATTTTCATGTGTTTACACCCAAAAGCCAGGTTCTTAAATGTGGGAAGTTGGCTTCTTCAGGTTTTTCTGTGTCACATTTTAAATATTAACTGAGTATATTAATTTATAATGTGATTTTCCTTGAGTACCATAGAAAAAGATGTCTGAAAGGTTTGTCATTGCTGCAGAGAATATGGTCAGACTCCCACCCTTTATTTTCTGATTCTGTGTTTGCCTCCCTATCATAAGAAAGCGGATGACAGCCTCACAGTTAATCCATTTCCATGGTGAGGGAGTCAGTTGAGCTAGCTGACAAAAACAAATTAAACCAGATTGGCCCCTGCATTCTCCCAGAATTGCAAAGATAACTCTGGAAGGAAGGAAGGTAAAATGTAACTGAAATCACTTTTAATGGTAAATTAAGATATCTTCTTGACACACAAAATGGTTCTGTCAGGTGTGACAGATTGCCTCAGGACCAGAAGATGTATCTATGACTAAATTCTAGGTTGGGTTTTAAATGGCTATGTTGACATTTTTGTTGTGCCCTACAAATTATTTCTATGTGTTCACCAATCTAGCTGGAGTTATATCGCACACACCAAGTTTCATGGCTTAAGTTCACGTAGATCCATGTCTTCCTGAGGACCAACCCAACAACTAACAAGACAGAGCTGCTCAGATGGTTAAGGATTAAGCAAAGTGTGTAGTCTCATGGCAATGGCTCAGGAGAGTCTTTTTGTATCTTCATCCTGTGAAGGTGCTGTTCACTGAGGCAGGAGGCTACAGCTGCCTAGTCCAGATCCGCCCTCTGTTGACTGGTGCAGTGTGTAATTGGGCTCAAATGAGGTGGGTGAAGGAAGCTGTTTGACACAATGACATTTGAGAGAGCTATTGCTGTGAGCAGTGAAGGTAAATGGCACACGTTCAGTTGATGTCGTGCAAGCTGATGGAAAACCTTACTATTAAGTACCTTGAGCCTTCACTACATAAGCTGTAGCTAACTATTACTCTTCAATATGGACTAGCTAGAGCTTTATAAACCTGCAGAAAGTGATGTTTCATTGGCCTTTGATTTTTCTTCTTCATGTTATTTAAATTGCTGAGAATGCTGAGGTGTGTCCCTTGTATATAAAAGCTGCTTGCATCAGTGTTAAATATGGGCTTGGAGCAGTCTGGAATGGGAACTACTCTTCTTTAAAAAGAAGCCAACCATGGCTTCTGGTTCTAGTAGACATCTTTCACAGTTCATTGGGAGAAGCTTTCAAATGTATTGTTTTCATTCAAAAGATGAATCTTTGAATGACCAGTGAAGAAGCTCTTGATTAACACAGGAATGCTCTTCCACAACAGTTGGAGAAACAAGCAATGTTTGGCTATAAGCTCCTGAGCCAGGTGAAAGCTTAACTGGGTCTGGGATTCCGGTGAGTTACACCACCTGCCTAACCTAAAAGTAGGTACCCTGAAAGGGATGGGTACTTCCACAGCTGCTTTCTCGTTCTCTTTAGACAGTTCTTTTCCTGGCAGCTCTGCTTTGTCCATATGTAGCCTTTTCGTCACCTTCTGTTTCATTTGTCTTCAGAGGTGGATGGTGCTGCCTTTTTTTTTTTGTTGGTTTTTTTTTTTTTTGTCTTCAGAGCTGCTTTTTCACTGCTGAGATACTCATTCATCTCCCATTCCTTTATCAACTCTTGGTTTTCCTGTTACGCAGTTTCTGCAATAAAGCTACAAAGAGAACAGGAGGACAGCAATGAAAAGGTCACACCATCTGCTGTAGCGGCACCACAGTCCATCGTGTGTGTTCTGATTTCCCAGAGCTCTCTGATTTAGGAAGTACCACAGAAATAAACCTTAACCTCTCTTGCTTTTGAGCACAAAGACCTGCAATAGCTGTGTTGCTGAAAATGTCAATCTAGATGGAGAGGCCAGAGATAAGAAACAAACTGGGAAGTGTCACTGAGATGTGTTTTGAAGGATGGACAACTTAGATGAAAGCAAAACGTTACTGTGTTTAACACTGTGATATCAAGTGGGGATGCAGCTTTCAAAGGATGATTGAGGTACCACATCAATATTTATTGCTGAGGCTACACTGAGCGGGATTAGCTCTGATGGAGCAGAAAGCCTAATTTGTTTCTTTGCTCCATCCTTTGGAGTTCCTCTCTACCAGCAGCCTTGAGCTTCAGTCACTCCGCAATTTCCAGCCATGTTTTTACACAATCATGTTTTGAAGCTGTCAAATAGAATCCCTAGGCATTTATCTTGTATGTTTGTGTCATCACTTCTCAGTAAATTTTGGAATCTCAATTATAGAAAAGCACTGAAGTCAGCTGTCACTAGAGATGTGAGATGTGGTTTGATTTCTAACAAAAGGGAAGTATTTGTTCCACTTTTCCTTCAAACTACCAGAATTAAATTATCCATGGAAAATACTTGGGGTGCTCTGAAGTTTTGAAAGATAATTAGGAGTACATGAATAAGAAATAAACTACATCAGCTCAGAAGTTCTGTAGTAAAATGTATTTTTCAATTTATTTACTGTTATTTTTTGGACACCAGTTACTTCTGAGTAGTGAGGCATTTCATGTTAAACTTTCAGACCAGAAGCTTTGCTAGAAATGCCTATGGTTTCTTTTGTGGCATCTTTCATTCCAGGATCTTCAGATACCAGAAGCACCTGTTGTGCTCCTTGTCCCTCCTGTATGTGTAGTATAGAGGAGTAATGGAAACCCTACACAAATGTAAAAAAGGGTTTACTTCTAAACGTACACAAGAGAGCTCATGCTGAACTCTTAATGTGAATCTAGAGTAAACTGTTCATTAATCCACTTCACTGCCTTGCTTAGATGATCACTGTAGTATGGTCATATCGTTCTGTTCCATTGCTTTCTGTAAAATAAGAGTGATTTATGTAGGGATGAGCAAGCTTTTTATGCAGCAGATGCAAAACTAGTGCTTGGGGTCAGAATGTTTATGGAGGCCAACATTTATGATTTTTGGGCTAATAGAGATTTAGCTCAATCCACTTGAGTCAGTAGCCTGGGCTTGCTATGCTGGGAGCACAACTTGCAGTTTATGCTAGGAAGTATTTGCTCTGTCCTGACTCTAAAGTTTGACTCAGCAGCATTGGTGGCTGTCTCCAGAGGGGACTCTTCTGTGGTTGAAAATCTGGTCAGTAGAACCTTCAAGAGAAATTTGTAAGGGGGTAGATGCTGAGAGGTGAGAGGTTCTCAGGTGTGGTAAAGCATTCCCTGCTACTGTAAATATCACTAGTGGTCTGGGAGGAGAATTGTCTCTGCTTCAGGATCAGATCCTTCATAAGCAAAGTCTGCCTCTACTAAAATAGCTTCATTGACTTCAGTGGGAACAATGCTGGGTGGGCTTGAGGTCTTGGTACTTCATCTTTGTATGGTCAAATTATTCATCTCTGTGAGTGTGATTATAAAGGGACTTCAGGTGGCTATAACTCAACTGCAATGGCCATCTTCTGTCACAAGATGAGTAGTGGTGATTTTTGAGACTCACAGTGGTATCACACTAGTTTCAAAGCTGTCTTTTGAAACTAGATTTAAAGTGTTGATTGATTTAATTAACCATGTTTATCTCTGTTTAGTTCTCATACATGTAATTGTTCTTGCAGGAGAATTTTCACTGCTTTTTGGTCCCAGTGGAGAAGTGCTTTTTGCTAATAGTAAAGAAAATGCTCATGGTAGACTCTTCCAAATTTTTTGTAGATTTAAAATTAATTTATTATTGAGTGTGTAAATTGATTTCTAAATTGGGTTTGTTCCTAACAAGTTAAGAAATTAAAATCTGCTTACATTTGTGAAATAAAATGCAAAAAGTCTATAAGGAAACTATCTTGTCTTGTAAATAAGGTTTACAGCATTGCTTATTTCAAGTTTCTGTAGATGAGAAATGGTTCTTCATAGACTTAGAGTTGACTGTATGGTGATGGTCTGAATACATCAATGCATCCTATACTGAAAATTTAATACAATGACATGATAAACAGATTTCGTTTGGCTTTGACACCAGTTTCTACCTCGTCAGCTTTAATGCCTGTTTTACTGATGTAATAGGTCCTTAGATACCACATTTTCAGCAGGTGTATTAAAGAAAACCCAAAGAACAAGAAGTTCCTGGATCTTCTGGAAAATGTGCTTAATTTTCATGTCCAAAGAACCCAAGAACAGTAAAATAAAGCAGTTTCCAGTCATTGTGGTTGTTGTTGTTCCATTTTCTAAAACGTCAGGCTGTAAAATTGTGTTCCTCAAACCGAGCACATTTACATTTCCTTGGTGTTTACAATTTTCTGAATTGCCCTAGAAAATTCAAATGCATTGATTCTTGTCATCTTGGCTGGAATCACTTTGGTAGAGAGTAATATCATTGTTTTCCTCTTACCAGGCTGGAACAAAATATAGCATGTGTAATGGTAACTGAAGTGTCTTATTGTTTTGAAATGAACCATTCCCAATGTTCATTTTTCTCCAGAACAATACTCTAATTGTCATTAGTGAGCTTCAGTAGTATTAGTCAACAGCTCTCAGCCCTTAGTTGTAACCGATTAAAAAATTGTAAGTCAATGTTATTGTCATAGACTAAACGAAAGGCAAGGTGTGATATGTCATTCAATTTGTAACATAATTCACTTTGTAGGTAAGTGACAGAACGTGTAACCTGAGTGATAGTCCTTCCATTTACTGTGAAATTACCGTGTCTGCTGAAAAAAACACTCATTTTAAAAACCTTTTTTTACAAAAGAAACCTGCAGTTTGTGAAAACACATGAAACCTGAGGGAGGTTCTCAGATCCTGTGACATAAGTTCATCCTACAGTTTTGAATCTTTTCCAGGAAATTCAGGTGTGAGGAGACCTTGTTCTCCATCCAGAACAGGCTGCAAAAAGGGTGTGGGGTCTTCATCTCTGGACGCATTCCAAATACACCTGGATATGTTCCTGTGAGATCTCCTTTAGAAGAACCTTTAGGAGGGTTGTACTAGATGATCTCTAGAGGTCCTTTCCAACCAAATCATTCTGTGATCAGGAAGTTAATGACCTTGTCTTTTGGATCGAATCTTCTGTCAATACTCTCCTCATATTGAAGTGGACACTATATATTGTGGGTTCCATGTCTAGAATAGAGCCTGTACATTTTCACTTGTATTGTCAAAGGACATGGATCTGGTTCTTTGGTGGCCTCTCCTGATGCACTGTAGCAGAGCATGAACGTGATGGACAGTGTTCCAGGATGGCTTTGCTGTGGGTCATAGCTGGTGCCTACTACCCCAGCTGGAGGACTTCCAGTGCCTTCTATTCCATAATCTGAGCACTTACAGTCCAGGTCAGGTTGTTGCCTTTGCAGTAAATTGTTTTATGTACAATTAGTCTACAGCTAGATTAGATTACAGAAAGTGGGTTTGAGCTGCAAGCACCAGCATGGATGAGCTTCAGTTACATATTGTGGTTGTCATTGCAATAGGAAATGGTAGAAAAGTTTCTGGAATAGTCCTTTTATTAAACCACTATGCAGAGTTTAGCTTACTTCAATTGATTTTGAATCATATGGAGACCTTCTGCAAAATGTTTCTGTAGCATCTGGAATGTTCTTTTTCCAAACCTCAAGACTGATGCAATTACAGAATTTAGTAGGTATTAGTTATAGCACCTAGGTAGATCTACTAGGTTTTAAAATATTCATCACATTTATGCAATGGTTACATCTTAACTTTGGTTGATCTGTCAGTTACAGATTGAGAAAACCAAATGCATCTGGGCATCTCCATTTGACTTCCAAACCCTTCATAACCCTTACTGGGCACTGACTTGTTCCCCAGTCTTTTACCTCAATTCCACTTTGTGGAGGTGGTGTGGAACCTGCAACTTTCCTTTGCCTCTGGATGACTCCAAGCGGGAGTGTAGGGGATGATGCTTTGCAAAGTTTCAGAGCCCAGAGAGAGCGACCACTCTGCTAGGAGGGAACTAGCTCTATTGCACTATTGTTGAAAGTACCAAGGCATCTTAGCAGGGAAGAGATTATTAGCAAAATAGGCAATTTAGGGGTTTTGGTTGAAAAAGTCGAGAGGTTTTCCTTCTGTTTCTGAAGTCCCATATTCATTGCAAACAGTGGAGCCAGGGTTACCATGCTTAGCTGTCAGATCGTTCTCACCAAACAGCTTTATCTTCAGGTTTTAAGCCTCAATGCTGTAAAAAATAATGTATTAAATTGGTGTTAGGTCCTTATGTCAAACTTTTGGTATCTGATGAAACCCATAATATAATGAATTCTTCCCTGTCACTCTTCTGAACATGTCAGACTTTGAGTTGGAACCATGAGCAATAGGTAAAATCTTCACAAAAGTGATTTCCACATTATCTTCCAGTTATTTTTTAGCTGTTATGTTCCACAGACTGCCAAGTGCTGAGTCAGACAGCAGGAAGTATTTGTTGGATAAAACAATATAAAGTTTGTGCTCTTTATGCTTTCATTTCCAGAGTACCACTAGGTAAAACCTGCTTCTTCCCTTAGCATTGAAAAGAGGAATGAACTGGCTGGGTGCAGAAAAACTACTCATGGGATATTTCTTTTAACATTCCTTTGATATGTAATACACACTGTCCCCTATTATATCTAAATTAACTGCATAGGTAACTATATTTAAGATGCTAAATTTCAAGTGTTAAGGTAACAGAGTTGCTCCAGGTAGGTCCTTACAAGACAGTTTGTTAGCTGAGAATTCTCTACAGCGCATTAGCGATTTGTTAATATAAACAAGGCCTGATTTGTCTGTGTAGTGGTTTGGGGTTTGTAAAGGAGTCATTATATTGTGAAAGTAAATAGTAGAGAGCAATGTGGTGCTTCATGCTGTTCACTATTATGTGTGTTTCGTAGCTGTGTTTAAAATTGCTGTTTAGAGGGAATAATAATTTTTTGGGGGTAATAATAATGGTTGTACAACCAGTGTGTGACATTGTTTGCTGCATGTGTGGCCTTTTTCTTCTCATTTTATTGAAACTTCTATCAATGTCAAAATGAACAGATCCCTGCAAGCAGTGTTCCTTCTTTTCTTTTTTGCTTGTATCACTCATGGAATAATCTGCAGTGCACAAAATTATTGATTTTTGTGGGGTTTTTTTCCCCAATACAATGATGTGGAATGAAAGGGTGAAAAGCAAACCATCAGTTTTGCTCTACTACTTGGTATTAAATATCAGAAGGAACTTCTTCACAGTGAGGGTAATAGAACAGGCTCCCCAGGGGGGGTGTGGAGTCTCCTTCTCTGGAGACATTCAAGACCCACTTGGGTCTGTTCCTGTGTGACTTGTTTTAGGTGGTCCTGCTGTGGCAGGGGGATTGGACTAGATGATCTTTTGAGGTCCCTTCCGATCCCTAATGATTCTATGATTTCTGTAGTTTCTCCTAATGGAGAGGTGTTTTTAAGGAGATCCTCTTCTTCGAGGCTTGATGTTTTTTAATTGAGGTCACATCACATATTTCTGTAAAGCTCATTTCTAAAGTAGAAAGCAAGAATAATTCTGAAAAGACCTTGAACACACATAGGATTTGACAGTATTGATAAGACCCTGTTAATCTAAATGAAGTGAGTGTGCTGGGAATTTGTAATTACCTTAGAATTTGTATCAGGGGAATGAGTGGGAGAATCTTAGAAAGGATGAGGTGGTGGAGGAAGTGGAATATTCAAGTTATGTCCAGGGTTGTGATTTCCTTGGGCATTTGCCCCCTTGTGGTAGTTTCCCCCATTTTCTTGCTGTGTTCCTTTGTCTGGGTTGTGTTTGGACTGGCTTGCATATTAAAAAAATGTATGGATATACTGGTCTAGTGGCTATGAGCATATATATTATTTGCTTTAACAGGAGCTGCTGTATATGGTGAGAATGAAATTTATCCTGTTGGAGATGGCCTTCTTCAGTCAAAATCTGTCTGGGAAGGGTATAAACAGAGAATGTAGATGCCTCAGGCTGGGTTCTGTACCATTCACATGTACTGGAGTCACATGGGGCTGATGCTGTGTGAGTGATGCAGAAGAGACTCTTCCCCTTTTCCCTGCTCCCCAAAACAAACCTGTGATTTCATTCCCTTAGCTATGGTTCTGTGTGGTTGGAAGGCAGTGTCATTACTAATTAGTTATTAATATTTGCAGTAGAACACCAGTATGGATTTATCACAGGGGAAAGCCTTACCTAATGGTGCAGTGTCACTTTGAATGGTTCTTCAGCTGAAAATTTATTCTCAAAGATGGTCTGTGTAATTCTGGCAGCTGGTTCCACTCACACTCTGTTGACTCTGAAGGACACATTCCAGAGAGAAGGTTTAAGAATCCTCTTACGTGAAAATCTAAACACAGGGGTGCCACTCCACCTTAAACCATGGTGGGATCCAGCTGTTTTAATCATGTAAACATTACAAATGTAAGCCTGTGTGGTACCAGTTGGTTTCTTACATCAAGTTTTTTTGTCTATCATTTGTTTTTTCAGACAAGTCTGGAACACGGTATGCTCTCCATATGCATTCATTAGATAATTATTGTACAACTCCTTCAAAAGATAAATGAACTGATGAGTACAAGTGCCACCGAAGCTATTAGCCCTTGGTTGCTACTTGTCCTACACTGTGGCACTTCCAGTTAGACCCCCTTCCACACCAGTTACATGTATTTCCTTGCAACCGGGTAAGAAGGTGTTGTCACTGGGAGCATCAGCTGAAATAGTTTTGGAAGATAAAAAAGGGGATGATGTATTTCTTACACAGGTGAAATCAGTTGTGTGCTTTTATAGCCAGCAGAATCATTTTATCACAAACACAGAAGGTACCTTGTAAATGGAAAAGGACAATTCCAGCTGAAAATGCAGTTATTTTTGAATGGGGCCTGTAAGAGTATTATTGACCTTTTTTAAAATAAAAGGTAGAAGTATTGCAAGGACAAGGCTAGTGATTGGTTTAAGTAACAAAAGCCAGATGCCTAATGCCTATCACAGGGAAGACACAGATCTAAATCAAAATAGAGTTCATAGGTTTGTGGGTTGGAAGGACTTTAAGGATCATCTGGTGCAACCTCTTAAAGCAGCATATGGTTTAAATGAGCTGGTCCAGAACCCTATCAAACTGAGCCTTAAAATTGTCTAAAGTTGAGCAATGCACCACTTCCCTTTGAAGACCATTCCACTAACAGCTGTCATTGTGAAAAACTTTTCTCTTGAATCCAGTTTGAGTTTGCTAATGCAAACCTGTGTATTTTACTAGTATTTTAACAGGAAGATAACAGGTAGTGCAAGGGTAACCACCTACTGGCAAAGTTACTTTGCTATTATTGGTGATGGGACTAGATGATCTTCAAGATCCTTTCCAACCTGAACCATTCTATGAATTTGTGATGCTATTTGAAAGGTTTTCAAAGCAGATAGCGCAGACTTGTGTTAGTTTCTCAGTGTTGCTCCTACAGCAGATTTTCTCAGTCAGCTAACTATAGGTAGTATATAGATTTTTATATGTTTATATAAATATACAAAACATATATTTATATAGATGTATGTAGATATAGAGTATGAGTATACCCTATAAGAAATACTCTAAACAGATTAAATTCTGATGAGTATTTTAAAAAAATTTAAAGATTTGATGATGTATTAGTGATGCAATAAATGTCATGACTCAGTAACTCAATAAATGAAAGTATTTGGAGAGCAGCTGCTGGCAATTAAAATAAAACCAATCAGCTTTTCTGTTCATCTGCAGGTATTGACAAAGCTATATGGAATAATGAAGTATTGTATTTGCAGTAAGGCCTGTAAGTGATTTGTCTAGAAGCTAACTTTTAAAAGTGGAGTAATGACCTGAAACACTATAATTCACGATGCTATTAAACAGAAATCAAAGAGAAAATCCAAGGCCAACTGTCTTCAGCTTCTGTTACCTGAATTTAGGGATAGAGTTAAATAGCATTACTCTATCACTGGAATTAACTATTTGGGGGAAAAATATCACATGACATGTCTGGAAAAACTAAAAATTACCCTTCAGAAGGGATTTGCAATTTTTCTTTACTGTTTCCAAACCATAGAAAGAACCAAAATATGCTGCATGAATAATACTGTAAAGCACAACCCCAGTCTGGGCATTAAGCAGATCTCTTCTGCTTTGCCCAGTCTATTGCTTCCATTACAAAACCCCACCAAAACAGAACCCTGGCGGAAGAAAGCTGGAAAGGTATTTGCTTCTACCTGAACCTTTTTGATACTCACTGCACCAGACCTTTGTATTTATTCTCAATGCTATGCCTATGCCACTTCATAAATTTAACCACTTGCTGCTGTTTCCCCTATTATGTTGTCCATTAAGTAGAAGCCCATGACTACAAACGTATTTACCTGACCACATGTCTTTCTTTCCAGGTATCTTTATTATTAGTAAGTCAAGCTATGGATATACAGAGAATTCCCCTCTCTCTATTTCTTCTTCTTTCCTTTGTATAACACAGGCATACATATTTAACAGAGAATGATGTCCTGCACTCTTCCTCAACATCAGGCTTTCAACCATGTTAAAGTCTATTAATTGGCAAAATGCCTGTACAATGACATATTTTGCTGTCCAGAATTTGTGACTTCTATAGACACTCTCAGATTTGATTTTAGATGCTGACTACAGAAAGATCTCTCGGGAACGAAATTAAGATGATCTCCATCACTCTGTTTTTCACTTCCATACACATACATATGTATGTATGAGGAAGATCTGTTGGGGAAGAGCTGACCCTAATGTCAAATGAAATGTAAAGAGGGCAGGGTTGGTTTGGAGGAGCAGTCAACTGTCCTTTGTGATGACCTTGACAGGAAATGCTGTAGCATCAAACTATTCCCTGTAGTGGAAGTTCTGAGAGCGGAAAGCAGTACAGATTCTGTATAATATCTGAAGTGGGTGTTCGTATCAGCAGATTGCAAAGCATGGTATTTACAACACCTAATTGTAACCTAGCACTAAATATGGCTTGATATCTGGAGTTATATTTAATGAAAGGGGTCGCTCTACTTGATTCTGGTAGACTTCCAGTGCATGCCAATAAATGCTCCAAGAAAAAAGCATGCTAATGATCTAGGTAAGTCAGAATTTGAGGCAGGCATGCTGGCTGGTTTCAAAAACAGGGTCAATTTAACCTGATTCTTAAAAACACTGGAGGACATATGTTACTCTGTGCTTTGGCAGGCAATGCAGGGCAGGAACAGCAGAGTTTTCTGACCTGCAAGGCTACTGGCTGTTCTTCCACCTGCTGCCAAGGGCAGTATGGAAAAGCAACAATCATCACTAGCCAGCTACTCTGGTGTTTGTGTCTTCTAAACAGTCAATTTATTAAAATCACTAATAAGTGTTTTAAAATGGTGACATTTTCTTGTAGCAGGTGATTTGGGTGGGGAATCGAGGATGGGGTATGATAGTAGGATGGGCAGATGGGAAAGACCCCTCTGTTTTCGTAATACTTCCCTCACTACTTTTGTTATTGCTTTTCTTTCTTAGGTCTATAAACCTTCTTGTTTTATACTCTAGAAAAGAGGAATTCTACTTTCAAAATATGTGGGTAAGGGATGGTCAACACATTCCTTACTGTCCTTTTTGACTTGATCCTATCTTAGACATCAAATGAGCTACTAGATGAGTTTGCAGTGTTATATACAATAACATATAATATGTATAATATATTAATATAGTAGTTCAATGCAATCTAATAAAAATATACATAATAAGGCAGATTGCTGTAAATTCAGGGGTACATTTCTGTACTACATCTTGGGTCTTTTTCTCACCTTCTGAATTTGCTGAGAAATCAAAGCATGAAGGTTGCAGTTGATCTTAGTGGTCCTGGAATAATAGCCTGAAATAAAAACAGAAGTTGGTGCTCTTGTGTGAAACTGACATCTTTTCTGTTCGTTCATTTTCCATAAATCCTCTGGAGTCTGAAAACAGGAAAAGGACTTTATGAGCATGCTAAAATATTTCATGTGTCTATATATACAGTCAGAGTAATAGGGAGTGCAGAAAAGGTGAGGAAAACCCCAAAATGCTTGAACTTGTGCATTTTCCATTTATCCAGAATATCCTCTCTTTAATCACAACTCAAAATCCAGACAAGAAATACACAATAACACTTCGCCTGTGAGATTGTAAAGTTTTGTTTGAGGGCTTTATGTCAAATAATGTCACTGGTTTGTCTTCTGATGTTCAGTGCTTTTGCTTGAAGGTATTTCACAGCTGTGAGGGAAAGGACTTTTTCTAAAATACGCAAGAAAATGTTAATCCATGAGGACTGGAGCTGTGGTGCAAAATGGCCAAAAATACTCTTAACTCCTGTTTAAGATTAGGGATTTAAACAAGTGCAGTCAAGAGGCCTAGTGAAACAGGGGTGTCCAGTAATTTTTCCAAAGGTTACTTTAATATGATGTCAGGGAACATGGGCAGAATCCAGGTTTGTAGTAGTAGCTGCCAAAAGTGAGGACACAAATCTCTGTCTCTTGCACCTTGGACATCAAGTGAATGCTCCATAACTAGCACAAAGCCAGAGTAGCCCACACTCCTACCAAAACTGTTTATTTTACTCCCATAGCCATGATTGGTATCAAATAGACTTTTGTTTAATGCCAGAATTTTCAGAAGGCAAACCAGGAGCAGAGATTACAGAGTGCTCTGGTTCTCAAAGTGTTGAGCGCTCAGCAGCTTCTCTAAAGAGTGGGAGTTGCTTGTCTGCTCAGCAGTTTTAAAATCAGGCTACTTGTTTAGCCCAACTTAGCCTGTGTGGTTTTTTTAAATGCATTACAGCACACTTTTGTGAATGACTATTAACAATGCCATTATGCAATTCTTTGCCATTCATAATGGTAGGCATACTGCAGAGTGCATGCAGAGATACACCCAACAGAACTGGGAATGTGTCTATAATAGAACATGGGGGAAGGGAGGAGAGAAAGTACCTATTTGGAACATATTTTCACTTTATGTCTTTATTTCTGAAAATGTGTGATACCTCCATCTGGAGCTAAGCAGTATCCATGCTCAGTCAGCTGGGAAGAGCATGACAGAATGTTCTGACAAGCTTCTTCTCACAGCACCTTCCATCCCTGCAGTAACTTTCCCCTTACTCCGTTGTACCAGTCAACTCTCTCATAAGCTGAATCTCATTTGCTGTTAAGAGGCAGTCATGTACAGGATAGAAGGGGCTGAAAGGATCAGTCATAACATTGACTTGATCCTTCTTTTCAGATTATTGTTTTCTTAAGTTATTCTATTGCTATTATGTATGGTGTAATACATAACAGTGTAGTAAAGTGTCATATAAACGAAGTGCATTTACTAAGGATTGCAGATGTGAACTGTTCTCACTTTATAGATGTTGTGTTGAATGGATAAAAAAATTAAGCTGAAAAAAATCTGTAGATTCTGCAGGTTAATTAGAGAGTAATGATATAAACGACCACTTCATCCAGGGCTGTACTGAAGAGAGTAGGCCTTTGCATTATTTACCCCTGTGAGTTATTTTCTTATATTTTCTGAGAGAATGACTCCCTCTGTTCTAACAGTAAATGAGTCTGTAGGTTACACTGAGGGTGATTAGGGCTGTTAGTCTTGGGTGGAGGGCTAGATCAGCCTTGGTTGCATTCTTGTCTTTTCCCTGGTGTTGGTTTTAAAAATGGTGTCACTTTGTTCTGAGCTACTTACAGTAGCTAAACTGTAAAGATAATGCGGTATCAAAATGTTTGAGGATTATTTCCAGAACTTTTGATGAGACATGGTGGGAATAAATTACTGAGAATGTAGAAGATTTGACTGAGCAGAGGAACACAGACCTCATGAAGACAAATATGGGTCATGAGCCATTAGTTGTTTAAACATTGGAGCCAGTATCAGTCCATGTAAAGGACCCAAACAAGCTGTGCTATGCCACTGATCTGGTTCAAAAATTGAGGGGGTCAGATAGAGAAATCCTGGCTTTATTCCTCATCAGAATGACCGTTTCCTTATAGTCCATAGCAGCCATGTGATATATTAGCAGACACATGGCTCTTTTGCCTGAACCAAACTCACAAAGAGCTGAAAACAATCATGTCACAAGGTTTAAAGTGTCCTGAAATGTGATGTAGTTTGATTCATTTTATCCTTGGAACATGTACATTCCGGTGGGATTTTTAAATAACCTTTAGAATTTTTTCATTAAGATAATGCATATTAATTCATGGCAGAATGAATCATATCTTGATTCATATTGTACAGTGCTTGGATATAGTCAGTAATGCAGGAATTAGTGTTCCAAAAAATAAGCAAATGTCGTTGTATTGACTCAACTCTATTATTACATGTTTCTTCCAAAGTCAGCTTTTTATATAATGATAGTGTAATGCAACTAAACACATAGCTTCTTTAGTCCTATGATGCATAATTTAAGGGAAAAAAATTAGTCTTTATTGCTAACCCATGTGTAGAATGTGAATATAACCCCATGAAAAAAAATGCAGAGCTACTATTCTAAGTATCATGTAGCAGGAGAGATAGGAAAGCTGTTTTAGTTTTGTTTCCTTGAGAAAAAAAACCCTGAAAGAATCCTTCAAAAGATTCCCCAAAACCAAAAGAATAGGATGGAGTAAATATTTGAGTTTCAAGCATTTCTTCAGTCAAATGATTTGAGGAAGGAGGGGAGAAAGAGATTTAGGGCATCTGCCTTGCCAGTGGGTTATGGTGTAAGTCTGATATGCTATTACCTTTCTTTTATCTCTTTTTTTTTTCAGTGAATAGGGGATACACACTGCTTGCAACTTATGATTTGCCATCCTTTTCCTTTGTACTTGTTCTGAGTGTGGGTACAAACAGGTCCCAAATCTACAAGGTACATGACAGCTGATCCCTCAAACAAGTAGTCATAGAAACAAGTTTCTGTGAGGGTACAAATTTTGAAGACAAGCTGCAGTTCCCAAAGTATAAATACCTGGAAACAAAGATTCAAGGGGTTTATATCCATTCAAGATGGATATAAATCACCATAATTATACTTTTGTTTCCTATTTTTACTTGTGTAATTTAAAATTAATAGACCCAGCAAAACTCTTTACAACTATTACAACTATTGTATTTATGTGCCTCCATATCTGAGTCGTCCATTGAATCTAAAAGTGAGAATTCCACTGCTATGAAGAGAGGAGCAACCACTGAGAAATCAGTAGGTTTTCCCTTGCAGTTTATAAACACCCAGGAATCTTGCTTACAGCCAAGGAGCTCTTATGACTTGTAAACATGATATGAGGTTGTAGAACAACAGTGAGTTGAAGCTCAGCCGGTAGCTTATCCGGTAAGGATTTACATTTTTGACTTATCTCCAATACTTCTGTCGCTTCTTAGAGGCAAGGGTCTGCATCAGAAGCTGTAGTGAAAGGTGGTAGCCACAGTGCGAAGTATAGTCACGCCTTCCAGATGTTATTTTTAGTACGTATACATGATTGGCAAATATCTAAACTAGCGTTAAGTGAATTATAGTAGTTTTGGGGAACAAGGAGTTAATGTTATTTGCAAATCTTTGTTTACAATTGCTAATATTCTTTTTTTTTTTGAGGGTAAAAAGGGAGATTTAGATTAGATGTCAAGAAGAAATTCCTCTGAGGGTGCTGAGGCACTGGAACAGGTTGCCCAGGGAGGTTGTGGCTGTTCTACCCCTGGAAGTGTTCAAGGCCAGGTTGGATGGAGCTCTGAGCAACTTGATCTGGCAAGAGGTGTCCCTAACCATGGCAGGGGATTGAAATTAAATGATCTGAGGTTCCTTCCAAAGTAGACCATTGTATGATCTTACAAGAATTTTTCATAGTATTCATTTTAAGCCATACCCCTTAGAACATTCCTTAAGTTATTGGTTAACTGAGGCCTGAGTGGCTTTCAATTTTAAATGCTTTGTAACCCTGAGAGGAATTTAAAGACAAGAATTCATTTTGGTTGACTGTGACAACTTTGACTTACATTTCCTAGGGAAAAAAAAAATATGCATCTCCCTGCTGAACAAATGATTGGCACTTCGCTAATTTTAAGTAATTCAAATAATTACAGCAAGGCAATTTATTCAGTAGCCTGATCCATTGCCAGGATAAGCATTAGCAGTAAAGGCTATCTCAGCAAAATCTTCTGTGGCAGCACAAAATGGCAGCAGTTGCAGCCTCTTTAATGATGGATTACGCTGTGAAAAATAAGCTCAGCAAACTTAGGGAGAAGCAGGAAAGGTACATTATGTTTCAGCGGAAATTTAGGAATGTGAATCCCAGACATATAAAACCACTTCTAACTACAAACCATCTTAACTGGGCTCTAGTGATCCTTTATGTAAATGTGCTACATTTTGAGTACCCCACATGGGCTTAGCAGTGACCTGGCAGTGTTGGGTTAATACTTGGACTTGATGATCCGAACGATCTCTTCCAAACTATGATTTTTCTACAGCTACTAATGCATAGTCTGACATCTGCTACAGAATGATGTAAAACAAATAATGCAGTTTTTTGGAGGAGTTCAAAGGGGAACATACAGGTGGAAGCCTGGTCCCTTTGATGTGGTTGTATTGTCAAAATCATCTGCACAAGTTGCCAGAAAGGTGCAATCTGGAGGGTATGACTGAAGCTCTGCCTTTCACAGTTAGCCAAAAGGCTGATGCTCAACCTAGGTGCCGACACAGCAGGTATCATGCTTATCTGTGCAACATGTGTGATGAAAACTTACCATAACGCTTGAAAAGAAGCTTGGGGGGAATGAAATCAGAATAGCATTCAGTTGAGTATTCATTCCAATTTATCTGTTTGTTTATTTTGGCTACTGACTGTTGCTTATTTATGTACATTTCAAGTGCGAGAACTTTGGGAAATAGTGGTTTTGGTCTGATTTCTAAATATAGATGACTGTTTTTGCCAGTATGAATATCTACCAAAATAGATTATCTCATTACACACAGATACACAAATGTATGTGATCTGTCTGTAGTGGAACATATGAAGCATATTGTTGAGAATAGTTGTTTCATTAATGAAGATACCTCTGCAGCAAGAAGGATCTGGTATGTGAATAATCAAGGTTATAGAACTCTCTTTTTTTCTTTCCATCTGTATGAAAAAGACATTTCTATTAGGCTTCAGTTATTATTTTCCTGCTGTTACAAGTTCCTGTGTTGCAGAAATGGAGGAAAATAGTTTCAAATAGAAATGCTCTGCCTAACAACAGACTTTTTGGTTATTCTGGTTACTATGGTGAGATCCATGCAGGATGCCTGTAGCACATCAGTCTTTCTGTTCTCCAAGCAGCCTGTTTTTAATTTCCTAACATCATTTACAAGCCATAATGATATTAATCTGTTTGTATCCTCTTTCAGTGCTTCCTTTGCTTTGCAATATAAGCCCCTTAAATATAGATTGGCTGGAGAAGAACAGATTTGTCCTCCTTGCTGTCTGTCTGAAGTACCCGGCATGGCTATCGGGGGAAGGATGACCTCATATACCGCAGGCAGGAAGCAGAGCTCATTAGGGTGCCTCAAAGGGATGCCAATACAGGGTGTGACTGGGGTAATATAAATCTACTAAGGAAGCTTTGGGTTTATTCCTAATAGAGTTTACCACAGAAACACATACAGGAGTGGTAACAAATAAAATTTGAGTACATATCCCTTCATGTTTGGTTACTTAAAGGTATGAGCATGTAATTCTGACCACATAACACGATGGGGATCCTCCTTTCTAATCTGGCTTCTCGAAGTCGAATGACACTTTATTTTCCATGTTCCTTTATCTGAGATAAGTGTCAGATTGCATTCTATGGAGTTCACTGGCCTCAAAGTAAGTTGTTAGAATATAAAATATACTCATCTTTCCATTTCTTTAATAGGGTAGTAAGAGTAAAGTCTGAAAGCAGTCAATTGAATATTTTTGTTGTCTACCAAGAATACATTTTTAACAGTAGCAAAGCCATTGTAATTTACATGTCACCATGTAGACAGGTACTTTTGATTCTGTGAGGTCTGCATTAAACAGGCTGAACTGAGTAAGCAAAAGGGGTGGCAGAGTTGGAATAAAACTGGCAAGGGGATTTTCTGACTGTCACTTAGCTGAGATGCAGCAAAACAGCATGAGACCAACCATGAAGAGCTGATCATAGCTTCAAAAAGTGACGTAATTTTGGGATTAGCAGCCAAAATGGCTGCTGCATGTGCTCAGGGTGTGTTTAGTTACCTTGCTGTATTGCTCTTCTTGCAGGTTAATAATTCCTACTGCATGGTTTTCCCCATTGTCTTCTGTTGTAGGTACCATGGTTTCTAAGACAAAGGCACTCACGGGATTAAGTCTGGATGTTAGTTGTCTACCCTGAGCAAGGTCTCAGAAATAAATCCAGAAGATGTCTTTTTCAGAGGAGAACATACGTTAATTAAAAAATGTGGAACTTCTAGAATTATTCCGTGTATTACTTCCCTTTGTGTTTTCTCTCTCAGCATTATTTTCGAGGGGAAAAAAGAAAGATGTAGGATAAGCTGTGCCTACTTTTTAGAATGCATGAGTTGATGAGCACAGCTTCCCCAGGACCGTGGTTTGATAGGTCAGGATAACAATGCCTGAAAAGCAGCCGAAGCAGAAAAAAATCTCAATGGGAGTTGCTCTTAGAACCTTCTGTATTTGTGAGCTTAAATTTATGCAAATGGAAACTTTGGACTGGAAGCTTCTGCTAGAAATCACCAGTGGCAAGTCATCAGTGTTTGTTCTGTCCTTTCTGAGACGCTTCATCATGAATCTGTTGTTGACTTTGTATTGGAAGAAAAGAAGCGTTAGCTGATGGTAAATGTGTTTATCTGATGAGCTAAATCAATGGCATCCACTTAAACTGGCACAGATATGCTAATCAGTATGGCCTGCTGCAGATTTTGCAGATGTCCTGGATAGTTTTATGACTTCTTCTGGGACTAATACATATGTGTTTTGCTTATTTCAAAGAATTAGGTATATCGACATTGCTAACATTTGGAAAGTGCCCAGCTTTCCATGGGCCTGTGTTAGTATGGAAATGTGGGAGGTGGATGAAAAGAGAAATTCTATTCTCTCTGACTGGTATACTGTGAGATGTAAAGGCTTCAAATGAGACCCTGCTCATTGGAAACAAAATTTGCTGCTTGCTTTTCTCAACAAAGTGAGAAAATTTCACACTGTGTTATGCTGTGTGCCATGAACTCGATGTAGGGAGAAACAAGCTGGAGTTAACATGTTGCTGTGTTTATGTATTCAGTAACAATTTGCCCATCTTCTCACTTCTCTGCCTTGCTTCATCTGTGCAGGATTTGCAGACAATTCCAGAGAAGTTCTTAATGTCATTGAATGCCTCTTTCTTCACTGCGAGGATTGTGGTTTTCAGTGCTGTTCATTGAAGACATTTGAGATCAAGAAGAATTTCACATAAGATATTTGGACAGTAACTTGGCCTCATTCTTCCCTTACATTTATCTGAGGGGCAGAAAGCTAATCTTAGCCTTCCCATTTGGGAAAGTGGCTTCTCTTCTAGAGGAACATGTGGCTTGTGAACAGTCCCCAAGTGGCTGACGTGCCAGAACTTATAAGGACACAACACTGTAGGCGTGATGGCTGTTAAGAAACTGGAATTACCAACTCTGAATTGCAGACCTCATCGGATCTCTCTGAGACACTACTTGTAAGAAAGTATTGGGAAGAAAATCTTTGCCTATCTAAAAACTTCTAAGATTTCTCATCCTCTTATTTCCATGAATTCAAGCTGAACAGTGCTGGCAGAATTTCAGGAATATTGATTTAAGGCTATGTCTTCCTTCTCATTCAATACCAGTGTGTGGTCTCACTGGGTTTGGGGCTCCAGAACAAGAAGAATGTAGAAAAATCCATAAAATGTAGCCGTTTGTGTGGTTTGCAGCTGGTGTTTCTGAAATGCCTTTGAAATATTTCAACTCACTTTTGCAGAAATATCTGGCTTTTGTGTCTGTGACAGAGTAAACCATCAGAATCACAATACACATTTTTGTCCCCACTCTCAGTATATGGGGATATCAAGTAGAGTTATTCTGAGGTGCAGGACGGCAGAATTTCCATCTAACACAGCCAAATGCTCCTAACAAAGCGGGGGAACATTTCCATTTTGTGTTCCAGTTAATTTTCAGTCATGTCCAGGCAAAATGAAGGAAGCCCATGAAGGATTTGGCAATGAAAAGCAACTGATGGTAATCTAAGAAATTGAAAAACCTATTCAGTTTTTGTCACTGGTTAAAGCTGAAAATCTTTAATTGAGAAATTAAACGCAGCACAGGCTTATCACTCACATTACTTTTGCATTACTTCAGCTGATTTTTAGAGCCATGTAAAAAGAATAGGGGAAGCAGGGAGGCTCTGTCTCTGTTTACTGTGCAGAAACTCTTAGTTCTCTTAATGTGTTTAAATAAGCAATTACACCATAGGGAAGGGCATATAATGACTTAATGCAAGGCGTCTTAGAGTTCCTTCAGTCTTTTCCTTTGTCTCTTGTAAGGAGATGATTTGCTCTTTTCTTCATTGGTGGCATTCAGCCAGCACCAAAAACCCTGCTTATTATTTATTGCCATGGTTCTCTTGTGCCGTTCACCAGACAATCATCACAAAATATTGAATGTCAGTGCAGGATAGTTCAAGGATATTTTGGGGAAGAAAAGGGTGATGTGCTAGTTGTGAGAAATGAGTGAAGGAAAGCACGCCAGTTTTAAAAATAATAGCCTTCAGTTTGTGATTCATAATTTATGAATCCAGGTAACCATGGAAAAATGCGGTCATGACTTATTAACCCCACTCTCAGTACACTGCATAACAGAAGAGAACCATGCATACTGAATACTTCATAGCATCTCAACAGGGCTTTTCATGTGGAGAAATGAAAATTCACCTCTGAATTCACCTGTTTGGGAAATGTTTAGTAGGAAGTTTGTTGTAAACTTACGTATAAAGATCCCAAAATCCACCTGAAGTTAAGCCACTCTGTCTGATGCCTTTGTAATTGCAACTTCTGAGATGGCTATGGCACCTGTCTGAGCTCTAGGTATTAGGGCTAATATGAGTCTTTTTCAGGCTCTGCACAGCATCCCTATCTAAAATGCATAAATTCCTAGCACACAGAGCTAGGAAGAATCATGGTGATTAAACTTCCACAGTATGAGGCTGAGAATTTCACTGATTTCTTTAACCACCTCCAAAATTTGTAGTTCAACACAAGTATGGGTTTAATTTTTTTTAGAAAGTTGTTTGATTTTGCTTTAAACAAATCTCAAAATGTCTATTGTGTCTTTTAGTTGCTCTTTTCCCCAAAGTCCCTTGAGTGTCAACGGGATGTGGTGGGATTTGTATTCTGGCATTAGCATAATGCATTACAATGTGCTTGTGCATGGTGTTTCATGAGGCTTGGTGTTTATTGAAATAACTGTGGGATATGTAACACTCATGAATGACAACTCCATGAGGTAAATTTGGTACTTCTGGATCAAGTATCAAGTGTTGCCTGGATGCCAAGTAAGACATGGTACTTCATGGGAAACAATGCCTGTGATGTGTCTGAAAGGGGACAAAATATTTCCTTTCATGAAATATGTAGTGGATCAAAAGTAAGTTGTTGTTTGGTTGCTTTTTTTTCAGTGGTGGAATTTGCTGCCATTGTACCAAAACTGACAGAAATAATTATGTTTAGTGAAGAAAGCATTAAAAATACTATAGAGCCACTGTTTTCTGAAAAGTTGCTGAGAGAGAGAAGAGTGTGTGGGAGGCAAAACTTTTGACAATTGTGTAAATTTTATTCTTTTCATCAGATTTTGAACTGCGTTTGTATCAGTCTCTTCAGGCAAGTACTGCTATCTGAAGGTACAACATAGGTCTGTGACTTTTGGAGAATGCTATATAAACCCCACTCTTTGGTTTCAGCCTTTACATTTCCAAACTCTCCTGAAGAAGAAGACTATTGGAAGGGCATCAGGTGTGCTCAGGAACCTTTGGGAATTCAGGCTGCATATATAGTGATCTTGTAGAAAAACTGATCCCAGCAGCAGTTTTTGCCTGAGTTCTTCCATTTCAGCCCAATGTTAGCAACTGCCTCCATATATTTTTTTTTTTCTTTTAATAAGAGTTGTGGCCTCAGATATATAGCCAAGAGTGTAGAGAAAAGATAGACTGTGGGTGGGGGATATGTGTGACACAGTCAGAAGATGAATTTCTACTAACATGCAAATTAATGCTCAGTGCTTCAGGGATTTCATTGTGAAATAAGCATTCTTGTCTCCCAATTTCTCATAGTTCCAGCTTGCTAAAACTTTTTATAAACTCGGGTTGGAGCCACATGCAATGACAAAAA